>JASEVX010000008.1:62870756-63080756 GCA_031761405.1 Serripes groenlandicus
GGAAATGGTTCAATTGATTACATACAAACTTAAACAAAAAGATCACTTTCTGGTTTTCTCTGAATGTCGTTTATCCCTCTCCGCTCTGCAACTCGTCCAGTTTTTCTTTCCGAAAGTCGTTGTGGTAGTCAGTTGCCTGCGAAGTTTCGGTCACTGCACTGGCCAAGAATTATTTTATTTATTTATTTATTGGGGTTTTACGCCGCTTTCAACATTATTTCAGTTATATCACGGCGACAGTTCACTTATTCATGATCCCTGGGTAAACAAGTACTAGGCTATAGATGTGCCTTGCCCAAAGGCACTCCACCATGACCGTAGAGCAGGGACTGGGGATCGGACGATAAACCACTCGACCACAGCGGATTCCGCACTGGCCAAGAAAGCCAGGAACACACGTTAGGTGAACACATTAACACTAAAATTCTGTTGAGAACGGTCTTCAAACTACGGGTCGAGTCCCGGTAGCTCAGTCGGTAACGACGCGGGCTGTCAATCAAGGGGTTGTGAGTTCGAATCCCGGCTCGGCCAACTTTCTTTCCGATGTTTTGACAAACGTCATTGCGACATGCGTCAGTCGTCTTCCACCAATGGGCTAAGTCTATGTGGAAAAGCAGCCAGTTGCTTGGAAAGATTGTTGTGTGGAGTACTGGTGTGCGAAAACCAGGAAACACATGAGTAGGTGAACTGGCCGCCGTGATATGACTGAGAAATTGTTAAAAATGGCGTTAAACCCCAATCAATCAATCAATCTTCAATTACGATCAATTATTAAAAGCAACTATATTCTGACACTGTTAGAATTTGACCTGTCTGGTTCAGATGGATTTCTTGTTTTTTATTTTATATATATAATGATGATATATGTATATAGAGACGATATTCAAACAAATGGAGTGTTTCCAATTTAACATACCATGTGTAGAGTTGACGTTTAGAATATAAAGTTCGGGTCTTCTCTTAAGACATGTGTATACAATTCGTGTGAGTGAAGGCATTCAAGTACTTTCCCGCTTAAAGCATGAACCCATGCTTTTCTGTGTTTTAGTTTTTCGGCAATTTAATACCATTTAATAAGTCAGGAAATGAACAGCCGAGAAGTTGCTATTAAAGTAAGTTGAACTTGAAATTGTTTGTATTTTATTTTGTGCTTTACATGTGAACATTCTAAGTCAATTTGTCTATTGTATTTTTGGCTAATGATGAAAATATATTAAGGGAAACGTATTTATACAACGAAATCAGAATATATTAAGATTCCACTGTTATGAATTTTGCATTTACTGCTCTGCTTTTTGCTGCATGTCATTTATCCATCTTTCGTCTCTATAGGGGAACTGGTTAAACGTGGATCACGTCACACGATACACGATAACAGACCTTTAAGTCAACTCATCTTTAGTTGTATAATATTCATATGACCATATTCGTATGTTCTACTTATTTAATGCCGAGCCCCTGTAGCTCAATCGGTAGCGACACGGGCTGTCGATCCAGGGGTTGTGAGCTCGAACCCCAACAAGGCCAACATTTTTCCGACGTTTGACAAAAGTCACTGTCACATGCATCATTCGTCTTCCACCAAAAGTTTAACAGTATGGAAAAGCTGCCAGTTACTTGTAAAGTCTGGTGTGTAGAGAACTGGTATAAGAACGCCAGAAAACACATGGGTAGGATTACTGACCGTCGTGATATGACTGGAAATTTATTTTAAAAATACCGGCGTTAAACCCAATTAATCATTCTACTTATTTAAACTAACATAACAAATAATGCACACTAAGACTAGCCTGTACGTTCACGCAGGCTATTCGTGGTCTACATTTTGCGATACTGGTCTATCAACATTTAATTGAGATTAGTCCATAAACATACAAGAACTTGTCAACTATTAGCGTTTGTGATTTCGTTCTAGAATCTAGACTGCCTCGGTGGTGTAGTAATATAGCGTTCGCCCTGGTCTCGGGGTTCGTAGAAATGGCTGCCTTGTACGTTCACGCAGGCTATTTGTGGTCTACACTTTGCGATACTGGTCTATCAACATTTAATTAAGATTAGTCCATAAACATACAAGAACTTGTCAACTATTAACGTTTGTGATTAAGTTCTCGGTGGTGTAGTAATATAGCGTCCGCCCTGGTCGCTGGGTTCGTAGAAATGGCTGCCTGGATTTGGGTTCAGGATTGAAGGGATAGCTTTACGACTCACTGGCTGGTGTCAGAATAAATGGACCAGTAGTACTGGTAACTTACCCAGGAAACTGATAATTTGTTGAAAGCGTCGTTAAACACCAAACAATCTAGAAATCTAGGGAGACAAGAATGTTATACTAGATATGAGACTGTCCTTGCAATAGGATATATCCTGGTCTTTTAGAACAGTATAGACTCAGACCAGCTTGAGCATCCGCACAGTCTGATTTAGATCTATACTTTGGCAAAGTATTTACAAAAGCTTTTTGAACCGTTTAATGAGTTGTGAAGATTGTTATCAAGGTCATAGCATCATAAGGGTTAGACAAAATAAAGTGCATGTTAAATTCCCATATGCATATGTATTTTGACGCATCTGTAGCAGATGATTTTGAAACATTGTGGAAAAAGGAGAAATGGCACATTATGAGCATTTTATTCTTTTTGTCACAATGTATTGAAATTTTAACAGTTACTTATCTGTTAGTATTCATTCATGCGTTTTTTGATATTTCGAAAGCTGTCTACTGCAAATGTTTTAATGGGGAAAAAAGGGTTATTTAGAGTGAGAACTTTTCACTCTTTTGTGATCTGAACATTTGATCTTGTTAAAGGCATGTTATAATGTTTGTTCAAAATGGAAACACTAACTAGAATAGCAGAGGTTAGTTTTTTACCTTTTTATACTTTATACAATATCAACAATAGTCATCTGTTCTGATAATGAACAAAGAAATTAATGCATGTCACAGAAAACTGAACATACATCAAGTATGTATAATTCATAATTAGAGACATTGTTGACATTAAGTAACTTGCTCGTATTTGAGCAACTTCTATATTTCTTGCAATGTTTTCAATAATTGCCTGTATCAGGGAATTGGTTCAATTGATTACATACAAACTTAAACAAAAAGTTCACTTTCTGGTTGTCTCTGAATGTCGTTTATCTCTCTGTGTCCAGCTCTCTCCTCTCTGCAATTCGTCCAGTTTTTCTTTCCGAAAGTCGTTGTGGTAGTCAGTTGCCTGTGAAGTTTCGGTCACTGCACTGGCCAAGAATTATTTTATTTATTTATTTATTGGGGTTTTACGCCGCTTTCAACATTATTTCAGTTATATCACGGCGACAGTTCACTTATTCATGATCCCTGGGTAAACAAACCAGTACTAGGCTAGAACATGTGCCTTGCCCAAGGGCACTCCACCATGACCGTAGTGCCGGGACTGGGGATCGAACCCGGGACACCCGGTTTCGAAATCCCCGACGCTAACCACTCGACCACAGCGGATTCCGCACCGGCCAAGAAAGCCAGGAACACACGTTAGGTGAACACATTAACACTAAAATTCTGTTGAGAACGGTCTTCAAACTACGGGTCGAGTCCCGGTAGCTCAGTCGGTAACGACGCGGGCTGTCAATCAAGGGGTTGTGAGTTCGAATCCCGGCTCGGCCAACTTTCTTTCCGACGTTTGACAAACGTCATTGCGACATGCGTCAGTCGTCTTCCACCAATGGGCTAAGTCTATGTGGAAAAGCAGCCAGTTGCTTGGAAAGATTGTTGTGTAAAGTACTGGTGTGCGAAAACCAGGAAACACATGAGTAGGTGAACTGGCCAACGTGATATGACTGAGAAATTGTTAAAAATGGCGTTAAACCCCAATCAATCAATCAATCTTCAATTACGATCAATTATTAAAAGCAACTATATTCTGACACTGTTAGAATTTGACCTGTCTGGTTCAGATGGATTTCTTGTTTTTTATTTTATATATATAATGATGATATATGTATATAGAGACGATATTCAAACAAATGGACTGGACAAATTACGGTGCATGTTAAATTCCCACATCCATATATGTTTGTTGCCACGCATCTGTAGCAGATGAATTTGAAACATTGTGGTAACAAGAGAAATGGCACATTATGAGCATTTTATTATTTTTGTCACAATGTATTGAAATTTTAACAGTTACTAATCTGTTAGTATTCATTCATGCGTTTTTTGATATTTCGAAAGCTGTCTACTGCAAATTTGTTAATGGGTGAAAAAGCGTTATTTAGAGTGAGAACTTTTCACTCTTTTGTGATCTGAACATTTGATCTCCTACTATGAAGAGTGTTAAAGGCATGTTATAATGTTTGTTCAAAATGGAAACACTAACTAGAATAGCAGAGGTTAGTTTTTTACCTTTTTATACTTTATACAATATCAACAATAGTCATCTGTTCTGATAATGAACAAAGAAATTAATGCATGTCACAGAAAACTGAACATACATCAAGTATGTATAATTCATAATTAGAGACATTGTTGACATTAAGTAACTTGCTCGTATTTGAGCAACTTCTATAATTCTTGCAATGTTTTCAATAATTGCCTGTATCAGGGAAATGGTTACATACAAACTTAAACAAAAAGTTCACTTTCTGGTTTTCTCTGTATGTCGTTTATCTCTCTCCGCTCTGCAACTCGTACAGTTTTTCTTTCCGAAAGTCGTTGTGGTAGTCAGTTGCCTGCGAAGTTTCGGTCACTGCACTGGCCAAGAATTATTTTATTTATTTATTTATTGGGGTTTTACGCCGCTTTCAACATTATTTCAGTTATATCACGGCGACAGTTCACTTATTCATGATCCCTGGGTAAACAAACCAGTACTAGGCTAGAACATGTGCCTTGCCCAAAGGCACTCCACCATGACCGTAGTGCCGGGACTGGGGATCGAACCCGGGACACCCGGTTTCGAAATCCCCGACGCTAACCACTCGACCACAGCGGATTCCGCACTGGCCAAGAAAGCCAGGAACACACGTTAGGTGAACACATTAACACTAAAATTCTGTTGAGAACGGTCTTCAAACTACGGGTCGAGTCCCGGTAGCTCAGTCGGTAACGACGCGGGCTGTCAATCAAGGGGTTGTGAGTTCGAATCCCGGCTCAGCCAACTTTCTTTCCGACGTTTGACAAACGTCATTGCGACATGCGTCAGTCGTCTTCCACCAATGGGCTAAGTCTATGTGGAAAAGCAGCCAGTTGCTTGGAAAGATTGTTGTGTGGAGTACTGGTGTGCGAAAACCAGGAAACACATGAGTAGGTGAACTGGCCGCCCTGATATGACTGAGAAATTGTTAAAAATGGCGTTAAACCCCAATCAATCAATCAATCTTCAATTACGATCAATTATTAAAAGCAACTATATTCTGACACTGTTATAATTTGACATGTCTGGTTCAGATGGATTTCTTGTTTTTTATTTTATATATATAATGATGATATATGTATATAGAGACGATATTCAAACAAATGGACTGTTTCCAATTTAACATACCATGTGTAGAGTTGACGTTTAGAATATAAAGTTCGGGTCTTCTCTTAAGACATGTGTATACAATTGGTGTGAGTGAAGGCATTCAAGTACTTTCCCGCTTAAAGCATGAACCCATGCTTTTCTGTGTTTTAGTTTTTCGGCAATTTAATACCATTTAATAAGTCAGGAAATTAACGGCCGAGAAGTTGCTATTAAAGTAAGTTGAACTTGAAATTGTTTGTATTTTATTTTGTGCTTTACATGCGAACATTCTAAGCCAATTTGTCTCTTGTATTTTTGGCTATTGATGAAAATATATTAAGGGAAACGTATTTATACAACGAAATCAGAATATATTAAGATTCCACTGTTATGAATTTTGCATTTACTGCTCTGCTTTTTGCTGCATGTCATTTATCCATCTTTCGTCTCTATAGGGGAACTGGTTAAACGTGGATCACGTCACACGATACACGATAACAGACCTTTAAGTCAACTCAACTTTAGTTGTATAATATTCATATGACCATATTCGTATGTTCTACTTATTTAATGCCGAGCCCCTGTAGCTCAATCGGTAGCGACACGGGCTGTCGATCCAGGGGTTGTGAGCTCGAACCCCAACAAGGCCAACATTTTTCCGACGTTTGACAAAAGTCACTGTCACATGCATCATTCGTCTTCCACCAAACGTTTAACAGTATGGAAAAGCTGCCAGTTACTTGTAAAGTCTGTTGTGTGGAGAACTGGTATAAGAACGCCAGAAAACACATGGGTAGGATTACTGACCGTCGTGATATGACTGGAAATTTATTTTAAAAATACCGGCGTTAAACCCAATTAATCATTCTACTTATTTAAACTAACATAACAAATAATGCACACTAAGACTAGCCTGTACGTTCACGCAGGCTATTCGTGGTCTTTATTTTGCGATACTGGTCTATCAACATTTCATTAAGATTAGTCCATAAACATACAAGAACTTGTCAACTATTAGCGTTTGTGATTTCGTTCTAGAAGTCTAGACTGCCTCGGTGGTGTAGTAATAGAGCGTTCGCCCTGGTCGCGGGGTTTGTAGAAATGGCTGCCTTGTACGTTCACGCAGGCTATTTGTGGTCTACACTTTGCGATACTGGTCTATCAACATTTAATTAAGATTAGTCCATAAACATACAAGAACTTGTCAACTATTAGCGTTTGTGATTAAGTTCTCGGTGGTGTAGTAATATAGCGTCCGCCCTGGTCGCTGGGTTCGTAGAAATGGCTGCCTGGATTTGGGTTCAGGATTGAAGGGATAGCTTTACGACTCACTGGCTGGTGTCAGAATAAATGGACCAGTAGTACTGGTAACTTACCAAGGAAACTGATAATTTGTTGAAAGCGGCGTTAAACACCAAACAATCTAGAAATCTAGGGAGACAAGAATGTTATACTAGATATAAGACTATCCTTGCAATAGGGTTTATCCTGGTCTTGTCGAACGGTATAGATTCAGACCAGCTTGAGCATCCGCACAGTCTGATTTAGATCTACATTTTGATAAAGTACTTACAAAAGCTTTAAGAACCGTCTAATGAGTTGTGAAGATTGTCACCAAGCTGAACAAATTACACAGGCTGATCTGAACCTTACTATTCACAATTCCAACTTGCATGGACAAGCTCATATGATTATAGCGGTGTGTTTGACTTTCATGGGTCGAGCCCCGGTAGCTCAGTCGGTAGCGACGCGGGCTGTCAATGCATGGGTTGTGAGTTCGAATCCCGGCTCGGCCAACTTTCTTTCCGACGATTGACAAAAGTCAATGCGACATGCGTCATTCATCTTCCACCAATGGGCTAAGTCTATGTGGAAAAGCAGCCAGTTGCTTGGAAAGATTGTTGTGTGGAGTACTGGTGTGAGAAAACCAGGAAATGCATGAGTAGGTGAACTGGCCGCCGTGATACAACTGAGAAATTGTTAAAAACGGCGTTAAACTCCAATCAATCAATTGACTTTCATGGACTTCAATAGCGATTTTCAGAAAGGGTGTTTCTGCATGTGATCACATCAAGCTGTGTACATGGACAGGTCTGGCTAAAATAAGAATAGACCCGTCCATGTGCCAAGATAGATCTCCCCACAAAGTTTCAATTGTTAATGCAGGAATATATCTATCTGTATTTTAGGGTTTACCCTGTTTCGCTATTCTAAAGCCCAGTTAGATGGACAGTAATCATCTCTGGACTCACGTGAATGAGTTTCGACGCATACAGCACTTAAGACGATCTCCTAAAACATTTTAGGAAACGGAGATATATATTTTTCAAACTGAGAAATTTCTCCTTTTTAGCTGCATAGTTTTATGTCCCATGTCATTATGTTCCAACTTCATCACGATTTTTTACAACAAAACAAATAACTCTTTTTAACCGTTTACAACACATCTGACTAGGCAACTGAAAAATCAAGGGCTAATGCAAATTCACTGTAAATACTAGTATCAGTATAGCGTCAGAAACATTTTTTAAAATTATGACATTGCTCCGATAGATGGCAAATGTTTGCTTTTACAACAATGCTTTCAAATGTTGACTACTGCAGATGCGTCTACGTGTAGAAAAAGGCCATGAGCTTCATATGTCATATGAGGGGAAGTGTTGAAAACATCTCTGAAAACATCTCACCATATTTCGAGTTCGTTTTCGAGGTGTCGACCGCATTTTCTATTATCGCCACTAACACGTGCATGCTTTTATCGAGTGACTGACCATGTGCCGCCTTAATTTGCACAATCAACACGCTTTTCATTGGTTACCGGCATTTGAATTACTCTATCTATTATATTTCGGGGGTTGATATTACACTCAGAGGGCTAACTTGGATTCCTATACATGTATGTATTAGTCCCTGTCTTCTTTCTTTCTTTCTTTCTTTCTTTCTTTCTTTCTTTCTTTCTTTCTTTCTTTCTTTCTGTCTTTCTTTCTTTGAGTTATGCAAGTTATGTTTAATAGATAGGCTTTCATCAAGGTTCCAAACACGTAAGCTTGATATATAAATATCATACAGTATTTTGATGGCGGCTATCATTTATCAGAAATAGTTTAAGCTTTACGTATATTAATTTGGTTGAACATAGCTTCTTTTCATGTTTACATTTCCTGCGCTTACCTTTTAGCACATATCAGAAATATTATAAGACAATTGAAAACAGATAGTATTCAGAGACCGTGTAAAACTTGAAGTTCTATCTTTCCTAAATGTTTTCGAATTATTTCATTTTGGCGTAACCTTGACGGTCACATGGCTAGAGAAGGAATTATGGTCAATTCGTTGACTGGTTAATTCGACGAATTAGTTTAATAATTTATTCTAAAAACGAGGTTACGTAACAATGCATTTTACGTCCTTTGAAAGTTTGCATATAGTAATAATTTGATATACAACCCAATCAGAATTAAAACATATTTCATAAAATATATCTTTGTATTAAGGCCTTCCAAAGCGAAGAAAGTCTGTAAAGCACTTTATATTAATAAATCGTTTTGATTTGCAAATTTTCGATCACTTGCTCTGTAAGTGCACGTCCAGATTGGTGTTACGAATTCAAATTGTGATTATAAAGTAACATAAGAGGGGAAAAATGTCCGCCCGATGTGGGGCTCGAACCCACGACCCCCATAACACTAGCTTGGCGCTCTAACCAACTGAGCTAACCGGGCAATCATGTCTTGCCACCACATCCAGACACTACACTTCTCCCCCTCCTAACCTTTGGGAGCAAGGCATCAACCTCAGCAACTCCCACAGCACCTCCAGGCGCATTCCATCCCACTTCTGACACCATTAAAGTAACATAAGAGGGGAAAAATGTCCGCCCGATGTGGGGCTCGAACCCACGACCCCCATAACACTAGCTTGGCGCTCTAATCAACTGAGCTAACCGGGCAATCATGTCTTGCCACCACATCCAGACACTACACTTAGGAGCCGCCGTAAAGCTATATTAGGTCGTTCAAGGGGAAGCAAGTCAGTAAAACACTTTAATATTAGGTCCTCTACACCAAAATGGGTTGTTCTTAAACAAAAAATTGAATCCGAAAACTGAGATATCTCGTCTAATTTACTAATCTGAACCTACTGAGCAAATGTAACACACCGTTACTTGAACTTGAAATGAAAAAAAAAAAATCCTACTGTATTGATTTATGTCGGACAGGTTTCAAGTATTGTGTTTATATTTAAGATTTCATGTTAATGTTGGGCGAATGGAAAAGAAGATATTGTTCATATCAATTACTTGAATTTGAAATGAAACAAAACTCCTACTGTATGGATTCATTTCAGACAGGTTTCAAGAGATGTGTTTATATCTTAGAGTTCATGTTAATGTCGGGCGAATGGAAAAGAAGATATGGTTCATATCAATTACTTGAATTTGAAATGAAACAAAACTCCTACTGTATGGATTCATTTCAGACAGGTTTCAAGAGATGTGTTTATATCTTAGAGTTCATGTTAATGTCGGGCGAATGGAAAAGAAGATATGGTTCATATCAATTACTTGAATTTGAAATGAAACAAAACTCCTACTGTATGGATTCATTTCAGACATGTTTCAAGAGATGTGTTTATATCTTAGAGTTCATGTTAATGTCGGGCGAATGGAAAAGAAGATATGGTTCATATCAATTACTTGAATTTGAAATGAAACAAAACTCCTACTGTATGGATTCATTTCAGACAGGTTTCAAGAGATGTGTTTATATCTTAGAGTTCATGTTAATGTCGGGCGAATGGAAAAGAAGATATGGTTCATATCAATTACTTGAATTTGAAATGAAACAAAACTCCTACTGTATGGATTCATTTCAGACAGGTTTCAAGAGATGTGTTTATATCTTAGATTTCATGTTAATGTCGGGCGAATGGAAAAGAAGATATGGTTCATTAAAGCTTTATTTGGATTTCATCTGAAATAATTTAAACTTATTCATTTAACTTCAATTGCAAAACAAGCTTTAAGCTTATATTAATCACGCTCAATGTCCGCTTCCTAGATACTTAACCAGTACTCGAGTAGATGCTCATAATGAACACTACGCTATGAACATGTCAGGCGGGAAATAGTTAACTCTTTCAGCGCCAAAGGCAATATTGAACTTTTTGCAAACAATACAGATTCAGGTGAGTCAGCTCGTAACGAGCTGTCTCACCTGAAATCTGCATTGTTTGGCTGTGAGTTATAGAAATATTCCAAAAATCCTATAACATGAAAATAGAGTCGTCCGATTTGAACATGGAAGAGTCTACTTTAATCAATTCGGCGCTGAAAGGGTTAAAGCAATTCATGCGCGTATGCTTTTAAACCCTATTCAACATGCCGATTGTTCATAAGAAGAAAGGTATTTACCGTACGATCGCCTTGAAGATAATTTGAATTGATTGATTGGGGTTTAACGCCGTTTTTAACAATTTCTCAGTTACATCACGGCGGCCAGTTCACCTACTCGTGCATTTCCTGGTTTTCTCACACCAGTACTACACACAACAATCTTCCAAAGCAAAATGATAACTTGAAACAACTTTTCGTTCAACAATAGGTTCTAACCTGATTCGCAAACTATGTACTGCCATCTAGCACAACTATCATAGCATTACACATGCTTCCGCTCCGTAAACTGACTAACACAACTCAAACACATGTATACATCCATTATAAATATAAGAGGTATTGAGTTTACAATGACCCTGTATATCATGGATTTACTAATTGTATACAAACTACTGCAAATTGATATCACTGTAATACTATTTTCCAATACTGTATTTACAGGATGACAATTTCAAAAGAGAGAGCCTGTGAAAACCAGACTGAGAAACGATCGACCAAATGGATTAACTATATGAACGGAAAAATTGATGTTATTCTTGTGGTAAGAATGTTAGTCATTTATTCTTTTGCACATTTTAATAAATCTGAAACATGCGTTCCATTCACTTCAAAATAACAAACATGTTTCTATCAATTTCCCAGCCATTTCCCTTTTTACCATTTACTACATACAATAAATCTGCAGCAGACGTTTTTGGAAACGCATAGGCAAAATTATGAACAATCTTCAAGCGAAAGTTGTATTATTGAATTGATTGGTTGATTGATTGATTTAACGCCGTTTTCAACAATTTTTCAGTCATATCACGTCGACCAGTTCACGTACTCATGCATTTCCTGTTTTCCGACACCATTATACCACACAGCATACTCATCAAGCAACTGGCTGCTTTTCCACATAGATTGTTGAACAGCCCATTCGTGGAAGACGAACGACGCAGGTCACAGTGCTTTTGTCAAACGTATTATTGGATAGACATAAATATAATGAGGCAAAAGGAGCAAATGCTTATAATGAGCACAGGTTCTATCCTGATTCGGAAACTATGTACTGCCGTCTAGCACACATATCATGGATTCACTAATTGTATACAGAGACTACTGTTAATTTATAAACTTCCAAAAAACAACAAAAAAATCACAGATGACTTTCTTTTTTTGAGCTATGACGTTAAAATCAAAGGTAACCCTTATCCAGCAGTGAATTTAACTTTCAATTGCGGAAAATACATGTTGTTCTCAAACTGTTGTTCCCTTCAACTGTGTCAATATAGCTCAAAGCAAAAAATGGTCTGGCTACAAATCAGTAGAAGGGTATTCAACTTTATTAAAAAGCATTTTTCAATTAAATGATTATTGTCAAATGTGAGACCACTTCAGTCTTATAGATTCATCTGAATTCCCTGTACAAAATTGTCTGCCCGGCGCTCCGATCCGAATTGCATCCCTTTGACTAAAATAACAAGCCTTTGTTGGACTATATGACGTTCAAATGTATAGGTCACAATATATCAAATAAATTATGTATGTCTTTACCAAGTCACATAACTCTGGATTTAATAATTATTTAGTAATGCCCTTTTTCGACTTAGGAAAAAGCAGAAGAGGATTGGCATCCGCTTGCGGCGCTCTTGTTCCTTAATTCAGTGACATCACGAATATATACTGTAATATACTTTACATGTATTGAAAATGCAATAAGACATCTGCACTTTACGATATATTACTAGTATCGATATAATTCCAGGTTAACATAGACGCTTAAACGCCACAGATTGGGCAACCCAAACCTAGGGTTGTACAAGTTAGTGACTCTACGTAGAGATAAATCCGCGACAGTCTACCTACAGATCAGATCCGGCTTAAATCCAGCAATGTATATACCAAGATCAGACCTCAGAAGTAAAGTAACCTGATTGGTTTCCAGAAGACAATTATGAACATGAAGAAATAACACGATTACTAAGATCATTCATCAACATAGCCAGTCTGAAACAGTCGTTAAAGCTGCAATTCGTGTGATTTCTTCAGCTTTTCAGACGATGTTAGATATTTGATTTGTGATAGACACAGTATATAATGTATTCCTGTTTAGAAATGTTAAACAGTTTCCTGATTTGAACCCCTTGAAGTAACTTTTAACTTTAATGCATATGAGTATTCAGATAAGTTATTTAAAGCCGTATTTTGAGCAGTTATCGCTAATGCAGCTCTACATTCAATTGTGCGACATTTGGCAATATGGGCATAAACTGGTTTTCACTTTCATTACTGAATTCCTGGGTCATGTGCAGTCGCAGTTGGGTGATACTCGTAGCTCTTATTTCAAAGTAGCCTTTCATATATTTATCTCCTAAATCTCTATGATAATGCCATCATAAAATATAAGATAATTTATCAACTTTGTAGCAAGAAAAACTCCTGGAGGCTTGAACGTTAACAAAAGCAAGAGATCAATTCAAAAACTAAAATTTCTATTCAATATAATAATGTGGTTCGTGGCCTTATTTCAAAAATTGTCATGCATGATAATAATATACAAAAAACAAAGGATATCAATAATTACCTAACTTATCAACATATGCAACAAAAATATCAAATATCAATATCAATCTTAAATAGCAAAATAATATCAAATACTTATATCAAATATGGAAGTTGAGGAGAAAACAGTAAAGTAAAATGGTAAACAACTAGTATGAAGGAGAATTAATAAATTATAATAATGATAACAATAACTGATGATAATAATAACAACAACAACGACAACGACAATGATAATAATCATAATAATAACAACAATCTTAATTATAATTATAAAACAAATATTATTATTATTAACAACTACATGTACATGTATAATGATGATGATAACTAACATTAACGATAGCAACAACAACAATAATAATAATAATAATAATAACTATATTGATAATAATAACTATATTGATAATAATAACTAACTATATTGATAATAATAACTATATTGATAATAATAACTATATTGATAATAATTAACTAACATTAACGATAACAACAATAATAATAATAATAACTATATTGATAATAATTAAATAACAATAACAATAATGCTAATTTCTTGACACTTGTGCTAATTGTAATACTGTCAATTAAGACCAAAGGAATAATGTCTGGTTTCAAAACACCTGTGTTTGACATTGACATTTGAACAATTTGGCCTGGCCCTAAGATAGACATATTATTCAAAAGGATCAAAGAGTTTATTTGCTACAGATGTTGATGGGTTGATACCTAATGATCAGGACTCCGGAAATTTTGAAATCTCAATCGGTCAGGTGAAATTAGGTGCTATATTAATTTGGTTCCATTTTACTTCTGAATATCAAACATGTTTCTATCAATTTCCAGGCCATTTCACATTAAACCATTTCGCGTAAGCAATACATCTGCAGCAGGCGACTTAGGAAACGCCTAGGCAGAATCAAGATCAATCTCTTAGCGAATGTTTTATTATTGAATAGAGATGAAAATAATGAGGCAAAAGGAGAAAATGCTCATACTTTACATGATTGTAATACTACTTTTCCAATACTGTATTAACAGGATGAGAATTTCAGATGAGATAGCCGTCGCAGACCAGACTGTCAAACGATCGACCATTGATGGATTAACTATATGAACGGAACACTTGATGTTATTCGTGTGGTAAGAATTTTTGTTACATTTTAATCATTCTTAACATTCACTATTAATTCGGTTCAATTTCACTTCAGAATTTCAAACATGTTTCTATCAATTTCCCAGCCATTTCACTTTTAACAATTTCCCGCATACAATAAAACTGCAGCAGACGACTTTGGAAACGCGAATGTTTTATTTTTTTATATGGATGACATGAATGAGGCAAAAGGAGCAAATGCACACACTGAACACGATGCTATGACAGTGTCGGGTGTGAAATAGTTAAAGCGTATGTGCGTATGATTTAAAATTATTTTCCACATGCAGATTGCTCGTGAGAAGAAAGATAGTTACTATACGCTCGCCTTGAAGATAATTTGAAACAATATTTCGTTCAACAATAGGTTCTTACATGATTCGCAAACTATGTACTGCCATCTAGCACAAATATAACATACCACATGTTTCCGCTACGAAACTTGACTAGCCCAACTCGAAACACATGTAAAAATCCAATATAAATATAAGATGTATTGAGTTTACAATGACCCTGTCTATATATCATGGATTCAATAATTGTATACAAACTACTGCACATTTATATGATGACAATTTCAGATGAGAAAGCAGGCGCAGTCAGACTGACAAACGATCGACCAACGATGGATTAACTATATGAACGGAACATTGACGTTATTCGTGTGGTAAGTATTTAATTTAATCATTGTTTTGCACATTTAATAATTCTTAAACATGCGCTATTAATTGGTTTCCATTTTACTTCTGAATATCAAACATGTTTCTATCAATTTCCATGTC
This sequence comes from Serripes groenlandicus, assembly GCA_031761405.1. Taxonomy (NCBI): domain Eukaryota; kingdom Metazoa; phylum Mollusca; class Bivalvia; order Cardiida; family Cardiidae; genus Serripes; species Serripes groenlandicus. Next base: position 62,886,117 of record JASEVX010000008.1, read on the forward strand.
ATTTCATTTTTTTTATCCATTTCCCGCATACAATATATCTGCAGCAGACGACTTTGGAAACGCCTAGGCCAAATTATGAACCATCCCTAAGCGAATGTTTTATTATTGAATAGAAATGAAAATAATGAGGCAAAAAGAGCATATGCTCATCATGAACTCGATGCTATGAAAGTGTCAGGTGGGAAATAGTTAAAGCAACTCGTGTACGTATGATTTTAAACCCTTTTCCACATGCAGATTGTTCGTGAGAAGAAGGGTATTTACCGTACGCTCATCACCTTAAAGATAATTTGAAACAACATTCCGTTCAACAATAGGTTCTAACCTGATTCGTAAACAATGTTCTGCCATCTAGCACAAATATCATGGCATATTGCATGCTTCTGCTCCGTAACTTGACTAACACAAATCAAACACATGTACACATCCATTATAAATATAAGATATATTGAGTTTACAATGACCCTGTATATCATGTATTAACTAAGTGTATACAAACTACTGCCGTCGAGCTCAAATGTCATAGCATAACTACATGCTTCCGTTCCGTAACTTGACTAACACAACTCTGTACATCAAATATTAATATAAGATGTATTGAGTTCACAATGATCCTGTATATCATGCATTCACTAATTGTATACACACTACTGCAAATGTATATGATTGTAATGCTACTTGTCCAATACTGTATTTTCAGGATGAGAATTTCAGATGAGAGAGCAGTCAAATATTAGACTGACAAACGACCGACCAATGATGGATTAACTATATGAACGGAACAATTGATGTTATTCGTGTGGTAAGTATTTAAGTCATTGATTGTTTTTCACATTTAATAATTCTTAAACATGCGCATATTAATTGGTTTCCATTTCACTTCTGAAACGGGTTTCTATCAAATTTCCAGCCCTTTCAATTTTTACCATTTCCGGGATACAATAAATCTGCAGCCGACGACTTTGGAAACGCCTAGGCCAAATTATGAACAATCCCTAAGCGAATGTGTTATCATTGTATAGAGGTGAAAATAATAAGGCAAAAGGAGCAAATGCTCATGATGAACACGATGCTATGAAAGTGTCAGGAGGGACATAGTTTAACCAACTCATGTGCGTATGATCTTAAATCCTTTTCCACATGCAGATTGTTCTTAAGAAGAATGATTTTAACCGTTCGCTCACCTTCAACATAATTTGAAACAACAGTTCGTTCAAAAATAGGTTCTAATCTGATTCGCAAACGATCGACAAACGATGGATTAACTACATATGAACGGAACAATTGGTGTTATTCGTATTGTAAGAATTTTAGTCATTTATTGTTTAGCACATAATGCTACTTTTCCAATTTTGTATTTATAGGATGAGAATATCAGATGAGCGAGCCGGAGCAGATCAGACTGACAAACGATCAACCAACGATGGATTAACTATTTGAACGGAATAATTGATATAATGCGTGTGGTAAGAATGTTAGTCTTTTATTATTTTTCACATCCTGCTATTTTTCAAATGTTGTATTTACTGTATGAGAATTTCAGATGAGAAAGCCAGCAAAGACAAGACTGACACATGATCAACCAATGGTGGATTAACTATATGAATGGAACAATTGATGTTATTCGTGTGGTAAGTATTTAAGTCATTCATTGTTTTGCACATATTCCATTTCCTTTCGGAATATCAAACATGATTCTTTCAACTTCCCAGTCATTTCACTTTTAACCATTGTCCGCATACAATAAATCTGCAGCAGACGACTTTATAAATGCATAGGCCAAATTATGAACAATCCCTATGCGAATGTTTTATTATTAATAAGGCAAAATGAGCAAATGCTCATAATGAACACTGATATCAAAGTGTCAATTGGGAAATAGTTAAACAACTCATGTGCGTATGATTTTAAACCCTTTTCCACATGAAGATTGTTCACCAGAAGAAAGATATTTAAAGTACGCTCGCATTGAATATATTTTGAAACATCATTTCGTTCAACAATATGTTCTAACCTGATTTGAAAACTATGTACTGCCATCTAGCACAAATGCCAAAGCATACCACATGCTTCCGCACTGTAACTTTCACTAGCAAAACTCAAACACATGTACAAATCCATTATAAATTTTAGATGTTTTGAGTTTACAATGACACTGTATATCATGGATTCAATAATTGTTTGCAAACTACTGCAAATTTATATGATTGTAATGCTACTTGTCCATTTCTGTATTTACAGGAATAGAATTGCAGATGAGAGAGCCGTCGCTGACCAGACTTACAAACGATCAACCAACCATGGATTAACTATATGAACGGAACAATTGATGTTATTCGTGTGGTAAGAATTTTAATCATTCATTGTTTTTCACATTTTATTAATTATAAAACATGCGCTCTTAATTGGGTTCCATTTCCCTTCTGAATATCAAACATGTTTCTATCAATTTCCAAGTCATTTCATTTTTAACTTTTTTCCGGATACAATATATCTGCAGCAGACGATTTTTGAAACGCCAAGGCTAAAATTATGAACTATCCCTAAGCGAATGTTTTATTATTGAATAGAGATGAAAGTAATGAGGCAAAATTAGCATATACTCATGATGAACACGATGTTATGAAAGTGTCAGGTGGGAAATAGTTTAAGCAACTCGTGTGCGTATGATTTTAAACCCTTTTCCACCTGCAGATTGTTCGTGTTAAAGATAATGTGAAACAACATTTCGTTCAACAATAGGTTCTAACCTGATTCGTAAACTATGTTTTGCCATCTAGCACAAATATCATAGCATACCGCATGCTTCTGCTCCGTAACTTGACTAACACAAATCAAACACATGTACACATCCTTTATAAATATAAGATATATTGAGTTTACAATGACCCTGTATATCATGGATTAACTAATTGTATACATACTACTGCCGTGTAGCACAAATATCATGGCATACCACATGCTTCCGTTCCGTAATTTGCCTACACAATTCAAGCACATGTACACATCAATTATTAATATAAGATGTATTGAATTCACAATGACCCTGTATATCATGGGTTCACTAATTGTATACAAACTACTGCACATTTATATGATTGTAATGCTACTCTTCCAATACTGTATTTACAGGATGACAATTTCAGATGAGAGAGCCAGCAAAGACAAGACTGACAAATGATCGACCAACGATGGATTAACTATATGAAAGGAACAGTTGTTGTTATTCGTGTGGTAAGATTTTTAGTCATTTATTAGTTTGCACATTTTAATAATTCTTAAACATATGCTATCAATTGTGTCCATTTCATTTCAGAATATCAAACATGATTTTATCAACTTCCCATTCATTTCACTTTTAACCATTGTCCGCATACAATAAATCTGCAGCAGACGACTTTATAAATGCATAGGCCAAATTATGAACAATCTCTAAGCGAATGTTTTATTATTTAATAGAGATGAAAATAATGAGGCAAAAGGAGCAAATGCTCATAATGAACACTGATATTAAAGTGTCAATTGGGAAATATTTAAACAACTCATGTGCGTATGATTTTAAAGCCTTTTCCACATGAAGATTGTTCACCAGAAGAAAGATATTTAACGTACGCTCGCCTTGAAGATATTTTGAAACATCATTACGTTCAACAATAGGTTCTAACCCGATTCGAAAACTATGTATTGCCATCTAGCATAAATGCCAAAGCATACCACATGCTTCCTCACCGTAACTTTCACTAGCAAAACTCAAACACATGTACAAATCCATTATAAATTTAAAATGTTTTGAGTTAACAATGACACTTTATATCATGGATTCAATAATTGTATGCCATCTACTGCAAATTTATATGATTGTAATGCTACTTGTCCATTTCTGTATTTACAGGAATAGAATTGCAGATGAGAGAGCCGTCGCTGACCAGACTTACAAACGATCGACCAACCATGGACTAACTATATAAACGGAACAATTGATGTTATTCGTGTGGTAAGAATTTTAATCATTTATTGTTTTGCACATTTTATTAATTCTAAAACATGCGCTAGTAATTGGGTTCCATTTCCCTTCAGAATATCAAACATATCTCTATCAATTTCCAAGTCATTATTATTTAATAGAGATGAAAATAATGAGGCAAAAGGAGCAAATGCTCATAATGAACACTGATATTAAAGTGTCAATTAGGAAATAGTTAAACAACTCATGTGCGTATGATTTTAAACCCTTTTCCACATGAAGATTGTTCACCAGAAGAAAGATATTTAACTCACGCTCGCCTTGAAGATATTTTGAAACATCATTTCGTTCAACAATAGGTTCTAACCTGATTCGAAAACTATGTACTGCCATCTTCCACAAATGCCAAAGCATACCACATGCTTCCGCACCGTAACTTTCACTAGCAAAAATTCAAACACATGTACAAATACATTATACATTTTAAGATGTTTTGAGTTTACAATGACACTGTATATCATGGATTCAATAATTGTATGCCATCTACTGCAAATTTATATGATTGTAATGCTACTTGTCCATTACTGTATTTACTTGAATAGAATTGCAGATGAGGAAGCCGTCGCTGACCAGACTTACAAACGATCGACCAACCATGGATTAACTATATGAACGGAACAATTGATGTTATTCGTGTGGTAAGAATTTTAATCATTTATTGTTTTGCACATGTTATTAATTCTAAAACATGCGCTAGTAATTGGGTTCCATTTCCCTTCTGAATATCAAACATGTCTCTATCAATTTCCAAATCATTTCATTTTGTACTTTTTTCCGCATACAATATATCTGCAGCAGACGACTTTTGAAACGCCAGGGCAAATATTATGAACTATCCCTAAGCGAATGTTTTATTATTGAATAGAGATGAAAGTAATGAGGCAAAATTAGCATATGCTTATTATGAACTCGATGCTATGAAAGTGTCAGGTGGGAAATAGTTAAAGCAACTCGTGTGCGTATGATTTTAAACCCTTTTCCACATGCAGATTGTTCGTGAGAAGAAGGATATTGACCGTACGCTCATCACGTTAAATATAATTAGAAACAACATTTCGTTCAACAATAGGTTTTAACCTGATTCGTAAACTATGTTCTGCCATCTAGCACAAATATCATAGCATAGCATACCGCATGCTTCTGCTCCGTAACTTGACTAACACAAATCAAACACATGTACAAATCCATTATAAATTTAAGATGTTTTGAGTTTACAATGACACTGTATATCATGGATTTAATAATTGTATGCAAACTACTGCACATTTATATGATTGTAATGCTACTTGTCCATTTCTGTATTTACAGGAATAGAATTGCAGATGAGAGAGCCGTCGCTGACCAGACTTACAAACGATCGACCAACCATGGTTAACTATATTAACGGAACAATTGATGTTATTCGTGTGGTAAGAATTTTAGTCATTTATTGTTTTGCACATTTTAATAATTCTTAAACATGCGCTATTAATTGGGATCCATTTCACTTCAGAATATCAAACATGTTTCTATCAATTTCCCAGCCATTTCACTTTTAACGATATCCCGATTACAATAAATCTGCAGCAGACGACTTTGGAAACGCCTAGGATAAATTATGAACAATCCCTAAGCGAATGTTTTATTATTGAATAAAGATGACATTAATGATGCAAAAGGAGCAAATGCACACACTGAACACTATGCTATGAAAGTGTCTGGTGGGAAATAGTTAAAGCAACTCATGTGCGTATGATTGTAAACCCTTTACCACGTGCAAATTGTTCGTGAGAAGAAATATATTTACCGTACGCTCGCCTTGAAGATAATTTGAAACAACATTTCGTTCAACAATAGGTTCTAACCTGTTTCGCAAACTATGTACTGCCATCTAGCACAAATATCATAGCATACCATACGAAACTTGACTAGCACAACTCAAACACATCAAAAAAATATATTATAAATATAAGATGTATTGAGGTTACAATGACCCTGTCTATATATCATGGTTTCACTAATTGTATGCAAACTACTGCAAATGTATATGATTGTGTCAAATACTGTATTTACAGGATGAGAATTATTTATATTTTTCATCCAATCAAAACGTAGCACTGTAGCAGAATCGCGACTGCATCGAAAAATCCATTCTGGACATAATTTCTGGAAAGACGGTATAGCAAAATTTTGCAAAATTTTTGGAAAGACGGTATAGCAAAATTTTGCAAAGTTCATACACATTACCTATTGACGGGAAACATCGCCGGCTTCGCCGTCGATTTGTTTACCCGTATAAATTTTCTCGTAGAGTGACGGATTTGTGGAGAAATTTAACTCAACATGTTAGATCATCACTGGCAAGGAGACATTCTATTTTGGTATTGAGTCTATGGACTGTACATGCCAGACATCATCTATCTGTTAATATGAATATAGGTGCTGCCGTGCAACCTATTTCGGGTAAACAAACAAATCTGAATTGTGACAGCAGCAGAGATGGGGCAATGGGTAATGGATATTGGTAATGGGCATTATTATTTTTTCAGTAATGGAATGTAATATAGGTTATTGACCCTGTACTGTGAAATCATCGTTGGACCGAGTTCTTTGGTAGACGTTGCCGAGCTTGCGAGGCTACGTTCGCCAAAGAACGAGGTCCAACGATGATTTCACAGTACAGGGTCAATAACCTTTTTATTGCATACTTTCATATTGTAAACTATTTGCTTTACGTTGTGGAGGTTTTTTTTATTACCTAGAATTGATAAATCTGCTTCCGAATTAGAAACAAACTGTTTGTTTACATAAGTAGTAATTTTTGTGCAAATGCCGTTTGAAAAGTTGAATTATAACGGTGACGTAATTTTTTTTTAAATGACGTCATGCACGTGCATAGCCAACATTTTAGACGCGCGTTTTAGACTGTTTTCATGTCAAAAACGTACTGTTAGCATGAGACAGTAAGAAATTGTCCATGATCAATATATGAGAATTTAACATTACAAAGTCTCGTGAGATTTAACAATGATATTTAGGTCAGCTATGTTTGTTTACATAACAAAAGTAGTCCCTAGCATGTTAATTATGCAGAATTTTCGCACGTCCTTATCTACGGTCATGATCACTCCTTGACAGCGGTCATGATCGAAAAATCATGACCACTTTCTTCAATGCAAAGTGAACGGGACAATATGAAAATATGCAATAATGGGTAATTGAGCTATTTTCTCATTACTTGAAATGGTAATGCAATGCATTATTTTAAAAAATGAGGCTAATGGTCAATTACTTTTCAATTACTTGCCATTACTTATCTATATATTGAGGAAATCTATGCTTTTATTGTCTTAAAAACAAATGTTTCAATAAATAAATTTACCCTCTGATCACAATGTAGGTGTTGAACAGTCCATTGTTTTACGAAATATAAGGTGTGAAGGATAAGCTATGCAACAAGTATAATGATATATATATATAACCTCAAATGTAATCAAGACAACTGAGACATTTTAGATCGGTATACATTTACAATGTACATTTAGTAGTAGTTATTTACTGTGCGCACCCATAACATGTGACAATTTTCAGAATAAAAGTATTGATTAGTATACTATAAACGTTCTTTAAAATGTTTAAATATAATGGTAATGCATTTAAATACCATGACATGGTAATGCATTATCTTCAAAATTGATGTAATGAGGTAAATCACGATGTAATGGTAATGCATTACGTTACCAAGTAAATGACCCCATCTCTGGATGGTGGTTATCATGATCTCATTTATTTTTGTTTTTAGTTATTTACCAGTCCTTCCTTCCTATGCAAATACACTAAGAATCACCATCTGTTTAAGCATATATTCCACTTTAAAATATGGCAAAGATATTAAATCCATAACAATAACATAATCATGACAGGTGCAAAAAATAATCGACTTAACCTTCCAATAAAATAATTCCATAATTTATTTACGGAACTACATTGTGAGAAGTCAATAAAACCTTTCTTCCATTTCTGTTATTTTCCTTTTGGGTATTTATTCATCCTTTTTGATAAAGTATTATTATTATAATATTATTATTATTATTATTTGCGTTATGATAATACATATTACAATGACGTTATCATTTTAGAAATTTGGATTTGTCATCATCCGGTTAGTTAGAAAAAAAAAATTAAATCAGATATATTTAAAAATAGAAAATGAGTGTAATTACAAGAAAATTATCACATATCAGATTCCTTGTTTTCATTCCTTTATTGAGTAGGTATTATCTTATTTAATTATTTCCTCTAGAAGAATTTTTTGTTTTGAAATTTACTTTTCATCCAAATAAAAAAAGGAATACAATGATTGACTGCACCATTAAAAAAAAATGGTAAAGCAAAGGTTCATACACATTATGGCTGGCTATGACGTCGATTTGTTTACCCCGTATCAACAACTTAATCATGTAACTTTTGTGAACACCAGAAATGTTACAGTACAATATCGAGTCCAAAGTCATGTAACTTTTGTGAACACCAGAAATGTTACAGTACAATATCGAGTCCAAAGTAGAGGGGCTTAAAAGGGATGTATCATTCATACAGGTGATAATGAGACTTGATTATAATTTATATGTTTCAGATGTGTCTATGGTGGTCAATCTACTGAAATAACAAACAACCATGTAGCACTGTTTCACCATCAAATTCTACTCAGACATTCCTCAAAGATGGATCAAGTGAAGACATTAACAGTCATACTGTTCTGCAATTTCTTCTGTTTTGCTGGTAAGTGATGAAACTCAATCAAATGCTAAAGGTTGTGCATGTTTTTTAACTCCACTGGCTGAAAGCCAGTTGAGCTTATGTCATGGCGAATTGTCCGCTGTGCGTGTGTGCGTCAACTTTTTGCTTCAAACGACTTCTCCTCCCTAACTGCTTGGCCAATTGGGATGAAACTGCATAGGAAGCATCCTCTCAATGTCCTCTATTATATTCCTTCAAATTGTTTGGATCCATGCAAAATTCTGGTTTCTATGGCAACAGAAAGAAAAAACTTGTGAAAACTTAAAAGCCATTTTGATTGGTCGTAAATCATGGCCACCAGGGGTGGGGCTATTTTGCCTTATATGGCTATAGTGAAAACTTAAAAAATCTTCTCCTCCGAAAGTGTTTGGCCAATTTTCAAATAATAAATTATGTAGAAATGTTTCTTGGGTGACCCTCTATCAGATTCCTCCAAGCCATGTTGATTGGTCGAAAACTATGGCCACCTGGGGCAAGGCTATTTTGCCTTATATGGCTATTGTGAAAACTTAGAAAGTTTTCTCCTCCGAAAGTGTCAGGGCCATCTACAAATAATTTTTTAGAAATGTTCCTAAGGGGACCCTCTATCAGGTTCCTTCAAGCCATGTTGATTGGCCGAAAAACATGGCTGCCACAGGGCGGGGTTATTTTGCCTTATAAATATGGCTATGGTGAAAACTTAAAAAATCTTCTTCTCCAAAAGTGTTAGGCTGATTTTCAAATAATTTTGTAAAAATGTTCGTAGGGTGACCCTCTATCAAGATTCCGTCAATCCATGTTGATTGGTCAAAAACTATGGCCGCCAGTGGGCGGGGCTATTTTATCTTATATGGCTATAGTGAAAACTTAAAAAAAATCATTTTCAAACAATTTTGTAGAAAATGATTTTAGGGTGACCCTCTATCTGATTCCACAAAGCTATGTTGATTGGTCTTAAAATATGTCTTGGCCTTAAATTGGCTTTAGTGAAAATCTTCTCCTCCCAAACTAGTTCGCCAATTTTCAAATAATTTTGCAGAAATGTTCCTTGGGTGACACTCCATGAGATTCCTTCAAGTCACTGTGATTGGTGAAAAAACATGGCCATCATGGGGTGGGGCTGTTTGGAGATTTCATTTTTGCCTAATTGCAGTGGACCAATACTAGCCCTCTTGTGCCTCTTGTTTTTATCATGCTATATGTTTATTACAGAGAAAATCGAATGAAATATGAAAGTGCAATATTATGACAAACCCTTTAAATACCTTTTATGAAACACTGTTACACCTGTAAAGTTTCAAAAGTATTATAAGATAATTATATGAGCAGAACAATTGTGTGAAATTGCTATTCTTAACCCTTTCCCACATCTGCAACATGTGACTTGTGTCATGGTGAGCAATTTCTCCTTATGCCACACTGGTTTCAACTGTATTCAAAAATAAATGATACTTTTAATTCATAGTGTTATTTCATATATTTTCAAAGATGTTTTTAAAGTTGTTTGCTGTAAATGTGTTGCATGTTGAAAAGGGTTAAGAAATATTTCCATTACTTTAAACAAATTCAGAAAGATTTTTTAAATGTTGATGCCTTTAAGTTTTGTTTACGTATTTATGTTTGAATATTCACACTTCTTGTTTAACCCTTTCCCTCATATAGACACTTTCTGACGCCTCTGCAGCAGACAGCTTTTTGAAAACATAGTGACAAAAGAAGAAATTGCACAAAACGTGCAATTTCTCCTTTTGCCACAATGTTTTCCACTTTTAGTCATAGGTTATCCATTCAATTATAGAGATTTTCTATTATTTGACAAAATATGTTCAAAGTCGTCTGCTGCAGAATTGTCGTATGAGGGAAAGGGTTAACACATTTATGGTTGATCAGACTCTTATTTTGTTGATTGCCTATAATTATATGTATAAATGAATATGAATATAAGCCTGCAAAATGTTCTCTTGAATTGTCGATTTTAGTTTTACAACACACAGAGGAAACAGGAACCCAAACACCTGCCCATACATCAACACAGGAAAACACAAATACAACTTCATTGTCTCCAGTAATAAAAACCACTTCAATCCAAACACCATCGGATAATAGAAGAAATGTCACCCAGTCACAACAAGATCTGCAGAAATTATCAGAGAAAACTCAACTATAGGGACTACTGCTACTTTGAAACCAGGAAATGTTTCTGTTGACGGTACCTAAAGAACACTAACTGTGCATGGAGAAACCATTACACCTGTGGAACCAACAAAACAAACTACAGATTCTGGTTTAAGCACTGTAAAACAAGTGATTGTTTCAGATGCTACAAACATCAATATTTTAACAAGTGTTCAGACAGATTCTCTTACTTCAACTGTGATTGTGCCACCGTTAGATGAAACATGGATGGATTTTTGTCAGAGGATTCACCATTTTGATGGATTGTATGAGTATGAGGGTGGTCGATACAGTTTTGACTTTGTACTTATGTATGTACACCCAATCGATGTGTACACACTTGTTGCAAAGTTTAATGATCAGGATGGTGCAATAATTGAAATGAATGGTACAGTATTTGATAATTCCTAGAATGGCCCTGCCTCTTATTAACCCTTTCCCTCATACAACAATTCTGCAGCAGATGACTTCGAACGTATTTTGTCAAAATATAGAAAATCTCTATAATTGAATGGATAACCTATGACTAAAAGTGGAAAACATTGTGGCCAAAGGAGAAAGCGTCTATATGAGGGAAAGGGTTTAATTGCTGTGTAGGTTGATTTCAATTCGTGAGGTCATTCTTTCTCAATTTTTTTGTTTTGAATTTTTTTACTTTGATAAGAATTTAATGCCCCCTGAAAGTAGGATGCTAAAATTTAGTAAATTTAGTGTTCAATTAATATTTAGAGTAGTGATACCTTATTATTGATAATATTGTGGCAAAAAGGAGAAATTGCTCACAATTATATATAAATCACAATGTTTTCACCTCTTTGCAATTATTAAACATTCAATTACATGTATAGAGATTCGCAATATTTTAAATTCAGATGTTCTCAAAGTCATCTGCTGCAGAATTGTTGTATGTTGGAAAGGGTTTAGCTTTTAAACATTCTTCTATATTTTTTATCATCAGGAACATCAACAGATGGCCACCATATTATATTCAGACAATCCAACACCTACTCCGCTGATTTCCGGTTCTCAGCTTTATCCCATTTAGAGTTTGATGGAATGTTGGTTACCAGTGGTGGCAGTTCTTACTACGCAGGGAATGTAACACGACCTCAGAACTCTTCTTTCACATGGTTCCACATGAACAAAGGTAGGGCAAATATTATAGATACGGTACATAGATCGATAGACAGTTTGACATTATACACAAACACAATACACATGAAGAATTGGGTTCAGTTATGTTACCGGTGTAGAGTGTACTAAGGGGATCCAGTCAGTTATGTAGGCAATTATTGATCTTTTAACTCGGAGTAGACCACTTAGATGCACAAAAAAGTCAAGCACGCTGTCCTCCGACAGATCTTGTTTCATTTTATCGCCAATGGCTCAAGTGGCGAACGACAGCTCGAGCCCTGCCAATAGTTTACATAGATCGATAGGCAGATGACTAGATAAGGAGGAGTAAACTGGTCTTATTCCACCTATATTTCTCTTATGACTTACCTAAATCATATGCTGTGGGTACTTGCTAGAATCGTCTCACTGAGCTGATTCTTTTGAGTAACCAAACAACATAGGGTTTAAGTGTCAAGTAAGGGTTTTAGAATTTGAGATACTGATCTTATCTAGTAGAGCTCTGTTTAGATATTGTTTATTGACTTAAACTATACGCAGTTTTTCGTCATACAATATACGTTTTTATGCCCCCGGAATCACCGATTCGGTGGGCATCTAGTTTTTGGCCTGTCTGTCTGTCTGGCTGTCGAAAAAAACTTTAACCTTCACCACTTCTTTTGAACCATAACAGGTACGGCTACCATATTTCACATGTGTATTCCTTGTGACATGACCTTTCTGTCAGTACCAGCCGAGCCCCGGTAGCTCAGTCGGTAGCGACGCGGGCTGTCAATCTAGGGGTTGTGAGTTCGAATCCCGGCTCGGCCAACATTCTTTCGGACGATTGACAAAAGTCAATGTGACATGCGTCATTCGTCTTCCACCAATGGGCTAAGTCTATGTGGAAAAGCAGCCAGTTGCTTGGGAAGATTGTTGTGTGGAGTACTGGTGTGAGAAAACCAGGAAATGCATGAGTAGGTGAACTGGCCGCCGTGATATCTCTGAGAAATTGTTGAAAACGGCGTTAAACTCCAATCAATAAAATCTGTCAGTACCAAAATTTTCACCTTGTGACCTTCACCTTTGACCTACATTTTGAAAACTTCTTTGTCTGTGGCAGAGAAAAACATTAACCTTATTCAATTAAAGTCTATTTCTTATCACTGTGACCTTGACCTTGAATCTCCATATTTTTTTTCTGCATTTGGCACATCGTCTTGATATGGTGCATGTTTGTGCCAAGTTATTTGAAAATATCTCTATGCATGACAAAGTTATGGTCCGGACAAGAAAAGTTCAATTAAAGTCTATTTCTTATCACTCTGACCTTGACCTTGAATCTACAGATTTTTTTTGCATTTGGCACATCGTCTTGATATGGTGCATGTTTGTGCCAAGTTATTTGAAAATATCTCTATGCATGACAAAGTTATGGTCCTGACAAGAAAAGTTCAACTAAAGTATATTTCTTATCACTGTGACCGTGACCTTGAATCTACAGATTTTTTTTCTGCATTTGGCACATCGTCTTGATATGGTGCATGTTTGTGCCAAGTTATTTGAAAATATCTCTATGCATGACAAAGTTATGGTCCGGACAAGAAAAGTTCAATTAAAGTCTATTTCTTATCACTCTGACCTTGACCTTGAATCTACAGATCTTTTTTTGCATTTGGCACATCGTCTTGATATGGTGCATGTTTGTGCCAAGTTATTTGAAAATATATCTATGCATGACAAAGTTATGGTCCGGACAAGAAAAGTTCAATTAAAGTCTATTTCTTATCACTGTGACCTTGAGCTTGAATCTACAGATTTTTTTTTTGCATTTGGCACATCGTCTTGATATGGTGCATGTTTGTGCCAAGTTATTTGAAAATATCTCTATGCATGACAAAGTTATGGTCCGGACAAAAAAAGTTCAATTAAAGTATATTTCTTATCACTGTGACCTTGACCTTGAATCTAAAGACTTTTTTTTTGCATTTGGCACATCGTCTTGATATGGTGCATGTTTGTGCCAAGTTATTTGAAAATATCTCTATGCATGACAAAGTTATGGTCCTGACAAGAAAAGTTCAACTAAAGTATATTTCTTATCACTGTGACCGTGACCTTGAATCTACAGATTTTGTTTTTGCATTTGGCACATCGTCTTGATATGGTGCATGTTTGTGCCAAGTTATTTGAAAATATCTCTATGCATGACAAAGTTATGGTCCTGACAAGAAAAGTTCAACTAAAGTATATTTCTTATCACTGTGACCGTGACCTTGAATCTACAGATTTTTTTTCTGCATTTGGCACATCGTCTTGATATGGTGCATGTTTGTGCCAAGTTATTTGAAAATATATCTATGCATGACAAAGTTATGGTCCGGACAAGAAAAGTTCAATTAAAGTCTATTTCTTATCACTCTGACCTTGACCTTGAATCTACAGATTTTTTTTTTGCATTTGGCACATCGTCTTGATATGGTGCATGTTTGTGCCAAGTTATTTGAAAATATCTCTATGCATGACAAAGTTATGGTCCGGACAAAAAAAGTTCAATTAAAGTATATTTCTTATCACTGTGACCTTGAGCTTGAATCTACAGATTTTTTTTTTGCATTTGGCACATCGTCTTGATATGGTGCATGTTTGTGCCAAGTTATTTGAAAATATCTCTATGCATGACAAAGTTATGGTCCGGACAAAAAAAGTTCAATTAAAGTATATTTCTTATCACTGTGACCTTGACCTTGAATCTACAGATTTTGTTTTTGCATTTGGCACATCGTCTTGATATGGTGCATGTTTGTGCCAAGTTATTTGAAAATATCTCTATGCATGACAAAGTTATGGTCCTGACAAGAAAAGTTCAACTAAAGTATATTTCTTATCACTGTGACCGTGACCTTGAATCTACAGATTTTGTTTTTGCATTTGGCACATCGTCTTGATATGGTGCATGTTTGTGCCAAGTTATTTGAAAATTATTTGAAAATATCTCTATGCATGGCAAAGTTATGGTCCAGACAAGGAAAGTTGACGCCCGCCCGCCGACTTCGCCAAACTAATAACCAGATTTTTCCTTTGGAAAACCTGGTTAAAAATAACATTCGCGGATGAATACAAAAATAATTGTGTGTTTTTTGTGTGTTTGGTTAAGTGATGAAAAGAATCTGGTATTCGTTGTCATTTCATAAAGTTTTATTAAACTCGTCCAAAAAATTGTTATAAAGCTCGCAAAAGGCTAATTTAATAACAGAATTCTTGAACGCGTTCAATAAAACTTTATATGAAATGACTACTGATGTCAGATCCTATATATCTATATTTACGAAAAAACAGTAAGATGATGGTAAAAAAAATTAAAGAGCATACTTTGGCAATAAAAATGATTTATAAGTAATTGACTAGACGATAATAATATTAATCTCATGTTTTTCGCATGATCACAAAATGTTCGGAATTCAGTTTGCTGTCGTCTATTATTACAAACAGAAAATAATAAAGTAAAGACTTTCAGAAAATCAATGAATAACATTTATAATGAACGATGTTTGAACATGAGGGCCAAGATGCTTAAGGTCCTTAATCAATTACCTGTATTATGGTAAAGAAGCAAATGTGTAACAGCGCCCTTTTCTGATGCCATCTTGCAACTACCTTTTTAAACCAGTCAATAAGACTGGAACAAGTTATGTAAGAAGTCACATTTCTGCTTAACCCTTTCGCTAATAGAGACAGTTTCTGACTCCTTTGCAGCAGACGACCTAGGAAAAGAACGGTACAATTGCTCAATATGTGAAAGTCAACAATATTTGATAAATAGTTATACT
This sequence comes from Serripes groenlandicus, assembly GCA_031761405.1. Taxonomy (NCBI): domain Eukaryota; kingdom Metazoa; phylum Mollusca; class Bivalvia; order Cardiida; family Cardiidae; genus Serripes; species Serripes groenlandicus. The sequence goes on from JASEVX010000008.1 coordinate 62,902,017, forward strand.
TTGTATGAGTGAATCTATAGCTCATGCATAGGAATTTGGGGTATTTAATATTGATACCACTTTTTTGCGGGAAACGACGTCGCTCCATTTGATGTTACGCCAAATGAAGTGTTACGCAAATGACGTCACGTCGTTCTTTGGCTACGGTACAGTCAAAATTTATGTTCCGACGTCGAATTGCGGTCGTTTATTTAAAAGTTCAATTTATTTTTTAACTTGTTTGTACAAAAGTTAGATCACACGAAAATAACAGACCACTTTTATGACCTTAAATGTCGGATTTTTTTTTAAATGGCGGCCACCATAGATTGGCGAGGGTCACTTCAGAAACCTTCATGGGTTATAAAAAAAAAAAAAAATCTCACACATGTAACCTTTGAGCGAAAAAAACAATTTCGGTTACAATACACCAAAAAAAAATCCTTCTTTGTTTCCATGTAAATCAACCAGTTTCAGTCCTCAATTGTCACACTTTCTAAGCGTTTCTCATGTAGAACACCATATAAATGAGTTTAGGTACTACCTATTTCGGGTAAACATTTATTAACTTTTGTGATCAGTAAATCATAAACTGCAGTTAGCCCCTTGCTTGCAGCACAATCAGTTATTTACGTCAATTACGAGTCCTACCGACCTATTTAAGCAAAGAAAATAAAAATCATCATCAGGTTAAGCTTATATTTAACTTTAAAATATAGCCAAAACTTTAAATCCATGAAATTATGATGGCAGGTAAAACAAATACTCAATTTGCCCTTCATAAAGTACTTCAAATAAAACGATTCCATAATTTACGGAATAACATTTGTGACAAGTCAAACTAACGTTTCCTATAACTTCTGTTGTTTTCCTTTTGGTTATTTATTCATCATTTGCGTTACTAATAGAATGACGTCATATTACAGGAATTTGGATATGTAACTTCTGGAAAGTCAAAAAACCCTTATGAGTTGTTATTTGAACTCGTTTTAGAAATAGACGACGAGTGTTATTAAACAGAAATGATCACTCATAAAATTACTTGTGTCCGTTCGTTAATCAACTACGTATTATGATATTAATTATTTCCTCTAGAAGTTATTTTTGTTTCGATATTTTCTTTTCATCCAATCAAAACGTAGCAGAATCGTGACTGCATCGAAAAATCCACTCTGGACACCATTTTTGGAATGACGATATAGCAAAGTTTTGCAAAGTTCATACACATTACCTATCGACGGGAAACATCGCCGGCTTCGCTGTCGATTTGTTTACCCGTATCATTGAAAAGAGTTACCTCCTAGCTTTAAAACAATCTAAAGAAAATGTGGGGTCATGCATTATGCAAGAAAGAACTCACCAGGCGAAAATGGTAACCGTCATTTTGGAGCAAATCGGACCCAGACAAAACCGGTGTTTAGCTTTCTCCACTTTCACTTTCAAACAAGGTCAAAATACTAAAAATGATCAAATCAATCATTTCCAGTGCATCCTATATACATTCACAATGCATTTAAACTCAATGTTATATATTCAATACATTCTGGTGATGGTATACACTCATTTCTATGCAAACAAAGGTTTTTTTAGGGACTATAGTACTGTAGATCAGCAAGTCAGCGGATGTATTTAGCAAATTTGACCTTTATGGGTTTTTTTTCGTGTTATGCAGAGGACTAGATAAGGAGGAGTAAACTGGTTTTTTCCCACCTACATTTCTCCTATGACTCGAACCAAACCCTTTGTTTTGGTTACTCTTAAGAATCCTCTTATTGAGTACCCAAATTAACCCTTTCCCACATACAAGAAATCTGCAGCAGACAACTTTAAAAATATCTAGACAAAAAAAATCAAAACTTTTATATATTGGATGGACTTGAAAACATTGTGGCAAACAAATAAATCGATTACTACGAGCAATTTCTTCATTTGCCTCAAGGTTTTCTAAAGGATAAGGGTTTTTAGAAATCGAAATTGCCGCTTTATATACAGCTCATGGTTAAGAATTAGTGCTTTAACTCTTTCTCACTCACAACAAATTTGCAGCATTCAATGTTGTTCAAGATCAGATAACACCTACGTACCGGATTTATCCCTTTCCCACATACAGCAAATCTGAAGCAGACGACTTTGAAAATGTCTTTTCAAAAAATGGAAAATCTCTATAATTGAATGAATAACCTATGACTAAAAGTGGAAAACATTGTGGCAAAAGGAGAAATTGCTCGATTTGAGCAATTTCTTCCTTTGTCACTATGTTTTTAGAAAGCTGTCTGCTGCAGAGGCGTCAGAAAGCGTCTATATAAGGGAAAGAGATACTGAGAAGTATCACTAACTATTATACACAGCATATTTTCAAAATTTGTCAACTGCAAAGATGCCAAAAGTGAATTTAACAAGGGATTTACTTGATACATGTTTTATACTTTGACATTTTTCCGCATACAGACGCTTTCTCAGACGTCACTGCAGCATACATCTTTTAAAAGCAATGTGGCTAAAGGAGAATTTGCTCATAATGAGCAATTTCTTCTTTTGTCACAATGTTTTCAATAAGCTATCTTCTGCATAGACTTCAGAAAGCGTCTATATGAGGAAAAGGGTTAAATTGCCAGTCAGATCAACTATTCCATTCCAAAAGCATAAGGCTTTTACCCTTTCCCTCATATAGACGCTCTCTGATGCCTCTGCAGCAGACGGCTTTTTGAAAATGTAGTGACAAAAGAAGAAATTGCTCAAAACAAATCCATTCAATTATAGAGATTTTCAGTTATTTTGACAAAATATGTTCAAAGTCGTCTGCTGCAGAATTGTCGTATGAGGGAAAAGGTTAACCTTTCTCACACACAGCAAATCTTCAGCAGACATCTATTAAAACATCTTGACAAAATATGTTTTTTTTTTTTTTAGAATGAAAGTAATTATTGAATAGAAATGATAACGTTGTTGTAGAAAGTTACAATTCACCAAATAAGTTCCTTCTTTGTTTCCATGTAAACTGACGCGTTTCAGTTTTCAATTTTCACACTTTCTCATGGAGAACACCATATATCATTGAAAAGAGGTACCTCTAAGCTTTAAAACTATCCAAAGAAAATGGGGGCCATGCATTATGCAAGAAAGAACTCACCAGGCCAAAATGGTTACCGTCATTTTGGACCAAATCGGGCCAGGACAAAACCCGCGTTTATCATTTTCTACTTTCACTTTCAAACAAGGTCAAAATACTAAAATTGACCAAATCAATCATTTCCAGTACATCCTATACACATTTACAATGAATTTAAACTCAATGTCATATATTCAATACATTCTGGTGAAGGTATACACTCATTTCTAGGCAAACAAACTTTTTTTTAGGGACTATTTGGAATTTGAATGACAGAGGATATTTTTGGTGTAATTTGACCAAGAAGCAAAAATTGCACATTATGAGAATAATTATGTAGCAGCTGACTTGAAATTGCTTTCTCTAATCTGTTTTACAGTTATGCTTATATTTTACCTTGATTTCTTCTACATTTGATTTTAAATTTGGCAAAGTCTAAAATCTTAAATTGCTTAACCCTCTCCCACATACTACAAATCTGCAGCTGATGACTTTGAAAGCATATTGGCAAAAACAAGAGATATTCCATAAATGAGAGTCATATTATTGAAAACATTGGAGAATTTTGTCTGCTGCAGAGGTCTCAGAAAGCATCTGTTTGTTGGAAAGGGTTAAAACTTACCCAAACATGAACCTCAAAGATAAATTTACTTTCAGGCCTGGGAACCATCGTGACGGGGGATGCCGAGAGTACGAGAACTGCCATTATCATTGTTATACCAGCGAGTCGTGCCTTTTTAGCCGTAATTGGTACAAGTGCCACCTTGTGCTGGGCATCGAAAAAGGGATTGTTCGGCAGAAGACACAAATCATACCTACTTTTTACAGATCACCCTGTGAGCTATGAGTCGGAGGCAGAGACTATACACATTTGAGAATTCCCAAAATATGAGTTTATGAGTCTGCTCTTCAACCTTTCCCATATAGACGCTTTCTGATGCCTCTGCAACAGACGACTTTTGAAAACATTGTGACAAAAGGAGATATTGCTCATAATGAGCAATTTATCCTTTTGTAACAATGTTTTCAACTCTTGACAATTATTAAACTTTCATTTATAGAGAGTTTCCACGTTGTTGTATAAATGTTTTCAAAGATGTCTGCTGCAAACTTGTGGTATGTGGGAAAGGGTTGAAAAAACAGCCATAGATCATCTATCATTGCACATCAGCGCAGTTTCGATCTGGTGCTATACTCTTCTCCAAATAGGCACAGAGGCATTTAAGAAACTTTCTGATAAACTTGGTCTAATTAGATCAGATTAGCTGGATGGACATGCAGATCTTTATTTATTTTTACCATAAATATATTAAGGTGTTTTTTTTGCGAGAACACAGCTTAAATTATTGTCTTTATCTGCTCGAAATGGCTTTAATTCCTTCCCACATACAACAAAACAATTTTGCAGCATATAACGTTAAATACATTCAGACGAAAATATGTGAAATATCTTTAAATAGTCGAGTTATTCAATCAAGTTGAAAACATTGTGGCAAAAGGAGAAATTGGGAAGTGGGAAAAGGTTAACCTTTACTTTTTTTAGTGTGTCTGCAGTAGACTGCTTGTGAAATCATTGTGAAAAAAGATGTATTTTATGTTTTGTGCAGACCTAGTTCTTTGTTGAATTCAAAGTCACAAACAACAATTGTTATGCCCCGACATACGAAGTATGAGGGGCATATAGTTTTCCGGTCTGTTGGTCCGTCCGTTCGTCCGTCCGTTCGTCCATTCGTCCGTCCCGCTCAGGTTAAAGTTTTTGGTCAAGTTAGATTTTAGTGAACCTGATGTCCTATCATTATGAAACTTCACACAAATGACAATCAACATATCATTGTTTAAAAATTTGTATCAATTTGAGGTTGGACCAACTGTTCATCCGTCTGTTCGTCCGTCTGTTCGTCCATTCCATTCTCAGGTTAAAGTTTTTGGTCAAGTTAGATTTTAGTGAAGCTGATGTCCGATCATGATGAAAATTCACACAAATGACTATTAACATATCATTCTTTAAAAAATTGTATCAATTTGAGGTTGGACCAACTGTTCGTCCGTCTGTTCGTCTGTCTGTTCGTCCATTCCATTCTCAGGTTAAAGTTTTTGGTCAAGTTAGATTTTAGTGAACCTGATGTCCTATCATTATGAAACTTCACACAAATGACAATCAACATATCATTGTTTAAAAAATTGTATCAATTTGAGGTTGGACCAACTGTTCGTCCGTCCGTTCGTCTGTTTGTCTGTCTTTTCGTCCATTCCATTCTCAGGTTAAAGTTTTTGGTCAAGTTAGATTTTAGTGAACCTGATGTCCTATCATTATGAAACTTCACACAAATGACAATCAACATATCATTGTTTAAAAAATTGTATCAATTTGAGGTACACGTTGGACCAACTGTTCGTCCGTCCGTTTTAAAATATAGTTAACAACCGGGGCATCCGTGTTCCATGGACACATTTTCTTGTTTTATATAAAATGACCCAATTATAATTAAAAAAAATGTGTTTTCGTCCTTTTAACCCTTTCCCTCATATAGATGCTTTCTGATGCCTCTACAGCAAACGGCTTTTTGAAAACATAGTGACAAAAGAAGATATTGCACAGAACGTGCAATTTCTCCTTTTGCCACAATGTTTTCCACTTTTGGTCATAGGTTGTCCATTCAATTAAAGAGATTTTCTATATTTTGAGAAAATATATTCAAAGTCGTCTTCTGCAGAATTGTTGTATAAAGGAAAGGGTTAAAAAACACTTCATGATTCAAATTGTTTTAAATTCATTTACTTTTATCAAGATTTTTATACAACTGTTTTGCATTTATTTGTGCTTTTCTTCATAATTTGTGAAAGTTTAGCTCATTTCTTGGTGAAGAAAACATAAGTAGTCCAGGTACTTGGAGACAAGGTTTAGTAAAGTAGGATATCTTTATTTATTTACTATTGTTGTCTTTGAAACCTTAACCACTTCTGAAATACAACAAGTCTGCAGCAGATGACTTCAATAACATCAAGGTAAAAATATAGAAATTTGATTTCCTTTTGCCACAATCTTTTCAAAAGTCTTCTGCTGCAGTGACCTTATAAATTGTTTGTATGGTGGAAAATCTGTATTTAAGCCTTTCCCTCATATAGAAGCTATCTGACGCCTCTGATGAAAACAATGCGACAAAAGAAGAAATTGATCAAAAAGAGCGAGTTCTCCTTTTGCCACAATGTTTTCCACTTTAAGACATAGGTTATCCATTCAATTATAGAGATTTTCTTTTTTTTTTGACAAAATATGTTCAAAGTTGTCTACTGCGGAATTGTCGTGTGAGGGAAAGTTTAATGGTCAAAATGAGATTATTCTGTTCTAAATGTTATTAATTTTATTATTACATGCTTTCTATTATTGACAGTCTTCTGATTCTATAACAGAAATCATTGTTGTTGTTGTTTTATCATGTTTAACCCTTTCCCTCATACGACAATTCTGCAGCAGACGACTTAGAACATATTTTTTCAAACAATAGAAAATCTCTATAATTGAATGGATAACCTATGACTAAAAGTGGAAAACATTGTGACAAAAGGAGAAATTGCACGTTTTGTGCAATTTCTTCTTTTGTCACTATGTTTTCAAAAAGCCGTCTGCTGCAGAGGCGTCAGAAAGCGTCTATATGAGGGAAAGGGTTAACTGTATATTAGTTATTTTTTCCAAAGATCTTTGTGTTTAAAATCTCTTGCCATGAGCTCGACTTGGTTGCCATATTTGTCTGTTTGTTACATGAATGCATGTTCTTGGATAATTTCCTCTTGGTAAGGAATTTATTCGCGAAATTAATTGATAAGAAATATTTGCAATGCATTTGAAAATGATGGTTCTTCTTGATTCTCAAGTTTGACATTTAAAATGACATTGCAAGTCAACTAGTAGGCCTACACTTTTACATGTATTTTGTTGTCAAATGTTACTTATTTGATGGTATGATATGACTAGTTTAATGTGTCACATGTCTGATCTTGTTTCATATCTCCACAATTTCCAGGCCCAGCCCCGGTAGCTCAGTCTGTAGCGATGTGGGCTGTCAATCCAGAGGTGGGAGTTCGAACCCCAGCTCGGCCAACATTCTTTCCGACGTTTGACAAAAGTCATTGTGACAAGCGTCATTTGTCTTCCACCAATGGACTATCAGTCTATGTTGAAATGCAGACAGTTGCTTGGAAAGAATGTTGTGAGAAGTACTGGTGTGAGAAAGCCAAGAAACATATGAGTTGGTGAACTGGCAGCTGTGTTATGACTGAAAATTTGTTGAAAACGGCGTTAAACCCATTGTGAGAAGTACTGGTGTGAGAAAGCCAAGAAACATATGAGTTGGTGAACTGGCAGCTGTGATATGACTGAAAATTTGTTGAAACGGCGTTAAACCCCAATGAATCAATTAATCAACCACAATTTCCATCACATTTTCAGGTCAAAATGATCTGGAATAATTGTGTCTTCAACTATGATCTGATGTAATGCTATTTGTGGACCATTTTTTCCCATTCAAAGGATTGAGATAGTCTAATGGACAGCTCTTTTTCATATACTTATGTCCCTTTTTGTGTGATAGGCTTAATATAACATGATGAACTCTTTCTGCAGCAGACGACTTCGAAAACTTATATACAAAAACGTGAAAAATCTCCATAAAAAAAGAGTTGAAAACATTTTGGTAAAAGGAGAAGTTGCTTGTTTTCTATATGAGGGAAAGGAATAAATGTATGTATAATTATGTTATAGTGTTGAACAAATTTTGACAAAAGTAAAAACTGTTCTTCATGAGTAATTGCTCCTTTTCCCCCCACAATATTTCCAATGGTTGCTTGTCAGGAAGGGTTAATATAGATGTAAAATCATGTATTAATTAACCCTTTCCCTCATTTAGACGCTTTCTGACGTCCTCTGCAGCAGACAGCTTTTTGAAAACATAGTGACAAAAGAAGAAATTGCTCAAAACGAGCAATTTCTCCTTTTGCCACAATGTTTTCCACTTTTAGTCATAGGTTATCCATTTAATTATAGAGATTTTCTATTTTGGACAAAATTTGTTCAAAGTCGTCTGCTGCAGAATTGTCGTATAAGTGAAAGGGTTAAAGGTACTGAATATTACGGTTTATTTTAGCATTGTAATATAAGCTGACATTGGTTGTGAAATGTGCATCAGTATTATTTCATGTGAATGAACGCTTTTTTAAAATATAGTAGAATTTTTGTTTAATACTGGTTGGTAACACTTTTTGTGATGCCGAGCCCCGGTAGCTCAGTCAGTAGCAACGCGGGCTGTCAATCCAGGGGTTGTGAGTTTGAATCCCGGCTCGGCCAACTTTCTTTCCGACGATTGACAAAAGTCAATGTGACATGCGTCATTCGTCTTCCACCATTTCTATTTTTAACTCTTTCAGCGCCAAAGGCAATATTGAGGTATCAAAATAGTCCAAAACTTTTATTCAATGAGAAATGGAGACGCTCGATTTTGAACATGGAAGAGTCTACTTTAAAGCAATTTCTTCTTTTGTCACTATGTTTTCAAAAAGTTGTCTGCTGCAGAGGTGTCAGAAAGCGTCTATATAAGGTAAAGGGTTAAAAGTTTTTCATTTTTATAGTTTTATCTATTTTGTATTCTTGTATTCAGATATTTTGTGTTTGTCTGAATACATACCGGTAAGAGTAATATCAGGAAAAACCCTGTATTCATCTATAGTTAAACCCTTTTCCTCATATAGACGCTTTCTGACGCCTCTGCAGCAGACGGCTTTTTGAAAACATAGTGACAAAAGAAGAAATTGCACAGAACGTGCAATTTCTCCTTTTGACACAATGTTTTCCACTTTTTGTCATAGGTTATCCATTCAATTATGGAGATTTTCTATGTTTTGACAAAATACGTTAAAAGTCGTCTGCTGCAGAATTGTCGTAAACATCACATTGGCAGGAGTCAACTTTGAAAACATCTGACTAAAATTTGCAAATATCTTTTATTGAAGAAACATGTATTATTATTAGATTGAGAAGGAAACATTTTGGGGAAAGTAGAAATTGCTCACTGTTTATAAAAAATGTCTGTTAAAGATGTCTCTGCAGTTGGAAAAGGGTTTATATCATCACAGATCATGCTTTATCTACGCATATTGAAAACCGCCAATTTTAACATACATCATATCTATAACATACATCTTTTACAGCATCTAGGCAAATATATGAAACTTATTATTGATTGGACTTGTAAACATAAACCCTTTCCCTCATATAGATGCTTTCTGGCACCTCTGCAGCAGACAGCTTTTTGAAAACATAGTGAGAAAAGAAGAAATTGCTCAAAATGAGCAATTTCTCCTTTTGTCACAATGTTTTCCACTTTTAGTCATAGGTTATCCATTCAATTATACAGATTTTTCATTTTTTGACAAAATATGATCAAAGTCGTCTGCTGCAGGATTGTCGTAAGAGAATAAGGGTTAACATCGAACTGTTGGTTTCCAGGTAACAGATGCATTTAGGTGCAGGATTGTTGTATGAGGGAAAGGGTTAAGGTAAAGTAAGAAATTGTTTATTTTACCACATGCAGACAAAATGGACTATCAGCATCAGTCAACTTTTGAAAACACTCTTTTCAATAATTATACTTTCATATATATAGATGTTTTATATAAAGGGTAAGTGAGCTCCAGTCTTGTGAAATGGCTTCCCAGTCTGCAATTTTTTAAAATGAATGAAATCTTACATAGGACTGTAGAATTTGATTGTTCACTAAATTTTATTTTGTACATTTGAATTTATTTATCCTGTTATAAGGACCTAATTCTCAAAATCATTCCACTCTATATGTCTGTATTTGTCTTTGATTTCAGTTGTTCTTAAAGCATTAAATATGAAACTTATATTGTTTTATTCTTATTTAACCCATTACCTCATGCAACAAATCTGCAGCAGACGACTTTAAACATATTTTGTAAAAAAAATGGAAAATCTCTATAATTGAATCGATAACTTATGACTAAAAGTGGAAAACATTGTGGCAAAAGGAGAAATTGCTCGTTTTAAGCGATTTCTTCTTATGTCACTATGTTTTCAAAAGGTCGTCTGCTGCAGAGGCGTCAAAAAGCGTCTATATTTATGGAAAGGGGTAATTTTTGTGGTCTGCTTTGGCAGCATGACATATATTGTCTGTCTCTGTCTGTCTGTCCGTACTTGTGAGAGAGTACTTGTGGGGTATCCCTTATCTTAAAGCCCACTCACTGCCCTTTTAAAGACACTTAGATAAAAAGGTATTTTGTTTGTTTTATAATGGGTATCTTATTTGCATAGTAATGCTATTCATTCCGTAAAAGGGGGATAATTACGGAATGAATAGAATACTTGTGGGTTGCAACCCACAAGTTTCAAACAAAAGAAACAACCCCACAAATACACTTCATGAGAATGTCCGTCCATCTGTCTGTCTGTCTGTCACCCTTTCACATGTCTTCCTTGAACACTCGTTCTCTGTAGATATAAAGTTTTCAAACAATGTCCTTTTTCAAGGCTAACTATAATTTGCGGAACGGAATGGAACAACCATTGGGGCACCACACAGTGCGAAGAAGAAAATTGTATCCGTAGTTCCGCAAAGTATAAATATCCTCTTGGATCATGATATTTTGCGGAATGGAACAAGATTTTTTCTTTTCATTCTGATTCTTTTCATTATTTATTAGGATAATAATAATATAGTAATATCTGGTACACTGTGTGTACATATTCGAATTGAGATAAAAGTGTTATATCTACAGGAAAGTATGTAATTCAGAAAACTTAATACATATGACAGTCACAACGATTTTTAGCACCCTGGCGTCCGCGTCACACCTTGATTAAGGTTTTGCATGCAAGTACTTCAATATTGCATGTATTGCATTGAAACTTTATACAACCCTACCAAACTATCACACCTATGTAGATTATCAAGTTAGATAACTCTATCCTGCATTTTATGCAAGTTAATGCCCTTTTTTTACTAAGAAATTCTGGTTAAAGTTTTGCATGCAACTTAATTATTAAAGAGTCAATATCTCAGCATTGAAAGTGTATACAACTCTACCCAACCATCACACCTACATGTATGTAGATTATTAAGTTAGATAACTCTATTCTGCATTTTATGCAAATTATGGCCCTTCTTTTACTAAATAATTCTGGTTAAAGTTTTGCGTGCAACTAAATTAAGAGTCCATATCTCTGTATTTACTTGATTCATTGCATTGAAACTTTCTACAATCTTACCCAACTATCACATCTATGTAGATTATCAAGTAAGATAACTGTATCTAGCGTTTTTTGCAAGTTATGGCACTTTTTTTTAACTTAGAAATTCTGGTTAAAGTTTTGCATAAAACTACATTAAGAGAATATCTCGGTATTTACTTGATGCATTGCATTGAAACTTTATACAACCCTACCCAACTATCACATCTATGTAGATTATCAAGTTAGATAACTCTATCCTGCATTTTATGCAAGTTATGGTCCAATTCTTTTCTTAGAAATTCTGGTTAAAGTTTTGTATGCAACTACATTAAGAGACCATAATTATCTTAGTACCTATTTCATGCATTGCATTGAAACTTTATACAACCCTTCCCAACCATCACACCTATCTAAATAATCAAATATGATAACTCTATCCAGTATATTTTGCAAATTATGACCCTTTCTTTACCTAGAAATTTGGTTAAAGTTTTGCATGCAATTACATTAAGAGTTGATATCCTAGTTTACTTGATGCATAAGTAAGACATGTGATATGTTCCTGAAGCCAAATAGGGAGATTGGTGTCCCAAAGAGGGAGCTTTGTTTGTGGCAAGATTTTCCGCGACCGGTCACAATACTTTTCATTTGATGCTAAAATAGGGTCAAATCAAGCAGGGTATAACTTGCATTATAGGAAGTAATAATTTGCTAATTGAAAAGAATATTTCATAATCATTTATTACTTCAATTTTATTTATGAAAATTTTTCAGTATAATATCACAAATATGTTTATATGTAAAGAACTAGTCATATAAAAAAAAACAGCACATAAAACTTTGTCAAATGCAATTATTAATTACATTTTCCAATACATGTTCAAAATAATTTGATACCAGTACTTTGATTTTTAGTACGCTGAACCTTCGTTCTGCATCAGCATTTGAAAACATATTGAAATACCTGATTCAGACACAATAGATTCAGAGACACATCTATGACATTTGATAGATGTATTTGTATATTTCAATTTCGGAAATATGACAGAAATGTCGTAAAACAAGTGTTAAAACTGTTTTCATTTAATTCACGTGAGGTTTCTCACTATCCGGGAGTACGGAATACCGTTAGGGCCATCGCCTATGAATGTATTGATCTGAAACGCGATACTCGACAGTACGATGATGATAACACGACAACGCGACGGTACGATGGTGAAGACACGACGGTACGATGGTGAAGACACGACGGTACGATGGTGAAAACACGATAATACGACAGTACGATGATGATAATGCGATATACTATCGTGTCTTCACCATCGTACTGTCGCGTTTTCACCATCGTACTGTCGCGTTTTCACCATCGTACCGTCGTAGTATCGTACTGTCGCGTCTTCACCATCGTACCGTCGTGTTATCACCATCGTACCGTCGTGTCTTCACCATCGTACCGTCGTGTCTTCACCATCGTACCGTCGTGTTATCACCATCGTACCGTCGTGTCTTCACCATCGTACCGTCGCGTTATCACCATCGTACCGTCGTGTCTTCACCATCGTACCGTCGGGTCTTCACCATCGTACCGTCGTGTCTTCACCATCGTACCGTCGCGTTATCACCATCGTACCGTCGTGTCTTCACCATCGTACCGTCGTGTCTTCACCATCGTACCGTCGTGTCTTCACCATCGTACCGTCGTGTCTTCACCATCGTACCGTCGTGTCTTCACCATCGTACCGTCGCGTTATCACCATCGTACCGTCGTGTCTTCACCATCGTACCGTCGCGTTATCACCATCGTACCGTCGTGTCTTCACCATCGTACCGTCGCGTTATCACCATCGTACCGTCGTGTCTTCACCATCGTACCGTCGTATCTTCACCATCGTACCGTCGCGTTATCACCATCGTACCGTCGTGTCTTCACCATCGTACCGTCGTGTCTTCACCATCGTACCGTCGTATCTTCACCATCGTACCGTCGCGTTATCACCATCGTACTGTCGTACTATCGCCTTCCGGTGCGCATGTGCATAGAAGAATTTCCTTCCATGTGACAACATGTCGGATTCAGAAGCAGAATGTAAACATTAATTCTGGTTCATAAATCCGTATAAATGTGTATTAGATCTATGTTGTCACATGGAGGGAAATTCTTCTATGCACATGCGCACCGGAAGGCGATAGTACGACAGTACGATGGTGATAACGCGACGGTGCGATGGTGAAGACACGACGGTACGATGGTGAAGACACGACGGTACGATGGTGAAGACACGACGGTACGATGGTGATAACGCGACGGTACGATGGTGAAGATACGACGGTACGATGGTGAAGACACGACGGTACGATGGTGATAACGCGACGGTACGATGGTGAAGACACGACGGTACGATGGTGATAACGCGACGGTACGATGGTGAAGACACGACGGTACGATGGTGATAACGCGACGGTACGATGGTGAAGACACGACGGTACGATGGTGAAGACACGACGGTACGATGGTGAAGACACGACGGTACGATGGTGAAGACACGACGGTACGATGGTGATAACGCGACGGTACGATGGTGAAGACACGACGGTACGATGGTGAAGACACGACGGTACGATGATGATATCGCGACGGTACGATGGTGAAGACACGACGGTACGATGGTGATAACGCGACGGTACGATGGTGAAGACACGACGGTACGATGGTGAAGACACGACGGTACGATGGTGATAACGCGACAGTACGATGGTGAAGACACGACGGTACGATGGTGATAACACGACGGTACGATGGTGAAGACACGACGGTACGATGGTGAAGACACGACGGTACGATGGTGATAACACGACGGTACGATGGTGAAGACGCGACAGTACGATACTACGACGGTACGATGGTGAAAACCTGACAGTACGATGGTGAAAACGCGACAGTACGATGGTGAAGACACGATAGTATATCGCATTATCATCATCGTACTGTCGTATTATCGTGTTTTCACCATCGTACCGTCGTGTCTTCACCATCGTACCGTCGCGTTGTCGTGTTATCATCATCGTACTGTCGAGTATCGCGTTTCAGATCAATACATTCATAGGCGATGGCCCTAACGGTATTCCGTACGGGAGGCCTAAACTATTTGTACTCTTAAGTAACTTTTCGCAGCTAAAATAATATATGACGCAATGATTTGACTTTACCTAATTATCCCGGGCAAAATAGCCACGTCAAATGAAAATAAAATCAATGAAAGTCAAAATCATATTTCATACTGTCAGTTTTTTTAAAGTCATTGTTCTTTCCTGTGTATGACTACTGTCGATGGTGAACATAATTATCTGATCAGACTGCAAAGGCGTATATAAATTTTGGCTGGTTGTAGAGACCCCCCTCCCAAAAAAGGTCATTTTTGTATGACGTGGTTTATTTCTTGGGGGAAAATTTGACCCTTAACTATTTGCAGACGAATTTCGAAACATCTGTGATAGCATCGTGACAAAAGAAGAAATGGATGCAACTGCTCCTTTTACAATCATGTTTTCAACGCTATTATTACACTGTTATTTGAAGAGGTTATCAACAGTTTGTCAGGATAAATTAATTCTGGATTTAATGGGATTTTAAAAGGTAGGGTCGTTCCATGACCTGTGATTGAAGTAAAAGTATGTTTCTTTGAGAAGTTCTTCCACTGGAAGAGGAATCTTCTTCACTGCAGCCTGGCAGACTAAGTGTGATAATCCACTTTATTTCGCCTCCCACGAAATTCTAGCAATTTCATTGGTTAAAGAGTGTCACGTGCAGACCCCCTATATTTCTATAGGGGGTGAGTACATTCCATAGGGGGTGAGTAAAGTAAAAAAGTCAGTTCAAAGGTTGGTTTTCGTAAAGTGGCTCTCAAATGTAACCCGTTACCCAGAAATAAATGAAATGAATTTAAATAAATGTGTTCATGTTGAACCGGTGTATTTTTTAAAATAATATATCTATTCCAATTCTTTAATCAATATTGATATATCTTTTACTCATAACGTCATATTATGCTACCAACACATATCAATAAGTTATAGTATAGTTCAGTCAACAATCAACAAGCTCTTCAACTAGCCGTCATAAATTAACACATTTATGGCAAGCCAATTGTCCAATAATTACGTGAACCCAGGTTCACGTTGGAAAAACTAGGATTAACGATCGATAAACTAGGTTTTTCGAACGTAAAACCAGGTTTATCGAATACTAACTTATATTTTCGAGCGAAAACATAGGATAACGGGCGTAAACCATAGTTTACGCTCGTGAACCCATGTTCACGCTCGATAAACTAGGTTTCTCGATTGAACTAAGAATTTCGGTCGTTATCCTAAGTTCACGAGCGTGAACCTATGTTTACGGGCGTGAATCTGGATTCATGAGCGTGAACCATAGTTTACGAACGTGAACCTAGGTTCACGGTCGTAAAGATAGGTTCACGTTCGTAAACTATGGTTCTCGCTCGTAAACATAGGTTCACGGTCGTAAACCTAGGTTCACGCCCGAAATTCATAGTTGATTTGATAATCCTAGTTTATCGACCGTAAACCATGGTTTACGTTTGATAAACTAGGTTTCTCGATTGAACTACGAATTTCGGTTGTTATCCTATGTTTACGTGCGTGAACCGGGGTTCACGAGCGTGAACCTATGTTTACGAGCGTGAACCATAGTTTACGAACGTGAACTTATGTTTACGACCGTGAACTTGGGTTTACGAGCGTGAACCTACGTTTACGAGCGTGAACCTACGTTTACGAGCGTGAACTATGGTTTACGACGTTATCCTATGTTTTCGCTCGAAAGTATAGGTTAACATGGTTTTACGTTCGAAAAACCTAGTTTATCGATCGTTAATCCTAGTTTTTCGACCGTAAACCTAGGTTCACGTAATTATTGGACAATTGGCTTGCCATACACATTACTGTGAACAGGTAGTTTACACACGACATGACATAAACCTTTACCCAGAAAGTCGATATCGCTTTACACCACTATATGATGTAAAACTTACGGAATTACGAGCATCTGTTGTAATTTAGGAAGTTTTATTTTTTTTTTTTTTTTTTAGGCGGGAGACTTCGTTACCCGATCGGGAGAGCGTAAGATGAGACTTTAAATCGGAAGCTTCCGCCGATATCGGGAGAGTTCACATGTCTTACTCAGCCTGTGCATTGCATTGAAACTTTATACGGCCCTTCCAAACCATCACACCCATGTAGACAATCAGGTACGATAACTCTATCCAGCATTTTATGCAAGTTATGGCCCTTTTTGGACTTAGACATTCTGGTTAAAGTTGTGTGTGCAATTACATTAAAAGTCCATATCTCAGTAACTACTTGAAGCATTGTATTGAAAGTTTAACCATATACAACCCTTCCTAATTTCACAACTATATACACAACCAATTAAGATAGCTCTATCCTGCATGTGATGCAAATTGTTGCCCTTTTTTTAGCTCACCTTAGCTTTGCTCAAGGTGAGTTATTGTGATCGCCTTTTGTCCGGCGTCCGGCGTACAACTTCTTCTCCTCAGTAACCAGTGGGTCAATTGGGATGAAACTTTGCAGAAAGCATCCTCTCAATGACCATGGGATCCATGCAAAATTATGGCAACGAAACCGAAAAAACTTCATAATTCTTCTTCTCCCAAACTTCAAATAATTTTGTAGAAATGTTCCTTTGATGACCCTCTATCAGATTCCTTCAAGCCATGTTGATTGGTCAAAAAACATGGCTGCCAGGGGGCGGGGCTATTTTGCCTTATATGGCTATAGTGAAAATTTAAAAAAATTATCAGACGAAAGTGTCAGACCGATTTTCAAATAATTTTGTAGAAATATTCCTTGGTTGACCCTCTATCAGATTCCTTCAAGCCATGTTGATTGATGGAAAAACATGGCCAGGCTATTTTGTCTTATATGGCTTTAGTGAAAACTTAAAAAATCTTCTCCTCTTAAAGTGTCAGGCTGATTTTCAAATGATTTTATAGAAATGTTCCTTGGATGACCCTCTATCAGATTCCTTCAAGACATGTTGATTTGTCGAAAAACATGGCCGCCACAGGGCGGGGCTATTTTGCCGTATATGGCCTTAGTGAAAACTCCTCCGAAAGTGAAAACTTTGAGCGGATTTTCAAATAATTTTGTAGAAATATTCCTAGGGTGACCCTCTATCAGATTCCTTCAAGCCATGTTGATTTGTCGAAAACTATGGTCGCCAGGGGGCGGGGCTTATATGGCTTTAGTGAAAAAAAATATAAAATCAGGTGAGCGATCAAGGGCCATCATGGCACTCTTGTTTATTGTGAAATTATTGTTAAAGGTTTGCGTGCAACTACATTAACAGTCCATATCTTAGTAACTACTTGATGCATTCCATTGAAACAATATACAACCCTTCCCAACCATCACACCTATGAAAATAATAAAGTTAAATAACTCTATCCTGCATATAATGCAAATTATCACCGTTTAAGAAATTCTGGTTAATGTTTTGTATGCAACTACATTTATCTAGAGTGCATACCTCAGTAACTTAAATAAGCGGTGGAATAGTCGAGGGCGCTGTCCTCTGACAACTCTTGTTCTTTTTGCTAGTACCTTTTATTAGAGAAAAACAAACCATCAATCAAAGGCAGGTGGTCCTGTATTTCTCGCCTGATTATTGCTGATTTAATAGAACTTGAATATATTTCATTTTTTTTATCTCTATAGTTTATACATATTAGGAAACCAAGCCCTGCACGCTGGCAGCCAATTACTACAACGGATTAAAATAATATTAACAATTTTGGCAGAGGGTAATCCAAAAATTGTACCAAATTATTTTCCAATCATGCCAGTACTATGGGATAAGAAGTTTAAAAAAAAAAATGACTTGACACATATGTAAACTGTCCCATGAGAAAACTTAAGTCATTATGACTGTCATTTAAATTGAAGATATTGCTTTTGATAACGCAATCATTATCAAATATTAGTTATACATGTGTATTCATTACACCTTAACCCTTTACCTCTTATAGACGCTTTCTGACGCCTCTGCAGCAGACGACATAGTAATAGGTTATCCATTCAATTATAGAGATTTTCTATTTTTTGACAAAATATGTTCAAAGTCGTCTGCTGCAGAATTGTCGTATGAGGGAAAGGGTTTTAACATCGAACTGTTGGTTTCCAGGTAACAGATGCATTTAGAGAACATTCTTAACTTCTGTGTAATCTGACCTATGCAACAGTTTAATATACAGTCAAACCTGCGCTTGAAGACCACCTCGGAATAGCAATTCCCTGTCGATAGCGATCATACTTTTAGTTTCCCAAATACTCATTTTCTGTATAAATGACCCTGCAATAAAAGACCACCTGTGAGCAAATACCAGATTGTTCGCTTCAAATGAGTGGTCTTTAAATACAAGTTTGACTGTACAATAGGAAAACAATATAGGTTATTTGGGGGAACAAATACAAAGTTTAAAATGCTTATCAGTAGTCTCTTGAACATTTCTGTGACTGATTTGTGAACAATGCTGAATTCAGAGACCGATCATGCTCTTTATTAAATGCTGAATTCACAGTCCGAATATGCTCTTTATTGATTGCTGAATTCACAGACCGAATATGCTCTTTATTGAATGCTGAGTTCACAGACCGAATATGCTCTTTATTGAATGCTGAATTCACAGACCGAATATGCTCTTTATTGAATGCTGAATTCACAGACAGAATACGCTCTTTATTGAATGCTGAATTCACAGACTGATCATTCCTTTTATTGAATGCTGAATTCACAGACCGAATATGCTCTTTATTGAATGCTGAATTCACAGACCGAATATTCTCTTTATTGAATGCTGAATTCACAGACCGATCATGCCTTTTATTGAATGCTATATTTACAGACCTAATATGCTCTTTTATTGAATACTGAATTCACAGACCGAATATGCTCTTTATTGAATACTGAATTCACAGACCGAATATGCTCTTTATTGAATGTTGAATGTACAAGACCGAATATGCTCTTTATTGAATGCTGAATATACAAGACCGAATATGCTCTTTATTGAATGCGTAATTCACAAGACCGATCATGCTCTTTATTGAATGCTGAATACAGACCGAATATGCTCTTTATTGAATGCTGAATTCACACACCGAATATGCCCTTTATTGAATGCTGAATTTACAGACAGAATATGCCTTTTATTGAATGCTGAATTTACAGACCGATCATGCTCTTTATTGAATGCTGAATTCACAGACCGATCATGCTCTTTATTGAATGCTGAATCACAGCTTAGGTTAATTGTTGCAGCTGCAAACAGTTGCCACTCAGCTGAGCCTGTTAAAAATGAACAACTTCATCAGAGTTCACTGTCCGCCTACACGTAAATGACCTAAATTTGCGTCGTTTACAAAGGGGTCAAAATTGCCCCTAAACCAGGGTTTTCAAAATAGGTTTTAAGTTACAACTGTTTCACGCCAAGCCCTCAACATATCCGTCCTTACTTAGTTCGCTCAAAACAAAACAACAACACTACTCTATGTTGTGCGTACAGGGAGACGCATGTATTGGCAGTCGACACACATATATACAATGTACATATATATAACAGGCATATGTTTGTAATAAATACATTACAGAAATGTAAAAGAAATACATGTTTGTACCGGTACTCAGACATTAGTTACTGCGTATGGCTGACTCGCCCAGGAACAACCAGAGATAAAACTAATAGTAAAAAACTCTGGAAACCTGTGTCCATTTGTCAAATGTCATACCATGAAATGTCGAACCTCATTTGCAGTATTAATCCTTAAGATATCATTTAATAATGTATGAGTATACTCATATGTATTGAACTTAAGTTTTCTCTATGTTTAACTTATTAAGCATACCTGAAATAGGAATACTATCTAACAAAGATTTCCAAACAGAAATAAATATAAATACATTATTCCCTTATCAAATAATATATAAAAAATGATATCATTTCCATTTCAAAATTCTAACATGTTATATAACCAAGAAATATCGAATTTTAAATCTTAGAAATGCGACTGCCTCTGTCGATTGTCTCGCTAGAAGTGAGTTCTCGAAACGCCCAAGCTATAAATAGCTATCGCACATACATCCCGTGCGTATACAAAACCGGTTTTGTAGCTTCCCTCCGTGAGCACAAAGGTACTCAGCTATACGTTGTACCGTCGAGTACCAGCAAGTCCTTACTTAGTTCGCTCAAAACAAAACAACAACACTACTCTATGTTGTGCGTACAGGGAGACGCATGTATAGACATACAAAGTTTAGGGGAGTTTACGAATTCAAATTCGATACTTATATGTGTTTGTAAATAATATTTCTACAAACTAAAGGTTCAAAACCTTAGTCACAGACAATCTGTTCTCAATGCAATCCTTTATATAACCATCCTTAGCTATGTCGGTTTTCCACCGACCATGCCTTTTCAAACACCTTTCAGATATAACTGAACTATTTGCTGCAGATGTAACCCGGCTTGCTCTCAGGGAATGGGTACCCAGTTTCAAATCCGGTGCAACCAGTTTAAGTTTCTTAACTATAGTTTCTCTAGCTCTGGTATAGCTTAATTGCTTATTTTTCTTAATAAGAGATACTCTATTTTTTTAACAGAACCCCGGCTTAAATAAATAATCATCCAATGATGAAGAGATACCAGCTGCATTCATATATCTATATAACAATGATAAAGGACAAGCTTCTGAAACACCTTTGCAAATGACAACTTCCGATTCGTCTCTGTAAATGTCTGTTTTACTTTTTCTGATCTTTATGACTATGTGATCGTCGTTGAAATTAACATCTTTACATCGTAATTCTGTTACTTCGCTAATACGAAGAAAACCGGTATATGCTAACATGATCATACACAAATCTCTTAAGTCTAAAACGTTAGTGCAATCAGTGTACATAAAACACAAATTCTTCAACATATCAGAAGTTAAAATGTCTTTCTTTTGAACTGGTTTCGAATTGATACGCTTGGCACATTCTAATAATTGTTTCACAATGCTATTTTCAGTCGGATCAACAAGATCGTTAATGGTATGTGCCCACTTAATACCGTAATATGCGGACGTTATTACACTAACTGATTTCCCCTCGTCCAAAAGAGACGTGAAATACATGGCTACACTAATTGGCAGCGCGGGCTTTGACACTAAGATATGCTGAAAACAGAATTTTTCAAACAAAGCAAAACAGCTCTTGTACTTTTTGACCGTATTGTCCGCCCTTGACTGAAGAAGATATCCCGCCATTCTTTCCGCAATTGATGATTGTGTATCGATCTGCACTCCTGCCTGATCTAATTTACATTTTATTGTTTGCTTCAAACCAATACCTGTTACAATATAAATAATGGCTAATTAAATATCTTCAAACCCCAAATTCAAAGCCAACATATCAAATGTCAATGGGGTTTTAGCAAAACAACCGTTATTTCCTAAACCTGCAGATATGATGTTTTTTCGACCTAGATTTACAAAATCTTTCACCAATAGCTTGAATTCTCCGTTCTCATTAACTAGTTGTGGCCAAAATGGCGCACTCTTCCATTTCGGTACTATCAAAGTACTGTTAGCCCTTTCTCTGATAATCTTTCCAATACATTTTGAAATAAATCTTGGGGGAGGAACCAGCCAATTTCTATCGTTACTCCACGATTGCTGAAAACAATCAACAGCCTCTGTTCCTGGTACCCACCATCTTGAATTAAACCTGATACATTTAGTATTCAAATGGGAAGCAAATCTATCAATTGAATGGGAACCCCATTTTCCATCTAAACTGTTATAAACAGTATCAGCGATTGTCCAATCATCGCAATCGTAACACCTACTAAGGTAATAATCGGCTTTGACGTTTTCGCGCCTTGGAATCCATTCAGGACAAAGCAAAATGTTTTCTTTATCACATACAACATTCAAGTTTACAGCAATATTTTTTGAATTGCAGAAATACGACTGCCATTAAGCAGAACTGAAATAACATTTTTATTGTCGCAATATACCTTGACTAAGGAATTCTGTAAAACGTTCGCATACGAACTAACGATGCGGTATATTGATTCCGCTTCTCTCCAAGTCGAACTTTCGTCGTGCTCAGAAAATGACCATAAACAGACCATTTCAGAGTCGAACTCCAAGTCCGCTTCCGGGGACAACATTTCTTCCAAAGGATCCACATCCGGGGTTCCTAAATCATACTCGATATCACGAGTTTCGGTCACTTCCGGGACCAGACAATTTGCCTCAAAATCCACTTCCGGGGATCTTTGCCTCACATCATTCGATGACTCGTACTCATTTATACTTAAACATGGTAATTTGAAATTTTCCTTGAGGTTTATGCACCGACTGTAATGCACCGACTTACAGTCGGTATCCCCCCAGTGGGTAAATATTCTACATAACCACCATAACCTGTCCCACTGGTATCTGAAAATAGGCTATAACTGCATAACCGACCATCTTTGATGGGTTTTCCACGCTCATTTAGACTGACCAAATTTGTGTTCCAGAACGTTAGCTCAGTAATTACTTCAGGTGTAATTCTTACTGGGGCGTTCCAGCTAGCTCTTGAATCAATACATTTGTACATATACCTAGTCATCAATCTGGTCTTTCCACAAAAAACACTTTGCATGGATACAATCTGACAGATATTTAACATGAATGAGAAACATAGTTTTGAACTTGATCTCCTTCAAAAGGATCTTTACTTTGCCATGAAGCCTTTCTATCCTGTCTTTGGTATTATATAGCCGATTATTGTGCATATCTAAATCATGACCTAACCATGTGACCCTCAGTATAGGTATCCAATGACACTTCTCATGAGCCAACAAAAAACCAAATGCGAGTAACGTTTGCTTTGTAAACTCACTGGACCAAATAGCTTTTTCATAGCTAGCATCTCAGCCTATTCCGTCATCTAAAAACATAATGACTTTATGACCTTTGCTCCTTAAGAACTTCACCACAACCCTCATAACTTTTGTAAATATATGACCTGCCGTTTTTATACCGAACGGAAGAGAATTGAAAATGAAATACCTCGTTTTATCGTTGTATTTACAACTAAAGCCAAGGAAAGTTCTATGCGCTTGGTATATATCAATATGATGATACGCTCCTTTCAAATCGAAAGTATACAAAAATGATCTATTATCAAACATACATTCCGCGACTTTAATATCTTCAAATTTAACTTTGAAAAGATAGAGATATTCATTTATGTGTCTGCAATCAAGAACCAGTCTAGGTTTACCCTTTTTATTATATGCCACGGTCAAAGGGTTTACAACATGAGGAGGGGTTATCACCTCTGTAACTACACTCGTTTTTAACAAATTACTTATTTCGTCATGAACGAAACTCATATTTTCTCTAGCAGATTTATTATTCTTTAAAATTACTCTTTCTGGTACCATTTTTAAAGGTAACTTGTAACCGTTTTCAACAGTATCATGTATAAATACACTATCAGTGGCTTCTTTCCACTTTTCTAATTTAGCCTTTAGCCTGCCAACTGGTGTTATTACTTTTAATTCACCATTTTCCGTCTTTTCCACACAATGTACAACACTTGCTAAAGACCGTCCTACATTATTCTGAATAATTGCCGATGTATTTATACTTATCTTATTTTTCGATGCATTCGCCTGACAATCAGGCGAGCCCCTCCAATGGCCTGGTTTACCACAATCAAAACAAAGCCCCGGTCTGCGGGTAGATTGTGCAGGAGACGGCGTCGACGTCGTTGATACATTGTTAGCCCCTTTCCGATATGGCCAAGCATTCGATGTCCGGCCTTTCTTCGTCTTTTCCGCTTTTATCTTTTTGGAAGCTCTAGCCTCAGCCTTGTACATGCGTTTCTCGTCATCGGAGTCACTGGCAAGAGGGTTGGCCTCATACTCAGTTACCACCCGCCATCCTAATTCCGAAGAATCCGCCAATTTTATCAATTTCTGTCTGTGCGCCACTAAAGTCTTGGCTAAAATTTAAAACAAAAATTCTTTCACAAATACTACGCGGTAGGAGCACTGCCATTAAATCAATAAATTTAAAATATATATGTTTATATATATTACTGAAATAATGAATATCTTTTATTAAAATGTACCTTCTGCTATCTTTCGTCGACATTCAAATTGTTTGTCAACTTGCAGCAAATGATCAGCCTCTTCTAGAGCAACGTTGACTTTCGAGTTGTATTTGAACTGCTCTTCATTAGATTTTCGTTTAAACGAATGCCCACTTATTATGTTGCTAATCTGTGATAATTGATGACAATTAGAAGTCCCACTTATCTTTTCAAAGACGCTTTCCATGCTGGCTATAATCTCCGCTTTATGCGTCTGGAGTGATACTCTAAGTCTTTCATCTATCAGTTGTTGGATGCTACCACTTGAATTCGGATCATCTTCCATGATTTAAAATCTTAGAAATGCGACTGCCTCTGTCGAATGTCTTGCTAGAAGTGAGTTCTCGAAACGCCCAAGCTATAAATAGCTATCGCACATACATCCCGTGCGTATACAAAACCGGTTTTGTAGCTTCCCTCCGTGAGGACAAAGGTACTCAGCTATACGTTGTACCGTCGAGTACCAGCAATTAGAAGCGGCTCATATATATTTGATGTAGCCGTAAGCGTTCAGTGTTTTTTTGTATTAAATTAATCAAATGACGTCTTAATTGCGCATGAAATGAACCGATGAAAACAAGCAACGTTTTTTTTAAAAAACAAGATGTGTTTGTGAAACACTGATGCCCCCCAATGGCAACATCTAGGTCAAAGTTCAAGGTCGCAAGGTATACACATGTGAAATATGGTAGCCTTACCTGTTATTGTTCAAAAGTAGTGGGGAAGGTTAAAAACAAAATTGAGAATGGCAACATCTAGGTCAAAGGTCAAGGTCGCAAGGTCAAAAATGTTGGTACCGACAGAAAGGTCATGTCACAAGGAATACACATGTGAAATATGGTAGCCGTATCTGTTATGGTTCAAAAGTAATGGCCAAGGTTAAAGTTTTTTTCGAGAATGGCAACATCTAGGTCAAAGGTCAAGGTCGCAAGGTCAAAATTGTTGGTACTGACAGAAAGGTCATGTCACAAGGAATACACATGTGAAATATGGTAGCCGTTCCTGTTATGGTTCAAAAGAAGTGGTCAAGGTTAAAGTTTTTTTCGAGAATGGCAACATCTAGGTCAAAGGTCAAGGTCGGAAGGTCAAAAATGTTGGTACTGACATGTGAAATATGGTAGCCATACCTGTTATGGTTCAAAAGTAATGGCCAAGGTTAAAGTTTTTTTCGAGAATGGCAACATCTAGGTCAAGGTCAAGGTCGCAAGGTACTGACAGAAAGGTCATGTCACAAGGAATACACATGTGAAATATGGTAGCCATACCTGTTATGGTTCAAAAGAAATGGCCAAGGTTAAAGTTTTTTTCGAGAATGGTAACATGTAGGTCAAGGTCAAGGTCGCAAGGTGAAAAGTGTTGGTACTGACAGAAAGGTCATGTCACAAGGAATACACATGTGAAATATGGTAGCCGTATCTGTTATGGTTCAAAAGTAATGGCCAAGGTTAAAGTTTTTTTCGAGAATGGCAACATCTAGGTCAAAGGTCAAGGTCGCAAGGTCAAAAATGTTGGTACTGACAGAAAGGTCATGTCACAAGGAATACACATGTGAAATATGGTAGCCGTACCTGTTATGGTTCAAAAGAAATGGCCAAGGTTAAAGTTTTTTTTTAGTATGGCAACATCTAGGTCAAAGGTCAAGGTCGCAAGGTCAAAAATGTTGGTACTGACAGAAAGGTCATGTCACAAGGAATACACATGTGAAATATGGTAGCCGTATCTGTTATGGTTCAAAAGTAATGGCCAAGGTTAAAGTTTTTTTCGAGAATGGCAACATCTAGGTCAAAGGTCAAGGTCGCAAGGTCAAAAATGTTGGTACTGACAGAAAGGTCATGTCACAAGGAATACACATGTGAAATATGGTAGCCGTACCTGTTATGGTTCAAAAGAAATGGCCAAGGTTAAAGTTTTTTTTAGTATGGCAACATCTAGGTCAAAGGTCAAGGTCGCAAGGTCAAAAATGTTGGTACTGACAGAAAGGTCATATCACAAGGAATACACATGTGAAATATGGTAGCCGTATCTGTTATGGTTCAAAAGTAATGACCAAGGTTAAAGGTTTTTTTGTGCAGACCAACAGACAGACAGACAGGCCAAAAACTATATGCCCCCCGAATCGGAGATTCCGTGGGGCATAAAAATATCTGTTTAACATTTGTTTTTTATAAAGTATTTTTGTAAAGATTAAATTCGGTTTCTCTTTAAGAAGTCAAACTAGTTGAAAGTTCAAGTTAATGAAACGTTATCAAATGTACTTGAAGCAGTATGTGTAATTTATTTTGATGGGAGAAAGCGAGTTACAGGAAAACACTGACATGTATTCAACATGCTGTTGCGACCGGGGTAGAATCAAATAACTTGCGCATTCCAATATACAGTTTTTTAATCTTTCATTAACAGAAATTTAATAATATAATCCTAACAAGAGGCTTCAGACCACCAGTAATTGCTTGAATCAGTTAACTCTTCTACGAGTGTATGCAAAATATTGATTGATTGATTGATTGGGGCTTAACGCCGTTTTTAACAATTTCTCAGTTATATCACGGCGGCCAGTTCACCTACTCATGCATTTCCTGGTTTTCTCACACCAGTACTCCACACAACAATTTTCCCAAGCAACTGGCTGCTTTTCCACATAGACTTAGCCCATTGGTGGAAGAGGAATGACGCATGTCGCATTGGTATGCAAAATAAAACATTGATAAAACATACCACATGTAAATGTGCCAAACACCAGTACTCCACACAAGTCTTTCCAAGCAACTGGCTCCTTTTAAACATAGATTGTTAGCCCATTTATGGAAGACGAATGACGCTTGTCGCATTGACTTTTGTCAAACGTCAGAAAGAATGATAGCTTAGAAAGAGTTCGAACTCACAACCCCTGGAAGGACAGCCCGCGTCGCTACCGACAGAGCTACCGGGACTCGGGGCGTAAACATTGGAAACTCCCTTTAACCTTTTCCATCATATAGACGGTTTCTGACGCCTCTGCAGCAGACGGCTTTTTGAAAACATAGTGACAAAAGAAGAAATTGCTCAAAACGAGCAATTTCTCCTTTTGCCACAATGTTTTCCACTTTTAGTCATAGTTTATCCATTCAATTATAGAGACTTTCCATTTTTGACAAAATATGTTCAAAGTCGTCTGCTGCAGAATTGTCGAATGAGGGAAAGTACGGTGTTCCCTTAGGGCCATCGTTTTTGTACTTTAGACCAGAGGTGTTCCGTTAGGGCCATCAATGTTTCGTGGTTTCGACCTTGGGTCGACAGTACGATAACGCGATGCGATAGTACGAAAACGCGATTCGAAACTGCAAAAACGCGATGCGAGGAGGTGATATTAATATCGTACTTTCGCATCGCACTATCACATCGCGTTATCGTACTATCGCATCGCGTTTTCATACTTTAGACCCTAGGTGTTCCGTAAGGGCCATCGTTGTTTCGCGGTTTCAACCTAGGGTCGAAAATATGTAGTCAAACGATGCGATAGCACTATAACGCGATGCGATAGTACGATAACGTGATGCGATAGTACGAAAACAACGGAACACCGTAGGAAAGGGTTATCATAAGCGGAGTCTGAAAAACAATGTAAGCGTATTTAAAAGTTTAACTTATTTACTTTACGTTGAATGCAAAACAAGGCTTTCAGAAAGCTTATATTTCTTCTCTGTGGAGACCATTTGTTGGGACCATTTACGAACATTCTGTGGCTTATTGTCAAATAGTGTAGATCGAGATCAGATGTGCAGGCTGATCTGTCAACACGGTGTCGCAAATGTTGGATTTCATAGAGAACGGCTTACACTTTATTCCTGTAGCAATACACATTCTTCAAGATGATGCTAAAGTTTCGAACTGCCCGACAAATAGGGGAGGTGTACGATTACACTGCATCGATGTTTTTGCTGATCTGGGTCTTTGCTGTTTGCAATTTTAGAAAGGCTGGTTGTTGTGTCACCGCGTGCCTCAATGAATTAGGCGAGTACAATCCTCATCTCACCTCCAACCCCTTTGTTGTGTGAACTTAAAGAGAATCATCTCACTGACGCTATTTTTTAGAGTATATACCTCATAAACCTTAAATGAGTTTTCAACGATGCATTGCTGAGCATGTTAAACCATTGTCCACATACAGCAAATCTGAATCAGACGACTTAAGAAACATATTGGCAAAAAAGTGAAAAGTGTCCATGAATGTGTGTTCATTTATTAAATATAGTCAAAATTAATGTGACTAAAGGCTAAATTACTCAGTATTGCAATGTTGTTTTTCAAAAGTCGTCTGCTGCAGAGGCGTCAGACATAGTCTGTATGTGGATAAGGGATACTCTATCTTATCGACTCCGCGACCAATTGATTGACACAATGCATGGGCAACAGACAATGGTGTTATAGACATTACTATTTTTTATTTATACAAATAAATAATGTTTTCTTCAAAAAATATGATTCTAGTTTAACTCTTCTCATCGTCCCTTTACTCAGCAGGAATCACCACTTTCCTGTAAATGAAGAAAACTTAAAGTACGCTCAGGCTGATCTGGGTCGATACATTACGCAGAATCCATAATGTTGGTTTTCTCGTGGAACGTCTCAAATGGCCATGCCGGTGCTCGAACTGACGACCGTTGGATTGATTGCCCCCTGATCGTTAACGACTGATCTGTCGCTTCTCGACATCATATACAGTGATGCGAAAATCTGCCATATTTGTTGATGGTTATTCAGAAATTGAATGAATGAATGGTGTTTTAAGGCCCGTCGACAACTAAGGTCATTTCGGGCGCTTAATAATTTACTTACTGTAAATGATGAAATAATTAAATAAAAGATAAAACTATCGAATTATATTATGACACAACATTAAACTTAGGTGACTTCTGTGTTTCTACAATTGTGTTTAAATAACCCTTATGTTAATCAATAAACCTTTAATACCTGTTGCATTTATGATTCAGGGGAGAACATTTCAAAAGTGCCACGAAGAATTTGTAGAAATTTTAAAACTTTTAAAAAATCCCTAAAGACAAAAAAAGAAATTTCTATTGTGACTGACCGAGAAATTCGAATAATGAATGCTTTTGAAGAACGTTTGGAAAATTGTAAACTACTTATATGTTGGAATCACATACAAAACCTTTACAACTAGGTTCCACTTCAACATGCTCTCGATTTTTTGGTTAAAATTATATCACTGATAAAAGCAATCAAACACATTATATACTTACAAATAAAACCCCGAATATGATCACATGTAACAAATTATACAGATTTTCCCATCAACAATAAAACATTTTTACACCAAAATCATAGCGTCCGCAGATTCGCTCTATGTCCGCATTTTCCATCTATATTGCAAATTGTCCGCATTTTCTTGTCCGTAGATCGCGTCCGCATTTTAGACTTTGATTTGTGTTCACGAAACCAATCAACCGTTTAAAGTGTGCCCTGTGTAAAGGAGTTTTGTGCACGAGCTCAAAAGGAATTCGCTCGAAGTCGAGTAAAAACAGCCATTTTTTTCCAAGAAAACTGGGTAAGACGATTTCCATTGGTATTTCATTACCGCAGCTATACTTAATTTTCAAAAGTTCTGGCCTGCTTTAAAAATGATCTTCCTAAAATGTTCAAAAGGAGAATTTTGAATTCTTTTTTTCTTGTCTCATTCACAATGTTTTCAACTTTTGCCTATTTTTGTTGCAGATTTGACCAGGGACCTAGATAAGAGCGATTAGTAACTGAATAACATACTAAAATATCACCCGTGCCAACATTTGTAGCAAGTAGAACATAAAAAGTAATGAACAAGTACATGACTCAACTTCAAAAGAGGACTTTGTTAATACTAGATCTAACTACACAAGAACAAGAGGAAATAGTCTCAAATTATTTAAAAAACAATCAAAAACCGACATGCGAAAAAATGCCTTCAGCATAAGGACCTTGGACCCTTGGAACTCGCTCCCAGACGATGTAGTAACAGCTCCAAGTATTAATGCCTTTAAAAATAAATTAAACAAACATTGGATAGATCACCCTTCTAAATTCAACCCACGCTGCCTGTGACTTGTCAATAAATACAAGTAACCACACAAGAGATGGACCATTAGAAGCCTTAGGCTTTCCGGCGGTCTCGGAACCGTAAGTACCAAAACTATTCAAGATATGAAAATAAAAAAAAAAAATCTGGAAGTTTAAACATTCTTCTATTGCAGTAGATACAAATATTTTAATATACTACAGGTCTTCTTGATATGTTATCCTTATGAAAAATGTAAGTATTTTTTTTTGGAAACAAATAATATAATTCAGAAATCCCAATATCTGTGTCTTTTAAACCAGTCATTGTTCAAAATACAAAGAAATTCCAGTTGTTCATTGCATTTCTAACTTTAGTTGAAATGTTAAGCTTTCAGAATATGTATGTTTTGTTTATGTGCCAAATGTGACTTCAAAGTTTTATTTGCTACAAAATGTGAAAATTTGGACAATTTTATTTCTCCATGTGATATTTTAACCAGATAACAGGTGTACAGGTGGAGCATGCCTATCCCGCTTATCTATGTCCCTGATTTGACTTACATTTTTATTGGAAAGGGTTCAGTGTGTGTATACGACGTGACTTTTGACGTCATATTTGCATCGTGAGACGGCAATAATTGATCGTGATAAGAAATAAAAACAATGATAACTTTTTTATTTCTTCACCCTTTTTAATGAAACATGGTGCAGTCTACGCCGCTTAAAATGTTCTATCTCCGGCTTTTTACAGGAGTTTGATTGGTGGTCTACTTTTTTCAAACACTTCGACGAACCTGTTCTCAAAATCCAGTTTTGATAATGCTGCCACTGTCGGCAATCATAATAAATTTTGAGAAAAGATTCGTCGAAGTGTTTGAAGAAACTAAACCACTAATCAAACTTCGCAAAAAAACGGAGATAGGGCTCTGTAAGTGGCGTATAGACTGCGCTATGTTTCATTAATAAAATAGTTACCATTGTTTTTACTTCTAAACCAAAGTAAAATATTGCTGATCGCCGTAGCATTTGTGATGTAAAAGTCACATGGTATACACACACTGGGGTTGAATGGGAAAGTATTTAGTTGCATTGATCATAATTATTTAGAACCCTGAAAATGTTGATCTTGTCTAAACTTTTCCCCACATACAGTCACATTCTGATGCCTCTGCAGCAGACGACTTTTGAAAACAGGGTGAACAAAGAAGTAATTGTTCAGACAAGCAATTTCTCCTTTTGCCACAATATTTTCACTTTTGTTCAATAATCATACTTTCATTAACAGGAGTTTCCATACTTTTGCCATAAGAGATGTTTTCCAAGTCGTCTGCTGTAGATTTAAAAAAGCACCCACTTTAACCTGAATATTCCAGAATCTGATGTTAAAGGATCCAAAAATACATAAAATGTCATTCTTTGTATAAAGTACACAATGAAATGACATTATAAAATAATATATTGTAATAGTACATGTATTTGTAGGGTTGTGCAAAAGCAGTTTAGACACAACTTTTTATTATTAAAACTGGTTGATATGGAAGCCATATTTTCAGATTTTGAAAAATGCATATATTTTAATGTCATGCATTCCTTATTCATTAGCTAGCAAATGCTGCATGCAGGATAAAACAATTTCTGACATAAATATAATTCAAAGCATGTTTCCAGAAGGTACTGAAAAGAGTCTTACTCTCTTATACAGTCAAACTTGCGATCAGCAGCCTCCCAACGGACATGATTAAACTGGCTTCTTAAGACAGGTGGCTGCTGATCACAAATGTCATGAATTGGTCGGATTTTTCCAAGTTTTGTCAGTTCACAAAGTAACTGACATTAGGAAAGTAATCATTTTAATACTTTGCAAAAAGTAAATTGTTTATTTAAACTAAATTTGGATAAAATATTTATGGGGAATTATCAAAGTAGACAAAAGTTAAAACAATTCCTGTATTTACAACACTGTTTTCAAAAATCATCTTCTGCAGATAAATGCATATGAATGTGTATTTTTTTTAAAATGTTACAATGTATTGCTGTTCATTTACAACATATCACACAGCAGTCTGACTAGCCCTTTCTGCTAAGAAAATTTATTTATTTATAGAGCTAAACATAATATTTAAACATTGTTATGTTATGTTTCTAGCATGTTTCATTGTGCTGTCTAGTTTTTGGTTAAAACTTACGTAGGCAACTAACTTGACTACAAAATATTTTTATGATGATACAACACATTGAGAGGAAGTGCGGTGTACAGGAACCATAACTCTACTTTACCTAATTACAGAGTTATTGCCCTTTGTTACTTTTTTTCTTGTCCGGAGAATTACTTTATAACTAATAGATGGAATCTTATAGAACTTCATACAATGGTAGAGCACAATTAGATAGAGTAAGTGCAGTGTACAAGAACCATAACTCTTATTTACATAATTACAGAGTTATTGCCCTTTGTTACATTTTCTTGTTCATAGTCTTGTCCGGAGCATTACGTTAAAATTAATTGTTGGAATTTCATAAAACTTCATACGATGATACAACACCTTAAGAGAAAGTGCGATGTACAGGAGCATAACTCTACTTGACCTAATTACAGAGTTATTGCCCTTTGTTACTTTTTTCTTGTCCGGAGAATTACTTTATAACTAATAGATGGAATCTTATAGAACTTCATACAATGGTAGAGCACAATTAGATAGAGGAAGTGCAGTGTACAAGAACCATAACTCTAATTTACATAATTATTGCCCTTTGTTACTACTGGATGGAATTAATAGAACTTCATACTATGATACAACACATTGAGAGGAAGTGCAGTGAACAAGAACCAATATTACTCTATTTTAGCTAATTACAGATTTATTGCCCTTCGTTACATTTTCTTGTTAGGAGATTATCTTTAAAACTACAAGTTGGAATTTAAGGTGGGGTTTCTTAATATTCCACTACCTTTCCTCTCAGGGCAACGTTCGGGGGGTATTAATCACATTCAGTGATAGTTCTAGTTTACATTAATTTGAAATTCGGCGAACAACGTATTCGGAAAAAACAGCCTCCAAATATACGTCTACCTTTTTTTTACACAAATTTTATCCGATGGTCTTTCAATTTAAAATGAGGAATCCGCTGTGGTCGAGTGGTTAGCGTCGGGGATTTCGAAATCGGGTGTCCCGGGTTCGATCCCCAGTCGCGGCACTACGGTCATGGTGGAGTACCCTTGGGCAAGGCACATTTTCTAGCCTAGTACTGGTTTGTTCTGATCAAATTTTCACAGATATTTGCAGTTCAGGTGATTGATTTAGGGCCATCTTGGCCCTCTTGTTTTAATTTGATATCAAATATTAAATATAGTGGCAAAAACTGGCAAAAACAAACGCATGTTTATTCTTATAAAAACAATTTAAATTTAGTGCAAGAGCCTCACGGGGTAATACTATTCCGAGAGACGAGATGTTTGATGAACAAATGAACAAAATGTGATTTCTTGCGAGTACCTGAGTACTCATAATGGTACTCGTTCCCATCCCTTCTATTTAGTAATAAAACTGTCATACATGGAGATGTTTCACATTTTTTCCAAGATATTTTCAAGCTGTATGTTGAAGACTGTATAGAGACTGTATAGTAATTAAAAACCAGAGAAATGGATCACTATATAATTTCACTGTTTTTACCCTTCACATGTATCTATATCTGCAGCAGACGACGCTTGAAATATTGTGTCAAAAGGAGACCTTTGTCAAAACGAGCAGTCTGTCCCTTTGCCACACTGTTTTCCATTCTGTTCAAGTGGAAAACATTGTGGCAAAAGGAGAAATTGCTCGTTTTGAGCAATTTCTTGGCAATTTCTTCTTTTGTCACTATGTTTTCAAAAAGCCGTCGGCTGATGTGAATTCTATTTTCATGTATTTTTAAAGTGGTTTTTAGACGTCGGTTGCAAAACAAATACGAGCCAGTACTTGTCTAAATGATTTGGACTAGTTAAACAAGACTTTGTTTTTGTTTACCTGGAAGGGTTTTCCAGAAATTAACTTTCACTTTGGTAATTATATGCAGGCTGTGTCACCGGGGTCAAGACGTTTAGTACCCTTTCCGTTTCGTAACAGAAATGAATTGTTGGTTTCGTAACTGAACCGTTTCGTACTCAGAAAATGTTTGGCTCAAAGACTTTGACAAAGATATTGATCATGATAGGGAGTGTTTAGATTTCCTAGATAAACTTATGAATTTCAATAGCCATATGATGTGTAGTTGAGATTAAAAGTATTCCTCTGAATGATATTTATAAAAAAAAATGTCTGACACTACTTTTAGCTCACCTATGCACGAAGTGCAAGGTGAGCTATTGTGATCACATTTTGTCCGGCGTCCGTCTGTCGTCCTTCGTGCGTCGTCAACATTTGAGCTTGTTAACACTCTATGGGCTACATTTTGCTTCCAATCTTCATGAAAGTTTATCAGAACGTTCATCTCCATAACATCTTGGACAAGTTCGAAACTGGGCCATATGAGGTCAAAAACTAGGTCACTAGGCCAAATTGAAGGAAAATCTTGTTAACACTCTGCAAGTCACATTTTAAACTTGAGCATGTTGAAACTTTGTCATAAATTTTTTCTTGATGATATCTAGGCAAAGTTAGAATATGGGTCATGTCCAGTCAACAACTAGGTCACTAGGCCAAATTTAAGGAAAATCTTGTGAACACTCTTGAAGCCGCATTTTAAACTTGAGCATGTTGAAACTTTATCAGAAAGTTTGTCCTGATGATATCTAGGCCAACTTCGAATATGGGTCATGTCATGTCAAAAACTAGGTAACTAGGCCAAATTTAAGGGAAACCTTGTTAACACTCACGAATCCACATGTTTGGCTTGAGCATGTTGAAACTTTGTCAGAATATTTGTCTTGATAATATCTAGGGTAAGTTCGAATATGGGTCAGGTCAGGTCAGGTCAACAACTAAGTCACTAGGCCAAATTGTTGAACAATCTAGTTAACACTATAGAGATCGCATTTTTGACTTGAGCAGCTTGAAATCTTTTCAGAAAGTTTGTCTTGATGATATTGCCATTGGCTCTGAAAGAGTTATGTCTTAAATAGCCCATCCTCAGGTGAGCCATTCCAGGGCCTCATGGCCCTCTTGTTTATTTATTTTCTCATAATATATTTGATGTTTTGTTTGCTACTATGTATTTTGAAATACGTGTGTGTGTGTTTACAATGTGTTTTATTAATTTTGAATTATAATTCAATTGAAAAGTTAGGATAATTCCCAGTTAATGACAACCCAAACCCGTCAACATAAATGGTGAACCCCGTTGAAAATATTGAACCTCCGGCCAAATATGTCGGCAGTTTTGGAAAGTTTCGGATTTCCGAAAGGATTTCCATTGCTCTAGCCTCAGTTTCAAAATTGGTAGACATGAAATTGGGTAACAATTGTTAAATGCTACATTTTACCTCTCTTGTTAAATGCTACATTTTACCTCTCTTGTAAAATCAAAGTACTTGAAGTAAATAAGTTTATATTCTTTTGGGGACAAAAAGTCAAATACGTTATTAACTTTTATACTGTTCTAGTTGGATTTTATTTGTAAGAGGAGTAACAAGACTTCTTAAATCTGAATTATGATTTCTTTTGTGTTTACATGTTTTTAAATACATGACAGTATTCGTGAATAAATTTTCATATTCGTTACCCTGTATTCGTGATACGTATCGTATTCGTCACCTAGTGTATTCGTTACAACCCTAAATTAACCTATGACTATAAGTGGAAAACATTGTGGCAAAAGGAGAAATTGCTTGTTTTGAGCAATTTCTTTTTTTGTCACTGTTTTCAAAAAGCCGTCTGCTGCAGAGGTGTCAGAAAGCGTCTATATGAGGGAAAGGGTTAAGAGTTGGCTGTATAAAGAAAAAGGTTTAATATCTATGAGGGAAATGATTGTTAAGTAAAAAATGTATTATTTTTCTGTAACAATTCCATCCAAGTACATTTGAGTATTATTTATTATCAGAGATGATATTGGGCAAAGATTAAAGACTTCTCTAAGTGATGATGGTTTTGTTATGGAGGAGATGTTTGGTAAAATCATTTATAATTTCCAGCTTTTTTGTCGGAAAATTACTTGTAATACAATTCATTGGTTGTGATTTATTTTTTCTGCGCCGAGCCCCGGTAGCTCAGTTGGTAGCGACGTGGGCTGTCAATCAAGGGGTTGTGAGTTTGAATCCCGGCTCGGCCAACTTTCTTTCCGATGATTGACAAAAGTCAATGCGACATGCATCATTCGTCTTCCACCAATGGGCTAAGTCTATGTGGAAAAGCAGCCAGTTGCTTGGGAAGATTGTTGTGTGGAGTACTGGTGTGAGAAAACTAGGAAATGCATGAGTAGTTGAACTGGCCGCTGTAATATAACTGAGAAATTGTTAACAACGGCGGTTAAACCCCAATCAATCAATCAAAAAGTAGGCCATTAGGTCAAATCTTGGTAACACTCCAGAGGCCGCAATTTTTTGCTTCAGCAGTTTGAAATTTTGTCAGAATGTTTGTCTTAAAAATATCTAGGTCAAGTTCAAATATGGGTCATATCGGGTCAGAAACTAGGTAAATAGGCCGAATTGAAGGAAAATCTTGTTAACACTGTAGAATCCGCATTTTCAACTTGAGCATGTTGAAACTTTATCAGAATGTTTTTCTTGATGATATGCTTAAAATTTGGTCAGAATGTTGAGCTGAATACAATTCATTGGTTGTGATTAATTTTTTCTGCAAAAAGGTCTACGCATATGTATGGAAAATCTCTACAAATGAAAGTATAATCATTAAATAGTGATGAAAGCATTGTTGCAAAAGATTTTTTTCCTTCTGCCACAATGTTTTCAAGTCTTCTGCTGCAAATGCAGGAAAAATGCATCTGCAAGTGAGAAAGCGTTAAAGAAACGAACGGAATTTGGATACGCGTAATGTAATGGAAAACATATTGCGTAACATATTGTTTTACATAATATGATTATTGCAAATTTCAAAACTGTTTATTTGTACGCTAGAGTAAGTATGAATATTTTCTATTACAATTTCTGATAAATGGAAACAAATGGTATAGACTATGTGCCTATGATTGATAACTCTCGTAAAAGTTAGTGTTTTACAGATGGGAAACATGTGGTCCAGCCTATAGAACTTCAGACTGGATATAAAACAATGTCATTTTTGACTGATACTAAAACATTAGCTTCATCTTGTAATATAAAACACATTTAAAAGGATGGGAAGCAGTCTATTGACATTCATTTTATTATACGCCGCCGGAGGCGGTTGTATATTGGCGTCATCTTCTCCGTCTGTCCGTACGTCTGTACGTCCATTTCTTGTGAACGCAACTTCTCCTACGTTTCTGACCGTATCTTTTCAAAACTTGGTCAATGTCATAACTATAATGTGTAGATTTGCATGAAGCGGCGATTTTCCGGTTCATTGATATTTGCAAGATTTATGTCCCTTGTAACTTAGTCTCTGTAGTTGATTGATATTGCAGCCTTGTGAACGCAACTCCTCCTATGTTTCTGACCGAATCTTTTCAAAACTTGGTCAATGTCATTACTATAATGGGTAGATGTGCATGAAGCGGCAATTTTCCAGTTCATTGATTTTTGCAAGATTTTTGTCCCTTGAAACTTAGTCTCTATAGCTGATTGATATTGCAGCTTTGTGAACGCAACTCTTTCTATGTTTCTGACCGAATCTTTTCAAATCTTGGTCAATGTCATGACTATAATGGATAGATGTGCATGAAGCGGCGATTTTCCGGTTCATTGATTTTTGCAAGATTTATGTCCCTTGTAACTAAGTCTCTGTAGCTGATTGATATTGCGGCTTGTGAATGCAATTCTTCCTACGTTTGTGACTGAATCTTTTAAAAACTTGGTCAATATCATTACTATGATGGGTAGATGTGCATGAAGCAGGGATTTTCCGGTTCAGCAATTTTTGCAATAGTTATGCCTTTCGAAACTTGGTCTCTATAGCATATTCACTTGAGAACGCAACTCAAGTTTCCAAACAGGTAGAAGTGCATAAAGCAGGGATTATCCGGTAGTGATTTTTGCAAGAGTTATGCTCAGGAGGAAAAAAGGATACATATCGACACTGACATTTGACCTACTTTCATATCGGAAGCATCTATAGGGTTCTATCTCTGTTTATATGTATCCTATTTTTAACCAGGTTTTCCGAAGTAAAAATTTGGTTATTAGTCTGGCGGGCGGTTGGGCGGGCGGGCGTCAACTTTCCTTGTCCGGACCATAACTTTGCCATGCATAGATATATTATCAAATAACTTGGCACAAACATGCACCATATCAAGACGATGTGCCAAATGCAAAAACAAATTCTGTAGATTCAAGGTCAAGGTCACAGTGATAAGAAATAGACTTTAATTGAACTTTTCTTGTCCAGACTATAACTTTGTCATGCATAGAGATATTTTCAAATAACTTTGCACAAACATGCACCATATCAAGACGATGTGCCAAATGCAAAAAAAAAATTATGTGTTTAGCTTCCAGGTCAAGGTCACAGTGACAGAAAATATACTTTACTTGAACTTTTTTTGTTCAGACCATAACTTTACCATGCATATAGATATTTTCAAATGATTTTTTTTGTGAATAATCAAATCTATAACATTCTATAAGCAAACAGAGCAGACCCTGATCAGACAGCTCCTACAGAAGCTGTCTGATCTGGGTCCGAGGTCATGAAACTTACTCAAATTGAGCATGTTAACATAATTATTACTATTGTAGCAAAACACTTAGATTACAAGGCTAGGAAATTGGCTTGTTGCAAAGTAGATTTCAGTTACAAACTAAAAGTAGATTTTTTTTATCCCCAAACTTTGTCCTCAAGCTAACAGAGCTTTTTTAGTTTGAGCATCATGCTCAAACTAAAAATGCTTCGTAACCATGGCAACAAACTCCAAACATGGATTTTATTCTCATCGTTGGTTTGTAATTTCACCCTATTTTGCAATGAGCATATTTCATAAACTTGTAACTCAAGCATCTAACTTCAACAACAATATTTCTATTACATGCTCAAATTGAGTAAGTTTCATAACCTCTGGCCCTGGATCTAGTTTGTTTGTAAAGGCATAATCGCGTTACTATCAAGTAAAGGGTTAAGGCAGATCACTGATCATCAACCTGGCATTAGAGATCCTAAAATGTGGCTGCTTACAACAAAAGGTTGCTTAATATCTGTTATCTATTATATGTTCTTAATAAATGAGGCCATCAACACACGATTGACTGTATTGAACTGATATTTGTTAGATAAAATTGTGATATATTTAATTGACAAAGTAATTATGATTATTCATCAATAGATATATTCCCTGTTACTTGAATTACTAGCTTTGATTAACTATTAACAGAAAGATTTGACAGATCTGTTAATTCTTAATCAAACACCTTCCATTATAGAAAACCTGGTTTCATGGAATTTCCATGTCTTGTTTTTGGTTTTAAGTCGCTTTCAACAGCTTAGGTCATATTGTTGCGGACAGGAAAGATTATAGTGGTCCCAGTGAGTTAGCCATTATATTTACAAGTTGATCAAAATATATAACATATGAAACTTACCACCCCACCTGCTTGAGCTCATGAGTTTCATTGACTCCAATCATTCAGAAATATTAAACCCATTCCCTTGTATAGACGCTTTCTAACGCCTCTGCAGCAGACAGCTTTTTTGAAAACATAGTGACAAAAGAAGAAATTGCTCAAAACAATACTCGAAAATATACAATTTTGGACAAGTTCCTTTCCTGCGAGCAATTTCTCCTTTTGCCAAAATGTTTTCCACTTTGAGTCATAGGGTATCAATTATAGAGATCTTTTCTATTTATTGACAAAATATGTTCTAAGTCTTCTGCTGCAGAATTTTCGTATGAGGGAAAGGGTTAACCAGCTCTTATTGAGCGTCCCCTGGGCCACAAGGGCTGCAACTTGCTACCATCTCGCATGGAATGACCTTGTAGTCACAATGACTTTCTTCAGTTATCTAAGATAATGAGTGGCCAAGCTTGGGTTCAAACTCACCACTCCTGGATTGATAGCTTTCATCTTTACCTACAGAACAATTCACAGCTGGACTACATAAATTAAAGTACAGTTATTGCATGGAGTAGAATATAATGTGCCAAATTGAGAACTGTTCTCATTTTGTGCAATACCTCACTTTGCCATAATGCTTTCCAAAGCCTTGTGCTGCAGATGTTTTTCATACTGCATCTGGGATTTGGTTAAAGGGCTGTATTTGTTTCCTTCTGTGAACAGGCTGTAATATAGTGTCAATAAGGAAGCATTTGCACTTAATTATTTAATTACTGAGTTTTAAAACAATTAACCTACATATTCTCAATGATTACACCTACCACATGTGCTTGTTGTACATTGTGTATTAACATTTTTTCAGATTCAGACAAAGATTGCACCTTTGCAGTAAAATGCAATTGAAAACATTGTTGGAAAAGTTTTCTTCTGTTTTAGTGCAGAAGACTTTTAAAAAAATGTAAATTTTTATAATTGATAAACCTTTTTCTTCTTTTAGACGCGTTTATACGCACCTGCAGAATACAACTTTTGAGAACATTGTAAAAATAATGGAGAAATTATTCATGAGCATTTTCTTGTCTGACCTTTGCTCTGTATTGTAGGAATCCGCTGTGGTCTAGTGGTTAGCGTCGGGGATTTCGAAACCGGGTATCCCGGGTTCGATCCCCAGTTGCAGCACCTCGATCATGGTGGAGTGCCCTTGGGCAAGACACATTTTCTAGCCTAGTATAGGTTTGTTTACCC
Source organism: Serripes groenlandicus (assembly GCA_031761405.1). NCBI lineage: Eukaryota > Metazoa > Mollusca > Bivalvia > Cardiida > Cardiidae > Serripes > Serripes groenlandicus. Next base: position 62,943,472 of record JASEVX010000008.1, read on the forward strand.
AGTGATCATGAATAAGTGAACTGTCGCCGTGATATAACTGAAATAATGTTGAAAGCGGCGTAAAACCCCAATAAATAAATTAAATAAATTGCTCTGTATTGTTGGCTGCTCAACTCAACATTCTTATCTATATTCCAAGAGTTTCTAACGGGCGGCGTCCAGTAGTTGTCAGCTCAATAACTTTAGAAGCCTTTGTCCAATCATCACCAAATTTAGTCAGAATGTGTATTGGCATAATATCTCGGACAAGTTTGATAACCAGCCATATATTGCTTTAGTCGATAGAGAGTTATTGCCCTTTAATTATAGAAATTACCTAAAATTGGTCTTGTCAGCTCAATAACTTTAGGAGCCTTTATCTGATCATCACCAAATTTAGACAACATGTTGATGGGCAGAATATCTTGGTCAGGTTTGATAACTTAAAACGTTATCTTAGTCACTACAAAATTATGTCCCTCGAAATGGCCAAAACTGTACTAACAGTGTCTGCCCTCTATGTTAGGCTGATTATCACTATACTTGGTCTCAAAAAAACAGGACGGGCGTATTTTGTGACATTTGGCGCTCTTGTTTGCAATGTTTTCAAAAGTTGCCTGCTGCAGAAGCAGCCAAGGTCGTCTCTATCAAGGAAAGTGTTAACCCTTTCCCACCTATAGACGCATCTGCAGCAGACGAGTTTTGGAAATATTGTGACTAAAGAGCAATTTCTCCTTTTGCCACAATGTTTTCAACTTTTGTCAGTATAATTATACCTTCATTTAACCCTTTCCCTCATACGACAATTCTGCAGCAGACGACTTTTAACGTATTTTGACAAAAACTGGAAAACATTGTGGCAAAAGGAGAAATTGCAAGTTTTGTGCAATTTCTACTTTTGTCACTCTGTTTTCAAAAAGCCTTCTGCTGCAGAGGCGTCAGAAAGCGTCTATATGAGGGAAAGGGTTAAAGAGATATTCTGTCTTTTTAGCTCACCTACACAAAGTGCTCAGGTGAGTTATTGTGATGGCCTTTTGTCCGTTGTGCGTTGTCCGTCGTCTGTCAACTTTTTCTCCTCAGTAACCAGTGGGTCAATTGGGATGAAACTTCACAGGAAGCATCCTCACATTGACCTCACCAGAATTCCTTAAAATTTTGGGATCCATGCAGAATTCTGGTTTCCAAAGCAACGAAATGAAAACAACTTTAAAAGTCTTCTTCTCCAAAACTGGTTGGCAGATTTTCAAATAATTTTATAGAAATATTCCTTGGATGACCCTCTATCAGATTCCTTCAAACCATATCGATTGGTCGAAAAACATGGCCGCCACAGGGCTGGGCTATTTTGCCTTATATGGCTATAGTGAGAACTTAAAAAATCTTCTCCTGAAAGTGTCGGGCCGATTTTCAAATAATTTTGTAGAAATGTTCCTTAGGTGACCCTCTATCAGATTCCTTAAAGCCATGTTGATTAGTTGAAAAACTATTGCCAAATCTTAAAAAATTCCCTTGTCCAATAGTACTGGCCCGATTTAAAAATTATTTTGCACAAATGTGCCTTGGGGTACCTGCTACCAAGATTGTTCAAATGTTTCCGATCCGTTGAAAAACATGGCCGCCAGGGGGCGAAGCTTATTTTCCTTATATGTGCATTGTTAAAACTTTAAACATCTTCTTGTCCAAAAGTACTGGCCCGATTTGAAAATTATTTTGCACAAATGTTCCTTGGGGCACCCTTTACCAAGATTGTTCAAATATTTCCCATCCATTGAAAACCATGGCCGCCAGGGGGCGGAGCTTGTTTTTTAACTTAACTTTTTGAAAAAACGAGAGCTATTGTCATGACCCTGCCACGGCGGCGGCGGCATGGTCGTCCGGTTAAGGTTTTTATCCCCCGCCTATGAAATAGGGAGGGGGATATTGAAATGGCATTGTCCGTCCGTCCGTCCGTCACCTGCATTTTCTCAGTAACTAGCTGGTAAAATGTCATGAAACTTATAATAAATATGAACCACTATACTGGGATGATGCCCGTCTAATTTTTTTTTTGATTAGTCAATTTTCCTTGGAGTTATTGCCCTTGATTTTTTGAAAAATCTACGTTTTCAGCCATTTCTCAGTAACTAGCGGGTAGAATTTCATGAAACTTTAAAATAAATATGAACCACTATACTGGGATGATGCCCGTCCAATTTTTTTTTTATTAGTCAATTTTCCTTGGAGTTATTGCCCTTGATTTTTTGAAAAATCTACATTTTCAGCCATTTCTCAGTAACTAGCGGGTAGAATTTCATGAAACTTAAAATAAATATGAACCACTATACTGGGATGATGCCCGTCCAATTTTTTTTTTGATTAGTCAATTTTCCTTGGAGTTATTGCCCTTGATTTTTTGAAAAATCTACGTTTTCAGCCATTTCTCAGTAACTAGCGGGTAGAATTTCATGAAACTTAAAATAAATATGACCCACTATACTGGGATGATGCCTGTTCATTTTTCATTTGGATTAGTCAACTTTTCTTAGAGTTATTTCCCTTGATTTATTAAAAAATAATTGTTCGCAGCCGTTTCTCAGTAACTAGCGGCTAGAAATATTTTTGTCCAAAAGTATTAGCCCGTTTTGAAAATTATTTTGCACAAATGTTCCTTGGGGCATCCTCTACCAAGATCGTTCAAATATTTCCAATCCGTTGAAAAACATTGCCGCCAGGGGGTGGAGCTTGTTTTCCTTATATGTGCATTGTAAAAAAGTTTGATTATATCAGGTGAGCGTTAAAGGACCATCATGGTCCTCTTGTTTCTTAATTTAACTGCTATATACATGTATACGTGTTAACATGTGTTTGTATGTGGAAAGGGTTCAGCTTTCACTTACTGATGCCGCAACAGCTGATGATTTCTGAAACATTCTGGGAACAGGAGAAATTGGGCACGTTGTTTTCACTTTCAAACAAAACATTTAATATATTTTGAATCATCTTAAGTACCCATGTTTTGAAAACATTGTTGAATGATAATCATCGGAAATAATGAATTTCTCAGTTGGGCGGGAACTTACAGACAACGAGGAAGTGGACATTTGTTGTTTTTTAAAAAAAGATATCAATATGATTACTGCAGATGCATTCACATCGTCAGAGGGTTTTGTGAGGGTATATAATAATAATAATAATAATAATGAAATCTTTATTTAACGAAGGCACATTAAGTAATATAACAAATGAATTGCTTATGACTTATCTGCCATGTGGCCTTCAAATAGAAACTACATTTCAATTTGAATAAGGTGAATGTTGGTATGATACATTGTACATAAGACGGTGAATGATACACAAGAACATGAAATGATAAATTGACATAAGAAATACATAAAAAACAAAATCAGAACATTATGAAAAAGTAAAAAAAAAATTTTTTAACAAAAGGCAGACACAATTTAACAATTTATGTTTTTCTTTTAAGCACACAGTCATGTTATTAACGCGAGATATTCGTTGAAGCAATTAAATTTTGATATTAATCTTTTTTCTGAATTTCGTCAATTGAGTGTTCCATGAGAGTGTTAATTTGGTCAATATAAATCCCTAATATTTATTGTTCTGTTACATTGTTTAAAGCTACATTATCTATTGTCAATTTAAGTTTACTTGAAGATTTTATTTTGTTGGCTGTTCCAATTAACATATATTTCATTTTTAAAGGATTGATCGGCATGTTGTTATATTTACACCAATTTCTTATATTACTCAGTTTTGTTTGCAGCGTGATTTGAATGTCAGATAAATTTTTGCCTGATTGATACAATGTTGCGTCGTCTGCATACATATCAATATTATTATTGTCACACTCGTAAACAATGTTAAATTTAAAAATAGCAATGGTACGAGGATCGATCCTTGAGGCTCGAAAGAATGTATAAGGAGTTCATCAGATATGTTGTGTCCTATTACAACACTTTGTTTTTGATATTTTAAGTAAGAATTGAAAAGTCTTAATGCTGATTCATTAACCCTTTACTTGATAGCCCAACTGCCCATTTACCTATATTATCTCCATATAATATATAATATATTTGCGTATATTATCAGTTTTTAGCTTACCAGAGCACAAAGTGCTCAAGGTGAGTTTTTTTGATCTCATTTTGTCTGGCGTTCGTTGTTCGTTGTCAATATTTGCTTGTTAACACTCTATAGGCAACATTTTGCATCCAATCTTCATGAAAGTTTATCAGAACATATATCTCCATCAAATCTAGGCTAAGTTCGAAACTGGGTCATGTGTGGTCACAAACTAGGTTACTCTCTGGAAGCCGCATTTTAAACTTGAGCATTATGAAACGTTGTCAGAATGATTGTCTTAGTAATATTTAGGCCAAGTTCGAATATAGGCCATGTCGGGTAAAAAAATAGGTCACTAGGTCAAATTGAACAAGAATCACATAGCCAAATTTAAGGAAAATCTTGTTAACACTCTAGAAGCCACATTTTTGGCTTGAGCATGTTGAAACTTTCAGAATATTTGCAGGGCTGGCTCTGGCCTAGACAAAATAATAGCCAAAATGTTTTCATGATAAAAAATAATAGCCAAAGCTAACGTGTGAAGCGCGTGAATGTGGAACAATGGAATAAACACATAACAATGCATTGTCAACATTTTTATTTCATATTTATTTATAAACCTCTGTATACAAACTTTTCATATGATATTATCAGTTGGTCAGAATAGCAATAAGGTACATACATTTGTTTAATTGCTTAGCTTAATCTGACTGGCACACACCTTCCAAAATGTTTAGTTATCAGTGATTCCTGTTAAAATTTCCCAAAAGTTAAAAAAAAAAGATCTGTCAGACCGAAACAAATGAAACAAGAAAAAAATAAAACATATTTTTTAGAAATATCATTCAGAGGAATACTTTTAATCTCAGCTTCACATCATAAGGCTATTGAAATTCATAAGTTTATTTTGGAAATTTAAACACTCCCTATCATGATCAATGTCTTTGTCCAAGTCTTTGAGCCAAACACTTTCTAAGTACGAAACGGTTCGGTTACGAAACCGACAATTTGTTTCTGTTACGAAACGGAAAGGGTACAAAACAAATGGACCCTGGTGACACAGTCTGCATATAATTACCAAAGTGAAAGTTAATTTCCGGAAAACCCTTCCAGCTAAACAAAAACCAACTCTGTGTTTAACTAGTCCAAATCATTTCTAAAGACAAGTACTTTCTCGTATTTGTTTTGAAACCGACCTCTAAAAACCACTTCAATTATACATGAAGATCTAATTCACATCAGCGATAAATTTTAATCGTCCACCATTTTGTTTACTTTCAACACGCGGTTAATTTGACAAGACGAAATAGGTAAAACAAAAAACAAAACAAAATATTACCCAACTCCCTATACGTTTATTAGATCACCTGAGCCGAAGGCTCAAGGTGAGCTATTCTGATCACTTTTTGTCCGTCGTCCGTCCGTCCGGCGTTAACTTTTAGCTTTAAACATCATCTCCTCCCAAACTCCAAGGACAATTTCCGTGAAACATCACAGGACTGTTCCTCTGGTTGGCCTCTTTTAAAGTTGTTCAAAGATTTAAATTCCATTGAGAACTTTGGTTGCTGCGGCATCAGAAAGGGGACAAAATGTCCAAACTTTTAAAATCTTCTCCTCCGAATCTGCCTGTCAGATTCAAATATAATTTAGTTAAAATGTTCCTTGGGTGACCCTCTATAAAAATTGTTCAAGCCATACTGATTGGGCGAAAAACATGGCAGTCAGGCGGCATCAAAAAAGGGGCAAAATGACAAAATTCCATTTTTATGAAAGTGCTTGTCTGATTTTAAGAAAATATAATACGAATCTTACTGTAGTGATCCTCTATTTAATTTGTTTAAGCCGTTTTGATTGGTTACACAATCATAGCAACCAGGCGTCATCACAAAAGGGGTAAATTGAACTTTTAGCTACAAATGACAACCAACTCCTACCATTCCAATAGAACAATTTCCACAAAACATCACAGGAATGTTCCTTTGGTGGTCCTCTTTCAAAATTGTTCAAAGATTAAAATTCCAATGAGAACTTTGGTTGCTGCGGCATCAGAAAAGGGGACAAAATGTCCAAACTTTAAAAATCTTCTCCTCCGAATCTGCCTGTCAGATTCAAATATAATTTGGTAGAAATGTTCCTTGGGTGACCCTCTATAAAAATTGTTCAAGCCATACCGATTGGGCGAAAAACATGGCAGTCAGGCGGCATCAAAAAAGGGGCAAAATGACAGAATTTGAAAATTCCATTTTTATGAAACGGCTTCTCTGATTTTAAGAAAATATAATATGAATCTTACTGTAATGATCCTCTTTTTAATTTGATTAAGGCGTTTTGATTGGTTACACAATCATAGCAATCAGGCGTCATCTCAAAAGGGGTAAATTGAACTTTTAGCTACAAATGACAACCAACTCCTACCATTCCAATAGACTAATTTCCACAAAACATCACAGGAATGTTCCTTTGGTGGTCCTCTTTCAAAATTGTCAAAGATTAAAATTCCAATGAGAACTTTGGTTGCTGCGGCATCAGAAAGGGGACAAAATGTCCAAACTTTAAAAATCATCTCCTCCAAATCTGCCTGTCAGATTCAAATATAATTTGGTAGAAATGTTCCTTGGGTGACCCTCTATAAAAATTGTTCAAGCCATACTGATTGGTCGAAAAACATGGCAGTCAGGCGGCATCAGAAAAGGGGCAAAATGACAAAATTTGAAAATTCCATTTTTATGAAAGTGTTTGACTGATTTTAAGAAAATATAATACGAATCAAGAATGTTCCTTTGGTGGTCCTCTTTCAAAATTGTTCAAAGATTTAAATTCCATTGATAGCTTTGGTTGCTGCGGCATCAGAAAGTGAGAAAAATATCCAAATTTTAAAATCCTTTTCCTCCATAATCTACTTGTGCGATTGCAAGATAATTTAGTAGAAATGTTCCTTAAGTGACCCTCTAAATAAACTGTTGAAGCCATATTGATTTCGTTGAAAAACAGGGCTGCAAAATGACAAAAACTTTATAATTCCATTCTTATTAAAGTTCTTGTTAGATTTCAAGATATAAATGGCCTTTACTGATAAGCTGTTTCTTGAGAAGTGTCCACTCCTTTGCAGTTTCATTTACACTCGCTGATAAAATTTTCCCAGATATTTGCAGTTAAATATTTGCTACTAATTTACTATCAATTAGGTGATCGATTTAGGGCCATCTTGGCCCTCTTGTATATACTAAATATAATTATTTCGTTAAATATTTGATTCGGTTAAATTTAATCCATGGAAAATAATTTAAGTTAAGCGGCATTGAATAAAATTGCACAGTCATCGAAGTGTATTTACACAGTCATCGAAGTGTATTTACACACACGCCAGGATTAACTGATAAGGCGATGACCCGCGGCCATTCAAGCTTGTAATTAACAACGTGGTATGACACTTGAGATGAACAAGTTCACGCTTCATTAGCATGTGTTTTCATGCTCTTTATACGCAATTAGAAAACAACTTTTTTTTTGACAAGTTGCAAAATAAAATAATCGCCATTTTCCGTCGACAAATTAACAAAATAATCGCCATGATCATTAAATAATAGCCATTTGGCGACAATGGCGACCTACAGCGCAAGCCCCGATTTGTCTTGATGATATCTAAGCTAACTTCGAATATGGGTTTGGTCCGGTCAAAACCTAAGTCACTAGGTCAAATTGAAGAACAATCTTATTAACCCTTTCCCTCATATAGACGCTTTCTGACGCCTCTGCAGCAGACGGCTTTTTGAAAACATAGTGACAAAAGAAGAAATTGCACAAAACGTGCAATTTCTCCTTTTGCCACAATGTTTTCCACTTTTAGTCATAGGTTATCCATTCAATTATGGAGATTTTCTATGTTTTGACAAAATATGTTCAAAGTCGTCTGCTACAGAATTGTCATATGAGGAAAAGGGTTAACACTCTGGAAGCCGCATTTTTGGCTTGAGCATGTTGAAACTTCGTTAGAATATTTGTCTTGATGATATCTAGGATAAGTTCGAATATGGGTCATGTCAGATCAAAAACTAGGTCACAGGCCATATATGCACAAAGATGGTTCATGGACAGATTCATTTGGATTTCAAAAGGTACGTATAATTTTGTCCATGTTTTGATGAGTCTTAAACATGTATTCCTTCAATTTCAACATTGTTTTAGTTGTATCTTAGGCGACAGTTTCACTTATTCATGATCCCTGGATAAACAAACCAGCACTAGGCTAGGATATGTGGCTTGCCCCAGGGCACTCCACCATGACCAAAGTGCCGCGACTGTGGATCAAACCCGGGACACCCGGTTCCAAATCCGGGACGCTAACCTCTAGGCCATGGCGGATTTCTATATGTTCAACAATTCAAGAGTAAAAAAAAAAAAAAGGTAGGTTGAATTTATTCCATATTTTTATATTTCTTAAACATGTATTCCTGATATTATGTTTATTTGCATATTGTCAACTAGAAAATGACGAAGGTACTGTGTGTGATCGGATAATGCATTATTTAGATGTCATCTTAATTCTAAAAGTACGTTGGAAATATTTCACAAATAATACTCAAACATGTATGGTGCAATGAATGTTCTCTTTTTCCTTTGTTTGTTTGGTGATAGGCAGCTAACTTTCTGTTTTTAATAAGTTAAAAATAGATTGACAATTTGCTGGCACAACTTGTAGCAGTTGAAATGGTTATATAACTTTTCTAACTTTGTCCGTTTTTGTTGATCTATAGCTTTGGAAGACAGTGGTGCAGAGGTAGAGCGTTGGCCTCTCGTATCAAAGGTCCCTGGTTCGAGTCCCGTGATGAGCGGGTCCTGACTTTGGGATTTTTCCACACAAACGGCGCGAGTACTGGTGAAGTCTCCAGGAAGCAGACATCGAGCGTGATTAATCTAAGCCCAAGGCTTGTTTCGCAATCGATGTAAAATAAATAAGTTTAAACTAAACTAAGTTTAAACTAAACTAAGTTTAAACTAAACTAAGTTTAAACTAAACTATAGCTTTTCAAAATATTTATGTACTTCTATGTATATTACATTTTCCACTATTTTAAATAACTCATTACTAACTGTTGTAAGGCTGAGCCATTTATTATTTCTGATAATTGTGACTAGTGTCATGACTAGTGGCATTCGTCTTTCACGGCTTGGCCACCAATGGGCTAAACAGTATATGCGAAGGTAGCCAGTTGCCTAGTGTGTATAACAGTTGCAAGAAAGCCAGGAAACACAGTTGATTTAGTTTAGAGAAAACGGCCTTTATTTATACTTAACTAAATAATTTCTTTTGTTTATTTCATAATTGTAATAAAGATTGGCAAAAGAAGGTCGCATATTACGAGGGCGTTTAATTTGACCTACTTTTGGATGAGTTATTGCCCTTTTTAGATCACCTGAGCCAAAGGCTCAAGGTGAGCTATTCTGATCACTTTTTGTCCGTCGTCCGTCCGTCCGGCGTTAACTTTTAGCTTTAAACATCATCTCCTCCCAAACTCCAAGGACAATTTCCGTGAAACATCACAGGACTGTTCCTCTGGTTGGCCTCTTTCAAAGTTGTTCAAAGATTTAAATTCCATTGAGAACTTTGGTTGCTGCGGCATCAGAAAGGGGACAAAACGTCCAAACTTTAAAAATCTTCTTCTCCGAATCTGCCTGTCAGATTCAAATATAATTTGGTAGAAATGTTCCTTGGGTGACCCTCTATAAAAATTGTTCAAGCCATACCGATTGGGCAAAAAACATGGCAGTCAGGCGGCATCAAAAAAGGGGCAAAATGACAAAATTTGAAAATTCCATTTTTAGCTCGCCTATTCGAAGAAATAGGGGAGCTTATGTTATCACCCCGGCGTTGGCGTTGGCGTTGGCGTCCGCGTTGCCAGCTTGGTCAAACCTTTGCGTGTAAGGCCTTTTCTCAGACACTGTGTATGCTGTTGCTTTGAAACTTCACACACTTATTCAGGATCATTAGGGGACCTTGTATGTCAAGTCCCATAACTCTGGAATGGATTTTGACTGAATTGTGCCCCTTTTTGGACTTAGAAATTTGGTCAAACCTTTGCATGCAAGGCCTTTTCTCAGACACTGTGTATGCTGTTGCTTTCAAACTTCACACACTTATTCAGGGTCATTAGGGGACCTTGTATGTCAAGTCCCATAACTCTGGAATTGATTTTGACTGAATTGTGCCCCTTTTTGGACTTAGAAATTTGGTCAAACGTTTGCGTGCAAGGCCTTTTCTCAGACACTGTGTATGCTGTTGCTTTGAAACTTCACACACTTATTCAGGATCATTAGGGGACCTTGTATGTCAAGTCCCATAACTCTGGAATGGATTTTGACTGAATTGTGCCCCTTTTTGGACTTAGAAATTTGGTCAAACCTTTGCGTGCAAGGCCTTTTCTCAGACACTGTGTATGCTGTTGCTTTGAAACTTCACACACTTATTCAGGGTCATTAGATGACCTTGTATGTCAAGTCCCATAACTCTGTAATGGATTTTGACTGAATTGTGCCCCTTTTTGGACTTAGAATTTTAGTCAAACCTTTGCCTTTTCTCAGACACTGTGTATGCTTTTGCTTTGAAACTTCACACACTTATTCTGGGTCATTAGATTTAAAAGGCCCAAAAGGGCCTGTATGGACTTGGTAAACATTTGCATGCAAGTATTGAAAAGGTGTATTATCTTAAAATAGGTGATACTGTGTGACTTTACCTAATGCTATAACTGTTCTGATGGCCCTGATAGGCGAGATATATTGTCCTCGGACAACTCTTGTTTAAAAATGTATTCCTTCAATTTCAACTTTTTAGTTATATCACGGCGACAGTTTCACTTATTCATGATCCCTGAATAAACAAACCAGTACTAGGATCTTAAAAATACCAAATTTTTGGAAGAGTTCTTAAATTATTTTAGAAAATGGACTAAATCTAACGTGACTTTTAAATTCTATTTTAGGATCTTTAGAGGTTAAGAGTCAATGGTAGGTCAGAGTCGATGACACCTAAGTTTTAAGCCTTACTTATGGAGACTGGGTTGCTTTAGGATAAACCCATTAGAAAGTTGCCCACTCCAGTCAGGAAGGGTTGACATAAGTTTTGAGGCAACAGGAGTCGATGCAGGGATAGATGAAGTGTATATTTCTGCTGAACCTTGCTCATCACCAAGTAAGTACTAAATCTATGGCTTACATTATTGGTTGATTGACGTATGCAGTTTTCAAAAACATTTCATTCATATCTCTACAGCCAGCTCATTTACCTATGTGTTGCCTGCCTTTCTCACAGCAGTTCTCCATACAAGTCTTTCAAAGCAACTGGCTGCTTTCCACATAGATGGTTCATCCCATTTGTGGAAGACGAATGCCACGTGTCACATTGGCTTTTGTCGAATGTTGGTTGAGTTTGTGTGGAATTGCACAACTCATTAATTGATAGTCCATATTACTACAGACTGACCTACCAGGGCTGACTTCAAACGGCTTATAACACCTTTTTTTCTTTGAAGAAGATATTCATCTGGCAGTTTTATAACAACTATTGTTATATCATTTAATTAGATTCCATATTTTTATCTCGATATTTTCAAAGTATTCTTCTTGATCATTTATGGGAAAGGGTTAAATATAACACAGCTATACATTACATATTGTATGTTTATAATTCTTATTCAACCACACAATGTTGGTTTTGAGAACCCATACTATAATGTTGGGTTCTGTAATTATAGTTAATGTGGGGAAAAGATCAGTTTAGTCCATCTTAACAAGTTCCCACATGCAGACACAAATTGACGCATCTGCAGTAGACCACTTTTGAAAATATTATGGCAAAAGGAGGTAATGTCTCATAATGAGCAATTTCTCCTTTCATCACAATGTTTTAAACTCTATTCAATAAGTATACTTCCCTTTATTGAATTTTTCCGTTTTTCAGCTCCACTGGCTGACAGCCAGTCAAGCTTATGTCATGCCAAATTGTCTGTAGTGACTGCACACGTATGTCTGTCTGTCCATGCACCAACGTTTGGCTTCAAACAACTTCTTCTCTGTAACCACTGGGCTAATTGGAATGAAACTTAAAAAGATTAACTAGATCACTACTGTCACTTGACTTGCAGATGACATAACATGCGAGTTTGAATATGGGGATGATTGTGGATTTTCATGGACTTGGAATTTAACCTCTGTAGATGATAAGTCAGTTTAGCCTTGCATAATTTTTGCTATGTAAAATAGTCCTGAGAATCTATAAATCATTATAATCATCGTTATCACCTTTCACATGAAGAGTTTAATTTGCGATTTTGATTAAATAAACAATTGTTTATGCACAGCAGTGAAATTACTATTATTATACATTTCATTATCAGCAATTTCTCCATTTAGCACAATATTGTCGAAAATCTGATGCTGCAGATGGGTTAAAACGAGTCTGCAAGTTGGAAAGAGTTTTTTTCTTCAACTATTTTCATCAGAGAAGAGTTTAAAAAATAAGATCATAGTAAGTGATCAGTTAAAACGAGCCGGCTGTGTTGCTGAAAACATCCTTTTATATGACTGTGAAATTAATTGATAAACTGTCTGGCAAAAGGGGGTAAACCCTTTCCCTCATACAACAATTCTGCAGCAGGCGACTTTGAACATATTTTGTCAAAAAATAGAAAATCTCTATAATTGAATGGATAACCTATGACTAAAAGTGGAAAACCTTGTGGAAAAAGGAGAAATAGCTTGTTTTGAGTGCAGCACTCTTGTTGTAAAGTGAAATGAAAAGGACGAATGGCGGATAAATATGTTCTCCAATACAAAGGTTTACAAATTGCAGCCGACGGCTAAAATGATAAAATTATCAAGTCCACAATATAGAAAAATTTCTAATTGATAGTATGATTATTGAAATCATTGTGGCAAATGGAAAAATTGCCATTCATACTTTTCTTTTCACGTTTCAACAAGATCGCCCCAAGCGAAATCCATCTCTCTTCTGCTTTTTCTAATTTGAAAAAGGGGCATTTCTGAATAATTATTTGATTTGAAGATAAAATAAATTCATACATTTTCAATACGTTTAAAGAAAAGAAGAAATTTCCAATTTTTAACATTATCAGTGTTATATTTGTCAGGAATTCCAATGATGGTTTCCTCAGATGTGTATGAAGTCAAAAGTTCTTAAACCTTTCCCACATACAACAAATCTGCAGCAGAAGACATTGAAAACATCTTCTGACAAAGTCAATCTATATAAATGAAATTATATATATTAAATAAAGTTGAAAACATTGTGGCAAAATTTCTCCTTTTGCCACAACGTTTTCAAAAATCATCTGCTACAGATGCGTCATAAAGCGTCCATATGTGGGAACGGTTAATGTTCTGTCCATTCACATTTCAGTGAATACTATTTTAGTAAAGTCACTCTTTGGATATTTAGAATCTCTAGATGCATTTTGAAATCTCCACAGAATCTAATTGACTGATTTCAAGATAGTTTGGCAGATATGTGACGTACACTGTGAAAACTGCTGAAGCCATGATTGATTTGTTGAAAATCATGATTTCATGTCTGATAAAAGTCTGGATTTGTTCTCTTTCAGGCAGCATCATCAACACTGGTTATCCAGGAAACTTTACAATTGTGTCACCAGTTTTTACTAGCGCATCAGCAGATATGTGTATCACTGGAGAACTTCGCTTACATCACCTATAATGTGACCGTCACTCTTTACAACATGGACCGCCATTGTTAACACAACCTATATTTCTATCGCTTGATGTTACAAGTACTGTTGAAGATTCATAGAAGGGGCGGACTATATAAATAGATATATAAATATGGGCACATATTCTGTATTGGAAGATTATGTTCGAATGTTTGCTGGAAAGTGTAGTGATGTTGGTAAGACTTTGGTTATTGGTTGTTGATTTGTTTTTTATGTACATGTAGTCCAACCTGTATTTAAAGACCATTCATGGAAAGAGAACAATCTGGTCTTTGTTCACAGGTGGTCTTTAATTACAGGGTCATTAAGCCTTTCCCTCATATAGATGCTTTCTGACGCCTCTGCAGCAGACAGCTTTTTGAAAACATAGTGACAAAGGAAGAAATTGCTCAAAACGAACAATTTCTACTTTTGACACAATGTTTTCCACTTATAGTCATAGGTTATCCATTCAATTATAGAGATTTTCTATTGTTTGTCAAAATATGATCAAAGTAGTCTGCTGCAGAATTGTCGTATGAGGGAAAGGGTTAATGCAGAAAATAAGTAATTGGGGAATGAAAGGTGTGGTTACTATAGACAGGGAATTGCTTTACAAAGGTGGTCTTAAAGAACAGATTTGACTATTTCTTTTCTGAAATGTGCTTTCTCTCTGACAGGATTTGAGATTAAAATGCAATATTTCTGAAATTGAAATTGGATACAGCAGTATCACAAATCATCTGATTTAGGGAGGTCTAACAGTGTGTCTGATATGACATTTATTAAGGATTTGGAAGACAGTGGTACAGTGGTAGAGCATCGACCTCTTGTACCAAAGGTCCAGGTTCCAAACCCTTGATGAGCTGGTTATACCTGTGTGAATTTTCAACGCCAACAATGAGAGTACTGGTTATGACTCCAGGAAGCAGACATCCAGCGTGATTAATATAAGCTTAATGCTCGTTTCGTAATTGATGTAAAATAAATAAGTTTAAACTAAAGGATAGAAAATAGAGAGTTAAAATTGTAAAATATCGTAAGAAGTTTAACCTTTTCCATATACAGTCAAACTTGTGTTAGCAGTCACCTCTGTTAAGCAGCCAGTTTGTATTAGGCAGCTTCATGAAGATTTACCAAAACAACATTTTCTTCTATATTCGACTTGTATTAAGCAACCACCTGAACTCAACAGCCAAATTTTGACTCTTCCCTGGGTGGCTGCTTAAGACAAGTTTGACTGTACAATACAATTGTAGACAACTTCGAACACATATATACAAAAATATGGAATACCTCTATAAATGACATTGAAATGCATTGAATAGATTTTAAAAACATTGTGGCAAAAGGAAAAATTGCTATTGCTAATGTCTTTACCCCCCCCCCCCCCCCCCCCCCCCCCCATATACCACATGCAGGCACCTTTTTCATGCAGCTTCGGCTAAAAACTTTTTACCATATTGATTTCAACTCTATTCAAACCCTATCCCACATTCAAGAGTTGACAAAAGAAGAAATTTCTCTTTATGAGCTATTCTTCCTTTTGCTACAAATTTGCAAAATTCGTCTGCGTCAGAGACGTCAAAATGGGTCTGTTAGAGGGAATGGCCTTATAATTATGCTTTCACTTATCCCAATCCATATTTTGCCATGTTTTCAAAACTAATGTGGGGAAAAAAGGATATTCTTTTCAGACTGCCAGTCTTATGTTGTGCGTATTCAATAGAAGTTTCTCAACAAGGCCATTTGTTTAAGTACCAGCAACATAAGGATTAATTGTGTAATTAGAAAGAAATCTTAGGGCAAATACAACTTGATCAGGGTTTCTATTTTACAATGGAAAAGGAAAATATTTGCCATTAGTATTTAGCGCAAATTGTTACCTTTTATTAGCTCGCCTATTCGAAGAAATAGGGGAGCTTATGTTATCACCCCGGCGTTGGCGTTGGCGTTGGTGTTGGCGTTGGCGTCCGCGTTGCCAGCTTGGTCAAACCTTTGCGTGCAAGGCCTTTTCTCAGACACTGTGTATGCTGTTGCTTTCAAACTTCACACACTTATTCAGGATCATTAGGGGACCTTGTATGTCAAGTCCCATAACTCTGGAATGGATTTTGACTGAATTGTGCCCCTTTTTCGACTTAGAATTTTGGTCAAACCTTTGCGTGCAAGGCCTTTCCTCAGACACTGTGTATGCTGTTGCTTTGAAACTTCACACACTTATTCAGAATCATTAGGGGACCTTGTATGTCAAGTCCCATAACTCTGGAATGGATTTTGACTGAATTGTGCCCCTTTTTGGACTTAGAAATTTGGTCAAACCTTTGCGTGCAAGGCCTTTTCTCAGACACTGTGTATGCTGTTGCTTTCAAACTTCACACACTTATTAAGGGTCATTAGGGGACCTTGTATGTCAAGTCCCATAACTCTGGAATGGATTTTTTTCAAACATTTGGATTTTTTTCTTTTTCTTTTCATGTATTTTTCAATTTTGCGTTTAGCTCAACGTTAAAGTTTCGATTTTTTTTTTTCTCAATAAGTACTGGTTCTAGGGCTTTCATATTTTTTGGGGTAAAACATTTGTTTTTTGCTGGATTTTGAAAATTGGGCATAGCTTCTTCATATTTTGTTGGATTAATTTCATTTTTTTTTTAATTTTCTTGTATTTTTGAACTTTGAGCATTATTTTTTTATTTTTTATTTTTTTTCTTGAATTTTAGAACTTTTGTGTTCAGCTCAATTTTTTTTTTTAAATTTCTTGTATTTTTTAATTTTTTTTTTTTATTATTTCTTGTTTAAAAATAATTGTGTTTAGCTCAATGTTACAATTTTGTTTACTTTTTGTCTTTTACACTTGCCTTGATAGTCAAAGCAAGGGACACAGTGAGACATTTAATTACGCGTAATTCTTGTCTTTCTTTTGTAAATTCAATTTCAACTGAATTATTCCACTTTTGGATTTTGGACTTTATACCCATGCTATAACTGTTCTGAAGTAGGCCCTGATAGACGATATCCCTGATAGGCGAGCTATATTGTCCTCCGACAACTCTTGTTTTACATCTAATGGCTTTTCCAAATGAAAGAATATTGAAAGAATAGTGGAAATTCTAGACAAACAAAAGTTGAGTGAACGAATGGGAAACATCGTCAGCAATGGGAAGGAATAGTCAAGGATCACTGTGTTTCATATAATTTGCATAGTGTGCATGAATATTTTGGTGCGGTGGTAGAGCGTCGGCCTCTCGTACCAAAGGTCCCGGATGGATTAACTATATATATGAACTGAACAATTGATGTTACTCATGTGGTATGAATTTGAGTCATTCATTGTTTTGCACATTTTAATAATTCTTAAACATGTATGTCACCATGCCTTGTCAGTCTTACCTTTCGTCCAGCTTTCATTTTTCTATTTTCTGGAGAATGCCAGTCATCCCGTATCTTTTTGTTAATTATATTTTTCCCCCATTTGTATCTGGCCTTAATAGCTCAGTCTGTAAGCACAAGGGCTATCAATCAAGGGGTCGTGAGTTTGAACAACGGCTCAGTCATTAATTATTTCCGATGATTGTCTAGTCATTGCAACTATAGCATCATTCGTCTCGCACCAATGTGCTTAACATCAATATTGAATAGAGTTGAAACTATGCACTTACTTTTTGATGTGCTTAGCAATGAATTATTTCCTTTTAACTTTTCAGGACAACTTATTGGGGATGCGAAATATGGAGAGCCAAATACAAGTTACACTTTTACACGTTTTGAATTCCTGAAGTTTCATCTGTTTCAAAATTTACACTTTCAGTACATTAACAATGGTAGTTTGTATCTTGAAAATGTCATTGATTTCAAGGTAAGTAAATTCTTTCACACATGTAGACACATTTTGATGCATCTGCAGCAGACAACTTTTGAAAACACTGTGACAAAAGTAGAAAATATGTATTGAGCATAATTGGATTGAACCTTTATGGTCCCTCGTTGAGGTCCCATGGATGAGTCAACTAAATATTGAGAAATAAGTAGCAATAGAATGTATACCAGGATTAACATAAAAATGCAGGCTGATCTTGGTCTACACTTATCGCAAGTGTAGTTTAAAATTTTATATTCCTTAAAAAAGCAAAATGTTGTTTAGCGTGCAGTGGGATAAGGGTTACTTTAATTTAACCCATTCTTTCTTACATGTTGAAGCATTCTGAAGCCTCTGCAACAGGTGACTTATGGAAACATTGTGGCAAAAGGAAACAATGCTCATAATTATTAATTTCTCCTTTTATTAAAATGTTTTCAACTCTTTGCAACAATTTAAGTGGCTCAGATTTTACCATAATTTTAAAATCACCTACTACTAATTTGTTGCATGTAGAAAAGGGTTAAAACTCCACTTGTATGACATGACTCCTATCATTTTCAGGTTCATCATGAAGAAAGCCCAGGTTCAACAACAACTTTATATGAAAGTGACAATACCTATTT
The DNA here is from genome assembly GCA_031761405.1 of Serripes groenlandicus. Taxonomy (NCBI): domain Eukaryota; kingdom Metazoa; phylum Mollusca; class Bivalvia; order Cardiida; family Cardiidae; genus Serripes; species Serripes groenlandicus. The sequence goes on from JASEVX010000008.1 coordinate 62,961,714, forward strand.
GAATGGTCTGGCCATATGTGTACAAGTAGAACTGGAGCCCGGCAGGACAAACTCCATTCATTTGGAGTTGGTGTCCAGCTCCTCCCTGGGATACGTTATCGACAATCTAGCAGTTGACGATGTACAATGTACTTGTAAGTTTAACAGCTGCATCTGGCGATTTGGGCCCTTATTGACTCGCCATAAAAGGATCATATGCATGTATAGCTAAAATTGGCTTAAACTAGTATTTTATCAAAAGATGCATGTAAGACTGCATTACATTCACTTAGACAGTGAAGGCTTTGATGAGATTGTGCACATGCAAAGGTGCACCTTAGTCCTCACTGTAATCTTGATAAGTGGTAAGTGTCGGGGATTTGGTTCGGGCATCCCAGGTTTGATCCCAAGTTACGACATGGCAGTCTTCGTGGAATGTCCATAGAAATCACTTCAGAAAGAGGGAAAAACCTCCTTTAACCATAATTATATCCCCAGATACATAGTATATGGGAGTCACGCTTGTCGGTTGGTCCGTTGGTCTGTGTATATTTCTTGTGAACACTATTTCTCATCAACCCTTGGTCAGAATTCAATATAACTTCAAAAGAATGATGGATACCAAGCCTAGTTGTGCATATTGTCAGTGTGTTGCACTGGAACTATTTTTAAATGAGTTATGGCCCCTTGAATTTCTCACATGTATATTGTCAGGCACCAGCTGGGGGTATTCATCACCTTCAATGATATTTCTAGTTGTTAATTGCAACCAAACTTCACAGGGAATGTTCATTTTGTGATCCTCATTAAAACTTGTAAGAACATTTAGATAACATGCATAACTTTGAGCTGTGTCATCAGAAAGATGAAAAATTACAAAACTTCAAACTGTATTGATTTGTTGAAAAGCATGGCCAGCAGGTAGCATCAAAGTGGTTAATATGACAAAACTCTTCTTCTCTGAAAGTCATTGTCTGATTTCAAGCTAATTTGTCAGAACTGTTCCTTATTTGACCCTCAACTTAAACGGTTCAAGCAATATTGACTGCAGCTCAAAAAACACAGCAATTGTGTGTCGTTGGCAAAGGTGTTAAATGGCAAAACTTTAAGATTCCTCTGCTCTGAAAGTGCTTGTCTGATTTTGGCAGATGACACATATGCTTCTCAGCTTGATTAGGTGTTTATGTTTACCTATTTTTAGATGCAGCCTCCTGCGACTTTGAGAGGAAGTTTGGTATTATACAACACACTGTGGAAGAAGCCTCCCTGGGATACGTTGTTATTGACGATCTAGCAGTTAACGATGTAAAATGTACTTGTAAGTATAAGAGATGCATTCTGGGTTTAAACTAGTATTTTGTCAAAAGATTCATCTAAGACTGCATTACATGCAATTGGACAGTGAAGGCTTTGATGAGATTGTGTATATGCACAGGCTCACCTCAGTCCTCACTGTACACAGGCCAAGTGGTAAATGTTGGGAAGATGGTACAGGCATCCCCAATTACGACACGGCAGTCTTGGTGGAATGCCCTTAGGAATCACTTCTCCATTGTCTGTCCATCTGTCGGTCATACTGTGACTTTTAACCCTTTCCCACATGTAACAAATCTGCAGCAGACTACTTTGAAAGTATCAAGGTCAAATTATAGAAAAACTCTATAAATGATAGTATTATTATTGAGTTGTATTGAAATCATTGTGGCAAATGGAATAATTGCTCATTATGAAAGCGTCGATATGTGGGAAAGGGTTAAGCAAGCAACCTATCTGTTCCTTGGAACACTTATTTGCATACATGGTAGGGTATCAATCAGAAGAATTAACCCCACCTCAAAAGCAGACATATTTTGACACATCTGCTGCAGATGACATAACTTGAAAACAATGATGGTATAGTAGAGGACCTTTTGCCACAATGTTTTAAACTCCATTTCATAATTTTTACTTTCATATCTAGAGACATGATATTTTAAGCTCACCTCAGCAAATAATCCTGAAGATGAGTTATTGTGATCACCTTGTGTCTGACATCCTTGGGAATTAGTTGTCCATTGTCAGTAACAATCTCTGTAAAAACATCTCTTTAACCATATTTGTTAATTGCAACCAAACTTCACAGGAATGTCCATTTGGTGATCCATATAACATTCATAACTTTGGGAGCTGGGTCATCAAAAAGAGGGAATATGACAAAACTTCAAACCATATTGATTTGTTGAAAAGCATGGCCACTAGGTAGTATCAAAGGGGGTGATTATGACAAAACTTAAAAAAGTCTTCTTCTCTGATAGTGATTGTCTGATTTCAAGCTAATTTTACAGAACTGTTCTTTATGTAACCCACAGCTTAAACAATTCAAGAAATATTGATTGCAAAAAAAACAGTCACTGCATGGTGTCGGCAAAGGTGTTAAATGGCAAAACTTTTAAGATTCTACTGCTCTGAAAGTGCTTGTCTGATTCACTTTTAGACATTTTGGCAGATGACACATATGCTTCTCAGCTCAATCATGTATATATGTTGACCTATTTTTAGATGCAGCCTCCTGCGACTTCAAGGGGAAGTGTGGTATTATACTTCACACTGCGGAAGAAGCCATACTGCAATGGAATATTCCTGAAAGTGATGATTCCAATCGATCTGGACCACACCTTCCAAGAGTCTTCAAAAGATGACGGTCTCTTGTAACAAGCTTGTGTAAGCAATATGGGAACAGCATAGTTCTTGATCAGACTGTGCAGATGGGTAGGCTGATCCAAATATACAATATATAAAGCCATCTAACGTTTTGTCCCCCGCTTAGCGAAAGCGCGGGGACTATTATTTCTCATTCGTCAGTCAGTCCGTCAGTCCGTCCGTCAGTCCGTCAGTCACGCTGTCACAAAAACTTTAACCTTGGTCATAACTTCTGAACCGTAATAGGTACTGCTTTCATATTTCACATGTGTATTCCTTGTGACAACCCCTTTCCATCAATACCAATTTTTTTGACCTTGTGACCTTGACCCTGACGAGTTGTGGCCCTTTACCCCTATGTATGACTAAATTCATTTCCGGGCTATTTCTCTGCAACCGCTTTTTGGAATTTTATGAAACTTCATAGGAAGGATCACCACCAAGTGTAGATGCGCATATCGTGTTTGCGTTCCGGTTGGATGATTTTTCATTGAGTTATGGCCCTTTACCCCACCATCAGGCTATGTATGACTAAATTCATTTCCGGGCTATTTCTCTGCAACCGCTTTTTTGGAATTTTATGAAACTTCATAGGAAGGATCACCACCAAGTGTAGATGCGCATATCGTGTTTGCGTTCCGGTTGGATTATTTTTCACGGAGTTATGGCCCTTTACTCCACCATCAGGCTATGTATGACTAAATTCATTTCCGGGCTATTTCTCTGCAACCGCTTTTTGGAATTTTATGAAACTTCATAGGAAGGATCACCACCAAGTGTAGATGCGCATATCGTGTTTGCGTTCCGGTTGGATGATTTTTCACGGAGTTATGGCCCTTTACCCCACCATCACATATGTCTTTCAAAACATGAGCGGGGGTATCACTAGTGAGCAGTAGCTCACATATTTCTTGTTTTTCCTCTTTTTCTTTTAGTGCAGCTTTCATTTTACCTGTAATTGTCATAAGGGCTATGAGTCAGGGGGTCGTGTGTTCGAACTACAACTCGGTCATTAATTATTTCTGATGATTGACAAGTCATTGCGAATAGCGTCATTTGTCTTGAAAGCATTTATATGAGGGAAAGGGTTAACTTTGATCACACATACATATAAGACAAGTTTTCAACAGACACCTGTGGAAAAATATATATTCCATGATTATTAAATTGAAGAGGAGAAAAGGAGAAATTGCTCATTAGGAGTAATTTCCCCTTTAGTCAACAATGTTTCAATTGTCGTCTGCTGAAGGTGTCCTAAACTGCATATTGATGTGGGAAAAGGTTAAATGTCTGTCAGGTGTCGGGCTTTAGATTTGGTAATAGTTACTGATTTGTAGGTGACCCATGTGTTCCTTCGCACGCTATTGCTGTCCTTATCATGTCCTCATTTTATATTATTAACTCGCCTGTCACTATGTGACAAGGTGAGCTTTTGTGATCGCCCTTTGTCCGTCGTCTGTCCTCAATTTCTTGTGAACACGATACAGTCTTCATTTATTATCCGATATTAAACCTATTCAGTACCTCGATTTACATGAGAGCTCGGTTCCATTCGAAAACCAGCCAGATCCATCCATGCATGACAGGATTATGGCCCTTTAAAATTGGCAAAATTGCTATAATTGATCTTGTGAACACAATAAAGTCATCATTTATTATCCGATGTTTTACCAAACTTATACAGTAGCTAGATATATATGAGAGCCCGGTTCCTTTCGAAAAAATTGGCAAAATTGTTATAATTGACCTTGTGAACACAATAAAAATTTCATTTATTTGTCACATGTCCTTTACATTGGTATCGATGACCTATCGAATATAGGTCATGTCCTGTCAAAAACAAGGTCACTAGGCCAAATTTAAGGACAATCTAGTGAACACTCTGGAAACCACATTTTTGGCTTGATCATATTGAAACCTTGTTAGAAGGTTTGTCTTAGTGATATCTAGGCCAAGTTCGAATATGGGTCAGGTCAGGTCAACAACTAGGTCACTAGGCCAAATTGTAGAACAATCTAGTTAATACTACTAGATTGCTTTTTTGACTTTTTGTAAGAAAGTTTGTCTTCATGATAATGCCTAGGTGCTGAAAGAGTTAAGTCTTAAATAGCCATTCTCAGGTGAGCGATTCCAGGGCCTCATGGCCCTCTTGTTTCAAAAGTCTTCTGCTGCATATGTTTTAAAATGTTTTTGCATGTATGTGAAAATTTTAATTTCAAGACGTCTAAAGGTTGATATTTATGTAACATGATTCATTTATGACATATTTTCCCAGCTGATAGTCTGACAATCCCTACAGGAGGCTTGTTTTGTACAGGCCAGTTAACTTAAGCCATGCCGGTGCCCTATTCTAATGCCACGGACGTATCAAACTGCTCATGTCTTGCCACAAATTACACGGGCGGAGAATGCTGGCTAGGTACCTACTGTCCTGTGGGTACAAAATATCGGAATATCTGATCGCCTGTGATGGCTGTTACTACTGCAGTCAGTGGGGATTGGCTACTCAGAGGGACAATGTAGCTTAGGTAAGTCTGTCTGCTGTTTACCTCATAATTATATTGTTTTATAGTTGTCTGCTTTCAAAAACATCTGAACAAATAAAGACAAGTACTTGAAGTATTATTTTGATAAAGAGTTGAACCATTGTAGTAGCATAAGAAATTTCTCATTATACCCCCGATAAACGAAGTTTAGAGGGGGTATATTGGAGTCGCCCTGTGGTTGGTCGGTCGGTCGGTTGGTCCGTTGCGATTTTCCTTGTCCGGAGCATAACTTTAAAACTAATTGTTGGAATTTAATAAAACTTCATAGGATGATACAACACATTGAGAGGAAGTGCAGTGTACAGGAACGATAACTCTATTTTACCTATATACAGAGTTATTGCCCTTTGTTACTTTTTCTTGTCCAGAGGATTTCTTAATAACTAACAGATGGAATCTAATAAAACTACATACAATGATAGAGCATAATGAGAGGAAGTGCAGTATACAAGAACCATAACTCTAATTTACATAATTACAGAGTTATTGTTCTTTGTTACTTTTTCTTATTCGTAGAGTCTTGTCCGGAGCATAACTTTAAAACAAATTGTTGGAATTTAATAAAACTTCATAGGATGATACAACACATTGAGAGGAAGTGCGGTGTACAGGAACCATAACTCTATTTTATCTAAATACAGAGTTATTGCCCTTTGTTACTTTTTCTTGTCCGGAAAATTACTTAATAACTAACAGATGGCATCTAATAAGACTGCATACAATGGTAGAGCATAATCAGAGGAAGTGCAGTGTACAAGAACCATAACTCTAATTTACATAATTACAGAGTTATTGCCCTTTGTTACTTTTTCTTGTTCGTAGAGTCTTGTCCGGAGCATAACTTTAAAACTAATTGTTGGAATTTAATAAAACATCATAGGATGATACAACACATTGAGAGGAAGTGCGGTGTACAGGAACCATAACTCTATTTTACCTAAATACAGAGTTATTGCCCTTTGTTACTTTTTCTTGTCCGGAAAATGACTTAATAACTAACAGATGGAATCTAATAAAACTACATACAATGGTAGAGCATAATCAGAGGAAGTGCATTGTACAAGAACCATAACACTACTTTACATAATTACATAGTTATTGCCCTTTGTTACTTTTTCTTGTTCGTAGAGTTTTGTCCGGAGCATAACTTAAAAACTAATTGTTGGAATTTAATAAAACTTCATAGGATGATACAACACATTGAGAGGAAGTGCGGTGTACAGGAACCATAACTCTATTTTATCTAAATACAGAGTTATTGCCTTTTGTTACTTTTTCTTGTCCGGAGAATTACTTAATAACTAACAGATGGAATCTAATAAAACTACATACAATGTTAGAGCATAATCAGAGGAAGTGCAGTGTACAAAAACCATAACTCTACTTTACATAATTACAGAGTTATTGCCCTTTGTTACTCTTTCTTGTTCGTAGAGTCTTATCCGGAGCATAACTTTAAAACTAATTCTTGAAATTTATTAAAACTACATAGGATGATACAACACATTGAGAGGAAGTGTGGTGTACAGGAACCATAACTCTATTTTACCTAAATACAGAGTTATTGCCCTTTGTTACTTTTTCTTGTCCAGAGAATTACTTTATAACTAACCGGTGGAATCTAATAAAACTGCATACAATGGTAGAGCATAATGAGAGGAAGTGCAGTGCACAAGAACCATAACTCGTATTTACATAATTACAGAGTTATTGCCCTTTGTTACTTTTTCTTGTCCGGAGAATTATTTAATAACTGACAGATGGAATCTAATAAAACTACATACAATGGTAGAGCATAATCAGAGGAAGTGCAGTGTACAAGAACCATAACTCTAATTTACATAATTACAGAGTTATTGCCCTTTGTTATCCAAAAATGAACAAAACAAGAATAACCCGATCCATAACATTATCCTTTTAAGGTGGGGTTTCTAAATATTTCACAACCTTTCCTATCAGGGTGGCGTTCGGGGGTATTAATCACATTCAGTGATAGTTCTAGTTTTAAATGGTATATGTATGAGATTAACCCTTTCCCTTTTACAACAAATTTGCAGCAAACAACTTTGTAAAGATCTGGTTCAAAATATGGCGAACATCTATATTCATTGAATCTGCAGCAGTGGCCACAATGTTTTCAACTCTGTTCAACTCTGTTCAATAATTAAACTATTTTTCTCAAGATATTCTATAATTTTGCCCAGAATACTTTTAATGTCGTCTGCTGTGGATTTGTCATATGATGGAAAGGGTCATTAAAATTGATTCAGTAAAACAGAAGTTCAAAAATTAAGTAGAATAGTGACTATAGGAAACACATTAAACTCTGTCCCCATTTGTTGCCTTAGCAGCAGACTACTTTTCTAAACATTTTCGGAAAAAGAGGAATTGCTTAAAATACGCTTTGCATGAAAATTCCTCTTATAAAAACAAGTTATTTCTCCTTTTACAACATTGTTTTCAACTATATTCAATAGTTATACTTTGATGTATAGAGCTTCAAAGATATCTGCTTCTTATTATGTGTATGAGTGAAATGAGAGGTATATGTATAAGGAAAAGCCCTGAGAACGTTTCACAACATTCTTAGATTCATGAAATTTGAGGACGAATTTCAAATTGGAGTCAATGGATTTGTATATGAGGACACTTATACTGCCTTGCTATATATACTAAGCTAGCTTTTATAGCGACGTGGTAGAGCACTCGACTTCGGATCAAAAGGTCTATGGTTTGAGTACTGGTCAGGTCGGATCTTTCAGGGCTATTACAATGCCTATTATTATTACAGGTTATTACTGTCAAGGTGGTGCCAACACACCCAACGACATGCTGTGTACTGCCAACCATTATTGTGTAGCCAGATCTAATGCATCAACACCTTGCCCCGCAGGCTCTTTCTCATCAACACGGGAAACATTGACCCCACAAACTGTGACCTGTACAGGTCCGTACTATTTTTCAAGTTTTGGCGGAATCACCGGACCTTGTTCTGTGGGATATTATTGTCCTGTGGGTCAAAGCTCCTCTGCTCCAGCCAACTACTCGTGTCCAGCCTGTCATTTCTGTCCTGGAGGTACTGGAACTTTGTCACAGTGTCCAGCTGGGGTCTATCGGGGCAACACACGACAAACAGACTGCTTGGCTTGTCCTGCTTGAAAGTAAGGAGAATATGGATTAACAGTAGTTTATTTGATAGGTTATCTTAAAACCTTTCCCACATACAATAAATCTGCAGCAGCAGAAAACATTTGGGCAAAGACATGGAAAATCTCAATAATTGGAAGTATGATCATTAAGTGGAGTTGAAATCTTTGTGGCAAAATGGAGAAATTGCTTATTATGAGAAATGTTTCCTTTTGCCATAATGATTTCAAAAGTGGTATACACTGCAGAGACGTCAGTTAGCGTCTATATTTTGGAAAGGGTTTTGAAGTCCTCTGCTTTGAAAGAATCTGATCATAAAATCATGATAATTGGAAATATAATTCAGAAACGGTTGAAAACAGTGTGGGAAAATGTTCATTATGAGCAACTTCTCCTGATCACTCAATGTTTAAAATGTCTCCTGCTGCAAAGACATCAAATACTGTCTGTATTAAGTAAAGTGTAAATAATTGAGTTGCATTGTCTTTAAAAGAATATTGTAAGAAAGGGAGGAAACACTCATAATTAGTGTTCCTCCTTTCACCATGATGTTACTGAATTAACATATTACTTAACTTTCACAGATACTGACAATTTTGACGTCGTTCCAGCAGGCAATTTCTGTTATCAAACGTTATTTTCAAAACTTTCCCACATAGACTAAGTTGAAAATATTGTTTCAAAAATTCTTCTGACTATTGTCACATGTAAGAGCAATTTTTGTCTGTACTTGTTAAACTAGTCCAATGGTTAGATTGTTGGATTTAAGCTCATATTCTTTCCATCGGCCTTCTCCATAAAAACTCGATGAAGCCATCTTACTTTCCTGAGATACCCTGGAAGAATGTTGTGTGGAATACTGGTGACAAGAAACACATGAGAAGGTGAACAGGTCAATGTGATATAACCCTGCAACAGACGACTTTGAAAACATTTGGTCAAAAATATGGAAACTCTTTAAAAAGAATGTATTATTATTCAATAGAGTTGAAAACAATGTGACAAAAGGAGAAATTACTCATTATGAGTAATAATTTCTCATTTTGCCACAATGTTTTCAAAAGGCGTCAACTGCAGAGGTGTCAGAAAGCATCTACATGTGGGAGATGGATAACTGTTATACTGTTAAAAGAGAGGTTAAAACCAATCAATCCATCTTCCTCCCCAGATACTGTGACCCTGTAGAGGCTGCATCCACATTAAATGCGTCCACAGGAGTTATAACCCCTACAAGCTGTCCTACCGGCCATTACTTTCTAGAAAACACTACCGCAGCCAATGTCTATCCGTGTCCAGTCTGAACATTTTATGACCAGACAGGTCTCCTCATAGAGTCAATTAATGTTCACCCTTCTCCGACAACTCTTACTGCGGATCCACAGGTACAGGTTAACCTTTTAAGTCATATAGATTAAAAATTGTTACGCTTTTGTGGTGGACAACTTTTGAAAACAGTGTGGGACCAGGAGAAATTACATCTACCGTAATGTTGGCAAGATAAACCTGCTTCAGGGAAAGTGTTGACTTTCAAAATATTTTCTTTTAACCCTTTCCCTCAATTCTGCAGCAGACGACTTTGATCATATTTTGTCAAACAAAAGAAAATCTCTATAACTGAATGGATAACCTATAACTATTACTATGACTAAAAGTGAAAAACATTGTGGCAAAAGGAGAAATTGCTCGTATTGAGCAATTTCTTCTTTTGTCACTATGTTTTCAAAAAGTTGTCTGCTGCAGAGGCGTCAGAAAGCGTCTATATGAGGGAAAGGGTTAACTTCATAGACACATAATTATATATCTTGATCTGAGTAAACAAACATAACGAACACTGGGAAAACAAATAATTCATTTGTTCAATAGCAATAGAAATCAAGAATTTATTTTCTATTTATCTGGTAGACATGGAAGGAAATACGTGCTTTTTATACCCATGTGGTCGGTTAGACTGTTGCAATTTTCCTTGTCCGGAGCATAACTTTAAAACTACTGGATGGAACTTAAAAAAAAATCAAAGACTGATACAACACAGTGCGAGAAAGTACAGTGTACAGGAACGATGACTTTACTTTACCTAACTACTGAGAGTTATTGCCCTTTGTTTTTTTCTAGTCAGGAGAATAACTTAATAACTAATAGATGGAATCTAATAAAACTTCATACAATGGTAGAGCACAATGAGAAGAAGTGCAGTGTACAAGAACTAAAATTCTGTTTTAGCTTATTACAGAGTTATTGCCCTTTGTTACTTTTTCTTGTCCGTAGATAACTTTCATTACCCTTTCTGACTTTCTTCTTGTCCGGAGAAAATCTTTAAAACCACGTGATGGAATTTAATAAAACTTCATACGATGATACAACATATTGACATTACTTTTTTCTTGTCAGGAGAATAACTTTAAAACTACAACATGGAATTTGGAGTTTCTTAATATTTCACTACCTTTTCTATCAGGCCGGCGTTCAGGGGTATTAATCGCATTCAGTGATAGTTCATTTTATTGGCCGGATTGCTTAAGCAATTCCGGTCTATAGATTGGCGAAGTCCGTCTGTCCGTCTGTCTGTCTGTCTGTCTGTCCGTCAACATTTTGGTTAAAGTTTTAGGTTAGGCAAAATGGTTAAAGTTTCTGGTTAAGCAAAATCTCAGCACAAGAAAGGGTTGCAAACTTGAAACTTTGCCTGAAGGTAACCAGTAACAAGTTCTATTGATTTCTATTGTTACTTTGACCTTGACCTTAGTTTGTCGATTTTCAAGGTCAAATTGCCGACAATCCGGCCTTACCGTCTTCAGCGGTTTCTTGTTTATACTATATGTCGGTAGACATGAAAGGAAATACGTCCTTTTTCATTCTATTTATCCTATATGCTGGTAGACATTAAAGGAAAAACAGGCTTTTTCGTTGAATACAAACTGTGCCATCTATCCTGCCTTGTGTATTTTCAAAAAACATGACAACCCAATGAAAATAGATGTATGTAATTCGGTCAATATTGTCAAGTAGTAAAACTTATATGATTTACAGGTCTGTCAACCCCGACTGGTACTTGTAGCGCTGGTTATGTATATTTGACTGGTGCAAACTCCTCGACCCAAACAGATGGAACAACAGGATATGAGTGTCCGGCGGGCTCTTACTGTGTAGAAGGATCAAGTATGGAAACACCCTGTCCTCTAGGAACATTCTCGAATAGTGTGGGATTACAGATGCAAAGTTCCTGTCAGTCATGTACATCTGGGTACTACTGCAGCTTTAACGGTGAGATATGAATCAATATTTAAGAAAGCTCTTTATCTTATACAAAGAGACAACTATTAACCTTTTTTGACACATCTGCAGCAGAGAAATTTTTAAGACATTGTGACAAAATTGTGACAGGACTAGTAATTTTTAGCTCCACTGGCTGAAAGCCAGTCAAGCTTATGTCATGGTGATTTGTCCGCCGTGCATGCGTGCGTGAGTGCATCAACTTTTTGCTTCAAACTACTTCTCCTCCCTAACCACTTGGCCAATTGGGATGAAACTTCATAGAAAGCATCCTCTCAATGTCCTCTCCTAAATTCCTTCAGATTTGTTGGATCCATGCCTACCAAAAGAAATAACAATTTTGTAGAAATGTTCCTTGGGTGACCCTCTCGGCTTCCTTCAAGCTATGTTGATTGGTCGAAAAACATGGCCACCAGAGGGCAGGGCTATTTTGCCTAATGTGGTTATTGTGAAAACTTAAAAAATCTTCTCCGACAAAAGTGTCTGGCCGATTTTCAAATAATTTTGTAGAAATGTTCCTTGGGTGACCCTCCATCAGATTCCTTCAAGCCATGTTGATTAGTCGAAAAACATGGCCGCCAGGGGGCAGTGCTATTTTGCCTAATGTGGCTATAGTGAAAACTTGAACAATCTTCTCCTCCGATTGATTGGGGTTTAACGCCGTTTTTAGCTCACCTAAGCATGAAGTGCAAGGTGAGCTTTTGTGATCACTCACCGTCCGGCGTCCGTCGTCGTCGTCGGTGTCTGTTAACAATTTCCTACAAATGACTTCTCCTACTAAACCAATTGACAGATTTCAAAATTACTTCTCAGGAATGGTCCTTAGGTGGTCCTCTTTCAAAGTTGTTCAAAGAATTTAATTCCACGTAGAACTTTGGTTGCTTCGGCATCAGAAAAGGGGAAAATTGCCAAATCTTAAAAAATCTTCTTGTCCAAAAGTACTGGCCCGATTTGAAAATTATTTTGCACAAATGTTCCTTGGGGTACCCTCTACCAAGATTGTTCAAATATTTCCGATCCGTTGAAAAACATGGCCGCCAGGGGGCGGAGCTTATTTTCCTTATATGTGCATTGTTAAAACTTTAAACATCTTCTTGTCCAAAAGTACTGGCCTGATTTGAAAATTATTTTGCACAAATGTTTCTTGGGACACCCTTTACCAAGATTGTTCAAATATTTCTGATCCGTTGAAAAGCATGGCCGTCAGGGGGCGAAGCTTGTTTTCCTTATATGTGCATTGTTAAAACTTTAAAAATCTTCTTGTCCAAAAGTACTGGCCCGATTTGAAAATTATTTTGCACAAATGTTCCTTGGGGCACCCTTTACAAAGATTGTTCAAATATTTCCGATCCGTTGAAAAACATGGCCGCCAGGGGGCGGTGCTTGTCCTTATATGTGCAATGTAAAATCTTTAAAAATCTTCTTGTCCAAAAGTATTGACCCGATTTAAAGATAATTTTGCACAAATGTTCCATTGGGGACCTTCTACCAAGATTGTTCAAATTAATCTGATCCATTGAAAAACATGGCAGCCAGGGGCGGGGCTTGTTTTCCTAATATGTGCATTGTAATATCTTTAAAAATCTTCTTTTCCAAAAGCACCTGCCTGATTTAAAAATTATTTGGCACAAATGTTCCTTGTGTGACTTTCTACCAAGGATGTTCAAATAAACCCGATCCGTTGAAAAACATGGCCACCAGGGAGGGTTGCTTGTTTTCCTTATATGTATAGAGTATAAAACTTTGAAAACTATTGAAGTTCTAAATCAGGTGAGCGATATAGGGCCATCATGGCCCTCTTGTTTAACAATTTCTCAGTTATATCACGGCGGCCAGTTCACCTACTCATGCATTTTCTCGTTTTCTCACACCAGTACTCCACACAACAATCTTTCCAAGCAACTGGCTACTTTTCCACATAGACTTAGCCCATTAGTTGAAGACGAATGCCGCATGTCGCATTGACTTTTGTCAATCATCGGAAAGAAAGTTCGCCGAGCCGGGATTCAAACTGACAACCCCTGGATTGACAGCCTGTGTCGCTACCGACTGATCTACCGGGGCTTGGCCTTCTCCGACGAAAGTGTCGGGCCGATTTTCAAATAATTTTGTAGAAATGTTCTTTGGACGACTCTCTATCAGATTCCTTAAAGCCATGTTGATTGGTTGAAAATCATTGCCGCAGGGGATGCGGCTATTTTGCCTTATATGGCTATATTGAAAACTTGAACAATCTTCTCCTCCGAAAGTGTCAGGCCGATTTTCAAATAATTTTGTAGAAAGGTTCCTTGGGTGACTCCCTAACAGATTCCTTCAAGCCATGTTGATTTGTTGAAAAACATTGCTGCAGGGGGCGCAGCTATTTTGTATTAAAATATGGCTGCCAGGGGGCAGGGCTGTTGGCCTTAAATTGGCTTTAGTAAACACTTTAAAAATATTTTCCTCCAAAACTATTTGGCAGATTTTGCTTGGTGACACTCTAGGAGATTCGGTTAGGGTCAGGAATTTGAAACTGGGTGTCCCACGTTCGATCCCAATTTGTGGCACTACGGTCAATGCCCTTGGGCAAGGCACATGTTCTAGCTTAGTACTGGTTTGTTTACCCAGGGATCCTCAATAAGTGAACTGTTGCTGTGATATAACTGAAATAATGTTGAAAGCAGCGTAAAACCCCAATAAAACAAAACAAATCTAGGAGATTCCTTCAAGCCACTGTGATTGTTAAAAAAAACATGGCCACCAGGGGGCGTGGCTGTTTGGAGATTTAATTTTTGCCTAATTGCAGCGATATTGGGCCTCTTGTTCCTTTTGTCACAATGTTTTCAACACTAATATAATAATAATTATAGTTTTAATTATAAAAAATGTCCTTAATTTAAACTAGATGTCCTCTGGTGCAGTTTTGTTGCATGTAGGAATGCGCTAAAGTGTCTCTGCAAAAATATGCAAAATCACTATGAAAAAAAGTATAGTTATTAAATAGAGTTGAAAGAAATTGCTCAATATGTGCTAGAAGTATTACCCAAATGCACTTTTGTGTTAAAGTGTAAGAGAGTCCTGTTCCGCTCTTTAATTTTAAGGTGTGTGCTTCTGCCAAAACACTCTTAATGGTAAAAAGTTCATTGTCGACTGCTTTGAAAATACCAGAAAATAAAGTGAACATTGAATATAGTTGATTTCTCCTATTGCCGCAATATTTTCAGAAGTTGTCTGATGCAGATGTATCACATTTCATTTGCATTTGAGAAAGGATTAAAAGCAACTGTAAGTTGTTTAAACTTATCCAAGAAATAAAAATATGAATATGAACTAAGCTAGATATCTAGTTCCATAATAATAATTTTAGGTCCGACTACACCAAATTGAAATTGTGATGCAGGAAATTACTGCAGTGGTGGGGGATACCACTCAGAATCCAACCACCTCTCCTGCTGATAACTAATGCCAACAGGGCACAGGAACGCCCAATCAGTACCCAGTAGGCACCTACCTGTCTATGAGTGGAGCCCAAGCACTATCAGAGTGTATTAGCTGTCCGGATGGAAGATACTGTAGATCTACAGGCTGGCATACCCATACAGGTAATCTATTAGATTGCCATTCATATGATTGAATATTTTTTGACTTTCATTACACATGTATGGGTACTCCCTGAGTATCCAAAACATGTGGTTTTTTAAAACTGAAGATAATTACGATGGAGTAAACTTGTCTCCCCAAATACCAGTTTACTCACCTATTGAATGGGAGACCTGAGGTCTCCATCCCTAGGAGGTCAAACCAAAGACTTAATGGTGGTAGAAATGGCTTCCCTACTTGGTGCTCAGGGTTGTGGGGCTGGCAACTGATGCATCGATGACAGGATAAATTGTTAACCCCCTTATCAGGGGTTAAAAACCGCGTTAAACCCCAATCAATCGATCAAACTCTTATCAGGGCTGCGTCTATTAGGTTAGCATTATGTTATGAGTTGAGGTCAATATGAAATTGTCCATACTCTTTGTGAAAGTGCTGGTTAAGTCACCAGGAAGCAGACATCAAGAGGAATTCATGTAAGTGTTTATACAGGGATTATTGATAAAATGAATAAAACTAACAAATTAATGTCTCTGGTGCAGAAGACTTATCAAATTAGCAAAAGTTACCTGTCGTATAGACACATTTTGATGCATTTGCACCAGACGACTTTAGAAAACAATATGGCAAAATGAGAAATTGCTCAAGGTGAACAATTACTACTTTTTCCACAATTCTTTCAACTCTATTGAATAATTATACTTTCACTTTTATGAAATTTTCCATATTTTTACTTGGATGTTTTCAAAGTTGTCTGCTGCAGATTTGCTGTAAATGGGAGAATTTGTAAGTTTTAACCATGGAATGTTAACAGACATGGGAATCAGTTTATTGTTTCTGGACTTCCAGGAGGCGGAGTTGTTGGTAATGATTGTTATAATGGAATCCAAAATAACCAGAATCTTGATTTTAAACCAGTTCCTCCATTTTTAATTTGCTCTGCCATGGTTCAAAGCAAACTACTTGCCAAGTTTATATGAAACCACAACCATTTCAAAAATAATATGATCAGTTATAGAAGTATAAAAGATATCTTTCAGTTTCAAACAAATTATATATTTTATGATCTTAAACAAGATTTGATGGAAATATAGTTAATTGTCTCACATAAGTAGTTTGGCTTTGCTAATTAGATCTATTGACATGTTTCAAGTACTGGTTTACAACAACCTGTATGAATGATGGAAGAATTTGTTTACGAAGGAACAGGTTCAGTTAGGTTATGTTATTCCGAATGATACCCTTCCTAACCTCACTTGAAAAAGAGCTGCGTCAGGGGAGATAAGGCCTCATTGTATTTGCAGACAGTGATGACTCAAGTGAGCTTAATTGTGCATATGTCAGAGGACTAGATAAGGAGGAGTAAACTGGTCTTTTCCCATCAATATCTCTTGTACGACTCAACTTAGCCCTATGTTGTTGGTACTTAAAAGAATTGTTTCACTCAGACGATTCTTTTGAGTACCCACAACATTTGGTTTGATGGTCAAATATGAGTTTTTAGCGATGTGAAATAAACATTATGTTTTAACATACATTTCTTGTTAATAGATGTTGTATCAACTCATGCAACAAGAGTCTACCTTACCTTAATTATCAAAAATCTAAGTGATTGAAAAATGGATTAACTACTAAAATATGAATAGCTACTTTTTAAGTAGCCATATCGGTCCTTTTTTCATGTTAAACATATTTTATTTCTGGATTTTTACCACAAAGATGTGACAAATATTGTCTGTTGCAGAGGCGTCAAAAAGCATATGTATGAGGGAAAGGGTTAAAACACACACGGGACAAACAATGAATAGTTTAGATTTGATGGAAATACATATATAATGTCAAAACTGACCGATAAATTGCCTCTAATTATCAATGTGTTAAAATTGTTCTTCAATTTATGCTCGCCCGGCCGGGTAGCTCAATTGGTAGCGTATCTGACTCGTGATCTGGAGGTCACGGGTTCGATACCCGGTTGCGGCGCGTTCTTTCGGGCGATGTTTTCCATTGCCTCTCACCTCTGATCTATGTGAGAAAGTAGTCAGTGGCTTCGAAAGAATGTTGTGTAAGTACTGGTGTGGGAAAGCCAGGAAAACATGGGTAGGTGCACTGACCGCCGTGATATGACCAAAGCTGTTGAAAGCGGCGTTAAACTCCAAACAAACAAACAAATCAATTTATGCTCAATTCAACTACGGTATGTGTATTGTCAGCTTAGTAATTCATCTAAACTTCTCAAGTGTGTATTATATAAAAGCGCGCAAGTGATAAAATTATATTAAGAAAAAAGCATAGCAGCAGATCTCATTGCTCAATTGATCAATCTGTTTTCAAAAGACATATGAAGTTCAAAGAAATGAATTAAGTCAAACCGATATGTTAAAATTATCACATGAAGTTCAACTTATCGAGAGTGCACTAAATTCAGGATCATGTTAAGCCTTTCCCACATATAGACACTTTCTGAAGCCTTGGCAGTATAGACCACTTTTGAAAACATTGTGACAAAAGAAGAAATAGCTCAAAACAAGCAATTTCTCCTT
Source organism: Serripes groenlandicus (assembly GCA_031761405.1). Lineage (NCBI taxonomy): Eukaryota > Metazoa > Mollusca > Bivalvia > Cardiida > Cardiidae > Serripes > Serripes groenlandicus. The sequence continues at coordinate 62,979,448 of JASEVX010000008.1, forward strand.
TTGCCACAATGTTTTCAACTTTTTCAATAATGATACCTTCATTTATGAGGGATTGTCCATGTTTTTGCCTACATGTTTTCAAAGTCGTCTGGTGCAGATTTGTTATATGAGGGAAAGGATTAATATTGTAGAGCAATATTTTTTGGCCGGATTGCTCTAGCAATTCCGGTCTATAGATTGGCGATGTCTGTCTGTTCGTCAACATTTTGGTTCAAGTTTTAGGTTGAGGCAAAATCTCAGCACTGGAAATGATTACAAACTTGAAACTTTGCCTGAAGGTAACCATGCAGTAACAAGTTCTATTGATTTCTATGGTTACTTAGACCTTGACCTTGGTTTGTCTATTTTCAAGGTCAAATTGCCGATAATCCGGCCTTACCGTCTTCAGCGGTTTCTTGTTTATTACTTGAATTTAACATGAAATCTTAATTCTCCCTCATATAACTGACTTTTTATCTCACTTCCCTGATTATATTTGAAAATATTATGAAAAAAAGAGGGCATTTTTACAAAACAAGCAAACTTTATTTGACGATGTTATTTTGTCTTTATGTTACAGAACTTAATCCTATCACCCTGTAGGCAAATTAAATAACAGAAGAGCAACCAGTTAGGCATGAATTTCAACTACAGTTGCAAGCTAGACTAAGTTCACCCTGCACATTTGTGTTGTCCTACCTTGGTATACTTTAGGAATCCGCTGTGGTCGAGTGGTTAGCGTCGGGGATTTTGAAACCGGGTGTCCCTGGTTCGATCCCCAGTCGCGGCACTACGGTCATGGTGGAGTGCCCTTGGGCAAGGCACATTTTCTAGCCTAGTACTGGTTTGTTTACCCAGGGATCATGAATAATTAAATGACGCGCTAAATGACCTTCGCTATCGATGCGCCATAAATCAATATACATTCATTGGTATACTTTGTGTGCTACTGATTTATCAATTGTTTGTCTAGACAAGCCCATAATAACATTTATCACATAAAGCCCTCTCTGGGAGTTTAAAACTCCCATTACTTAAATATCTTATGACACTACTAGTTTTGTTTCCAGTCTTGCGCTCAATACTTTGTTACATTCTGGAAACAAAACTATGAAAGTGACGTCATGTCAATGGTTTGACATTATATTACCTAATTAGTCACTTTAGCATGAACATCTTTTTGAAATACGCATCATTATAAAATCACTTTATATGATAAAAAGTATATTTCATTCTTGTTTATTTATTATCACTTTTAATAAACTTGTTAACTAAGCTGAATATGACGCTTGCCAAGGTTCGTGGCACTGTTTATTAAAAGTGATAATAAATAAACACTCATGAATTATCCTCTATGTAAAAACTTGTCAAATATCAGGAGTGTTGATTCTTGCTATTGAATTTTAGCGTGATAAAAGTCAGTATGGTTATGAGGTAGCGGGTTTATTGAATATTGTTACTATTTTTAACCAGGTTTTCCAAAGGAAAAATCTGGTTATTAGTTTGGCGAAGTCGGCGGGCGGGCGTCAACTTTCCTTGTCCGGACCATAACTTTGCCATGCATAGAGATATTTTCAAATAACTTGGCACACATATGCACCATATCAAGACGATGTGCCAAATGCAAAAAAAAAATCTGTAGATTCAAGGTCAAGGTCACAGTGATAAGAAATAGACTTTAATTGAAATTTTCTTGTCCGGACCATAACTTTGTCATGCATAGAGATATTTTCAAATAACTTGGCACAAATATGAATTATATCAATATGATGTGTCACATGCAAAACTTTTGTCTGTAGCTTCAAGGTCACAGTGACAACAAATAGACATCAGTTGAACTTTTCTTGTCCGGACAATAACTTTTTCATCCATAGAAATATTTTCAAATAGCTTGGAACAGATATAAACCATATCAAGACGCTGTGTCATATGCACAATTTATGTGTTTAGCTTCCAGGTCAGGGTCACAGTGACAGAAAATATACTTTACTTGAACTTTTTTTGTTCAGACCATAACTTTACCATGCATATAGATATTTTCAAATGATTTTTTTTGTGAATAATCAAATCTATAACATTCTATAAGCAAACAGAGCAGACCCTGATCAGACAGCTCCTACAGAAGCTTTCTGATCTTGGTCCGAGGTCATGAAACTTACTCAATTTGAGCATGTTAACATAATTATTACTATTGTAGTTACACACTTAGATTACAAGGCTAGGAAATTGGTTCGTTGCAAAGTAGATTTCAGTTACAAACTAAAAGTAGATTTTTTTTCCCCCCCAAACTTTGTCCTCAAGCTAACAGAGCTTTTTTAGTTTGAGCATCATGCTCAAACTAAAAATGCTTCGTAACCATGGCGACAAACTCCAAACATGGATTTTATTCTCATCGTTGGTTTGTAATTTCACCCTATTTTGCAATGAGCATATTTCATAAACTTGTAACTCAAGCATCTAACTTCAACTAATTTCAACAACAATATTTCTATTACATGCTCAAATTGAGTAAGTTTCATAACCTCAGGCCCTGGATCTAGTCTGTTTGCAAAGGCATAAACGCGTTACTATCAAGTAAAGGGTTAAAGCAGATCACTGATTATCAACCTGGCATTAGGGATCCTAAAATGTGGCTGCTTACAACAAAAGGTTGCTTAATATCTGTTATCTATTATATGTTCTTAATAAATGAGGCCATCAACACACGATTGACTGTATTGAACTGATATTTGTTAGATAAAATTGTGATATATTTAATTGACAAAGTAATTATGATTATTCATCAATAGAAATATTCCCTGTTACTTGAATTACTAGCTTTGATTAACTATTAACAGAAAGATTTGACAGATCTGTTAATTATCCCTTCGGTTACGAAGTAAGAGAGAAAGGGATATAGTAACGGGACCGTCCGTATGTATGTATGTGTGTCCTTCCGTAACAAACCTTGTCATCACTCTACACTAACCATTTCTTGACAGATCTTAACCAAACTTGGTATAAAGTAAGTATATGGTAACATCTTGAAGCCTATTGATTTTCAAGGTCATAGGTCAAGCCCAAAATTGGACTTGCAATATTTTCAGCTGTGGCAACCTTGTCACCACTCTACACTGACCATTACTTGACGGATTTTAACAAAACTTGGTATAAAGTTACTTTATGATAATATCTTGAAGCCTATTGATTTTCAAGGTCATAGGTCAAAGGTCAAGCTCAAAATTGGACTTACAATATTTTCAGTGGCAACCTTGTCACCACTCTACACTGACCAGTACTTGACGGATTTTAACAAAACTTGGTATAAAGTTACTTTATGATTATATCTTGAAGCCTATTGATTTTCAAGGTCATAGGTCAAAGGTCAAGCCCAAAATTGGACTTGCAATATTTTCAGCTGTGGCAACCTTGTCACCACTCTACACTGACCATTACTTGAAGGATTTTAACAAAACTTGGTATAAAGTTACTTTATGATAATATCTTGAAGCCTATTGATTTTCAAGGTCAAAGGTCAAGCCCAAAATTGCACTTACACTATTTTCAGCTGTGGCAACCTTGTTACCACTCTACACTGACCATTACTTGACAGATTTTAACCAAACTTGGTATACAGTTACTTTATGATAATATCTTGAAGCCTATTGATTTTCAATGTCATAGGTCAAAGGTCAAACTCAAAATTGGACTTACAATATTTTCAGCTGTGGCAGCCTTGTCACCACTCTACACTGACCATTCATTGACCGATCTTAATAAAACTTATTATACAGTTAGTTTATGATATGTCTTGAAGCCTATTGGTTTTCAAGGTCATAGGTCAAAGGTCATGCCCAAAATTGAACTTGATTGAACTTACAATATATCTGTGGCAACCTTGTCACCACTCTACACTGACCATTCCTTGACAGATCTTATCCAAACTTGGCATACAGTTAGTTTGTGACAATATTTTGAAGCCTATTGATTCAAGGTCATAGGTCAAAGATCGAAGTCAAAAATTGGACTTAAATATTTAGATCACAAGAGAACTCAATGCGAAAATGGAAAGCCGAGGGGATGCATCCGCTTTGCGGTGCCCTTGTTCTTAATCAAACACCTTCCATTATAGAAAACCTGGTTTCATGGAATTTCCATGACTTGTTTATTAGCTCACCTGAGCTTTGCTTAAGGTGAGTTATTGTGATCGCCTTTTGTCCGGCGTCCGTCGTGCGTAGCGCGTCAACTTCTTCTCCTCAGTAACCAGTGGGTCAATTGGGATGAAACTTCACAGAAAGCATCCTCACTGGATTTCCTTCAAATTTTTGGGATCCATGCAGAATTCTGGTTTCCATGGCAACGAAATGAAAAAAACTTCAAAATTCTTCTTCTCCCAAACTGGTTGGCAGATTTTCAAATAATTTTGTAGAAATGTTCCTTGGATGACCCTCTATAAGATTTCTTCAAGCCATGTTGATTGGTCAAAAAACATGGCCGCCAGGGGGGGCGGGGCTATTTTGCCTTATATGGCTATAGTGAAAACTTAAAAAATCTTCTTCTCCGAAAGTGTCTGGCCGATTTTCAAATAATTTTGTAGAAATGTTCCTTGGATGACCCTCTATCAGATTCCTTCAAGCCAAGTTGATTGGTCAGAAACTATGGCTGCCAGGGGGCGGGGCTTATATAGCTAAAATGAAAAAAAAAAAATCAGGTGATCCATTCCAGGGCCATCATGGCCCTCTTGTTTTCAGTAGTCTAGCCAATTTTCTTCTGTTGTATCCCATCCCAATCACAACTTCTCTCAATCTTGTAAAATCTACACTTTTGTATCAATATGATTCTTTTAAACATTTCCCACATACAACAAATCTGCAGCAGACAACTTTGAAAACAGTTTTCAAAAACCTGAAAAATCTCCATAAAAGATAGTATAATTGTTAAATAAATAGAGTCGAAAACATTGTGGCCAAAAGAATAATTGCTCATCAGCAATTTCACCTATGGCTACAATGTTTTCAAAAGGTGTCTGCTGCTATTGCATCAAAATGCGTCTGCAGGTGGGAAAGGGTTAAATATTGCACACAGTTTGTCTAAAATACACTGGCACTCCTCTATAACACTGTACTTGGGAGCCATGGTCTCGCACAGTGCTATTAGCGGGGTTAAATTGATAACGCTGTTCCAAAAAAATCATTACAACACCCACCCACCTATAATGCATACACTAATTCAATTGCAAAGAGAGGGTGCTTTTGGCTAAAACCAGCTTACAAGATATATTTACCTGTTTCTTTGACATTTGATAGATGTATCAGGGCTCGAATTTAAGCTCACATACTCGCGAATTGCAAGTGCAAATTTCAATTTGCGTGGTGAGATTTCAGGCATCAGCAGATTATTGCAAGTGAAATTTTTGGACCGAATAATACGCATTTCTAATCGTCGATCTTTTACAGGGTTATTTCTTTGACAATTCGCGCTGGGAGTATACTTTCAGTTTTGCAATATTTGCGGAAGTTTACAATCGATACATGTCTCGTGCGCATGCCTATTCGCCGGCCTCAATATTGATGACGTTTGCAGCATCCATTTGAGCTAAATAGTTTTAATTTACAAATCGCAAATGCGATTGGCTGGAATAGCCACGTGTATATTTTGGGTTGTATTCACTACGGAGCATTCAGATAAAATATCGCAAATACGCTTGGCTGGAATAGTCACGTGTATATTTTGGGGTTTTGGGGTTTCCCAAGTTGTAAGAAATGAATGACATTTGCGAAATTTTCAGCTGTGGTTGTTTGATGAAGTTTGAAATTGAGCTTGTTTGTTTGTCACACCATAACAGCCGCGGTCGATTAAAGTTGTATCAGTTTGCAAGGTGATTGAACACAATAAGCGTACCGAATGCACAAACAATATTTAGACCCGATATCGATTTTTTTATCTGTCTATTGTTTTAATATTGAAAGCGTTATGCAAACAGCCGCTCGAAAACGATATCGATTTGTTATCTGTCTATTGTTTAAATATTGAAAGAACCTTGTACTGATGGTAGGTTTCTGCAATTTTACCCTTTCTCACATGCATCAAATTTGTAGCAGACGACTTTGGAAACATCTTGACAAGAGTATTGAAAACTTCTATAAATGAAAGAACAATTATTGAAAAAAGTTGAAAACATTGTGGCAAAAAGAGTAATTGCTCGTTTTGAGCAACTTCTGCTTTTGTCACAATGTTTTCAAAAAGAGTCTATATGTGGAAAAGGGTTAACCTTTTTAGCTCACCTATGCACGAAGTGCAAGGTGAGCTATTGTGATCACATTTTGTCCGTCGTCCGTCGTCAACATTTCAGCTTGTTAACACTCTACAGGCTACATTTAGCATCCAATCTTCATGAAAGTGTATCAGAACATTCATCTCCATAAAATCTAGGACAAGTTCGAAACTGGGCCATATGAGGTCAAAAACGAGGTCACTAGGTCAAATTGAAGCAAAATCTTGTTAACATTCTGGAGGCCACATTTTCAATTTGAGCATGTTGAAACTTTATCAGAATGTTTGTCTTGATGATATGTAGGTCAAGTTCGAACATGGGTCATGTCGGGTCAAAAAGTAGGTCACTAGGTCAAATTGAAGGAAAATCTTGTTAACACTCCAGAGGCCGCAGTTTTTGCTTCAGCAGTTTGAAATTGTGTCAGAATGTTTGTCTTAAAAATATCTAGGTCAAGTTCGAATATGGGTTATATTGGGTCAGAAACTAGGTCATTAGGCCATTTTGAAGGGTAATCTTGTTAACACTGTAGAGGCCACATTTTTAACGTGAGCATGTTGAAATTGTCAAAATGTTTGTCTTAAAGATATCTAGGTCAAGTTTAAATATGGGTCATATTAGGTCAGAAACTAGGTCACTAGGCTAAATTTAGGCAAAATCTTGTTAACTCTGTAGAAGCCGCATGTTTTGCTTCAGTAGCTTGAAATTTGGTCAGAATGTTTGTCTAAATGATATCTAGGCCAAGTTCAAATATGGGTCATGCCGGGTTACAAACTAGGTCACTAGGCCAAATTGAAGGGTAATCTTATTAACACTCTTCATACTGCATTTTTAACTTGAGCATGATGAAACTTTATCAGAATGTTTTTCTTGATGATATGTAAGTCAAGTTCAATCAAGGGTCATGTTGGGTCAAAAAATAGGTCATTAGGTCAAATTGAAGGAAAATCTTGTTAACACTCTAGAGGCCACATTGTTTGCTTCAGAAGTTTGAAATTGTGTCAGAATGTTTGTCTTAAAGATATCTAGGTCAAGTTCGAATATGGGTCATATTGGGTCAGAAACTAGGTCACTAGGCTAAATTGAAGGAACATCTTGTTAACTGTGTAGAAGACGCATTTTTGCTACAGCAGCTTGACATTTAATGAGAATGTTTATCTAAATGATATCTAAGCCAGATTCGAATATGGATCATGTAGGGTCAAAAACAAGGTCACTAGGTCAAATTGAAGGAAAATCTTGTTAACACTTTGGATGCCGCATTTTTTGCTTTAGCAGCTTAAAATTTGGTCAGAATGTTTGTCTGAATTATATCTAGGTCAAGTTTGAATATGGGTCATATTTGGTCAGAAACAAGGTCAATAAAGGAACTCCAGAGGCCGCATTTTTAATTTGTCACAAGGTTGTCTTGATGATATCTAGTCCATGTTGGAATATGGGTCATATCAGGTAAACAAATATAGATCAATAGGCCAAATGAAGGAAAATTTTGTTAACACTGTGGAGGTTGCATTCAGAATAATGTCTTACTGTGTTTTGCATTGCAGTACATTGTATAATTAAGGTGAGCGATCCAGGGCCATCATGGCCCTCTTGTTTCACATGCAGACACTTTCTGATGCCTCTTTATATAGCAGACGACTTTCGAAAAAGTTGTGGCAAAAGGGAATTTTTTCTGAATGAGCAATGTCACCTTTTGCCATAATGTTCTTTTAACTCATTTAATAATTATTCTTTCATTTATGGAGATTTTCCATATTTTGCTGCAGACTTTCTGTTTGTTGGAAAGGGTTTTATCTCTTAGTTTTTAATATCAATTGGTAATGACAATTAAGGGCCACTGATCCAGAAGTAATGAGTTTGGATCCTCACTTGGCTAACACTCTTGTTAACGATTGATAAATCTCATTGTGACTAGTATGCTTCCAGGAATCTCGACTGTAGGTTAATTAGTGACCATGACGTTACTTGAATACTGTTGAAAACAACATTAAACTCCAATTAATCAATTTAACACATTCAGATTCAACTCTGTATTAGAATTATACATTTACTTTTCAAAATGTTACAATATTAGCCACATACAGCAAATCTGCAGCAGACGACTGAAAATATGTTGGCCAAAATTTGAAAATATTCTGTGAACCTTGTGGCTAATAGAGAAATTGCAAATTATGAGCAAATGCTCATTTTGTCACAATATTTTTAAATGTTGCTGCTGCAGAGGATTAAAAATGTGTCTGTTTGAGGGAAAGAGGGGTTAAACAAGAGAGGTGGTTTAACCCTTTTCCTCATATAGACGCTTTCTGATGCCTCTGTAACAGACGGCTTTTTGAAAACGTGGCGACAAAAGAAGAAATTGCATAAAAAAGCATTTTCCCCTTTTGTCACCATGTTTTCAACTCGATTCAATTATTGTGTCACCTGCGTAGCATGGTAGGCACTTAGGGATTACTTTTTTTTTGTCCGGCGTCTGTCTGTCTTGTCTCATCTGTCTTTTTCGTCTTTCTGTATCATCTGTCTTTTTCGTCTGTCTGTCTCGTCTTTCTTTTTCGTCACACTTTTTTGTCAACATTTTCAAATAACTTTATTTTTACTCAAAGGATTACATTGAAAATTCTGACAAATGTTTATATCAATGCGTGCGATTGGTTCACAAAAGGAGGATAATCCAAATATTTTTATATCGGAGTTATTGCCCCTTTTCTGTCAAAAATTTAAATTACTATTTTTCTGCTCAAAGGTTTGCATGGAAACTTTTGACAAATGTTTATCAATATTTGCGATGGGTTCACAAAAGGGGGATAATCCAAATATTTTTTATATATCAGAGTTATTGCCCCTTTTCTGACAAAAATTAATCATTTCTGACAAGGCCCTGGCAGGTGACACCACATGCTCTGGGGAGCACTCCATTCTAGTTGTACTTTTTTTTATAGGGAGTCCTAATTTTCATTAAAAATTACCGTATCACTTTCCCACACATCAAATCTTCAGCAGACGGCTTTCTTATCTTGAAAAATAAACTGCTCTACAAATGATTTTTTATACGCCCGTTTTGAAAAAACGGATCGTATTAAAGTTTTACCTGCGGCGTACGGGCGGGTGGGTGGCGTCCAGTATGTTGTCAGCTCAATAACTTTAGAAGCCTTTGTTCAATCATCACCAAATTGTCAGAATGTGTATTGGGATAATATCTCGGATAAGTTCGATAATTAGCTATATCGCTTTAGTCAATCAAGAGTTATAGCCCTTTAATTATAGAAATTGCCCAAAATTGGTCTTGTCAGCTCAATAACTTAAGAAGCCTTTGTCCAATCATCACCAAATTTTGTCAGAATGTGTATTGGGATAATATCTCGGACAAGTTTGATAACTAGCCATATCCCTTTGGTCAATCAAGAGTTATCGCCCTTTAATTATAGAAATTACCTGAAATTGGTCTTGTCAGCTCAATAACAATTATCACTATACAGGACGGGCGTATTTTGTGACATTTGGCGCTCTTGTTTTTAACTGGATAGAGTTGAAACCATTATTGAAACCATTATTATGAGTAATAACCTTTTGTCACAATTTTTCCAAAAGTCATCTGCTGAAAATGCGTCCAGATAACTTGAAAATATACTTAAATTCTAGAACGATTTTGCTAAATAATTTGGTTAAAACCAACTTTGTTGAACATGTTGAGACTTAAGTGTAAGTGTAAGGTGATCCTGGGTCTTTGTTGTTGGTATGTGGCAATATTTTTGCAGGTATTTAATAATCCTTTACAAATATTTACGTTTATACAGTATAATACATAATGTATAATATAACTTCTACATTTAAGATACAAGCGCCATTGTGGGAGATCATTTATTGTGTCACCCTGCGTAGCATAGGCACTTAGGGATTACAATTATTATGGTCCGGCGTCCGTCTGTTTGGGTTTTCCACATTATTTTCTTACATACTTTGAGCTATTGAGCTGAAATTTTGTATAAAGCTTTGTAGTGATATGTCACAGATCAAGTTCATATTTCCTGGGATTTCGTCAATTTTTGAATGAGTTATGCCCCTTTTTGGACTTAGAATATTTGTTTTCCGCACTTTTTTTCTACATGCTTTGATGTATTGAACTGAAATTATGTATATGGTTTTGTAATCAAGTGTCAAGTATCAAGTTCACATTTCCTTGAATTTCGTCATTTTTTGAATGAGTTATGCCCCTTTTTGGACTTAGAATATTGGTTTTCCGCACTTTTTTCCTACATACTTTGAGCTATTGACCTGAAATTGTGTATATGGCTTTGTAATCATGTGCCACAGATCAAGTTCACATTTCCTCGGATTTCCTCGAATTTCGTAAATTTTTTAATGAGTTATACCCCTTTTTGGACTTGGAATATTTGTATATTTCTGCATCAGTTATGCATTTTTCATAGTTTCCCATTATTCTTTAACAACTTTTTCCTGAACGACTTTATTAACTTTTTACAAACAAACAATATATCAAAACAAATAGGAAACTTACAAAGAAGTTCCTGACGGGCGTATTATGTACCGTTTGCGGTACTCTTGTTAGATCACCTAGAGCCAAAGGCTCAAGGTGAGCTATTCTGATCACTATGTGTCCGTCGTCGTCCTATGTGGGAAAGGATTAACAGCTGTCCTTTGTGCAGATGTGCTGTATGTGGGAAAGGGATAAAAGCTGTCTACTGTGTAGATGTGCTGTATGTGGGAAAGGGATAAAAGCTGTCTACTGTGTAGATGTGCTGTATGTGGGAAAGGGATAAAAGCTGTCTACTGTGTAGATGTGCTGTATGTGGGAAAGGGATAAAAGCTGTCTGCTGTGCAGATGTGCTGTATGTGGGAAAGGGATAAAAGCTGTCTACTGTGTAGATGTGCTGTATGTGGTAAAGGGATAAAAGCTGTCTACTGTGCAGATGTGCTGTATGTGGGAAAGGGATAAAAGCTGTCTACTGTGTAGATGTGCTGTATGTGGGAAAGGGATAAAAGCTGTCTGCTACAGATTTGTTGAATGGGGTAAAGGGATAAAAGCTGTCTACTGTGTAGATGTGCTGTATGTGGGAAAGGGTTAAAAGCTGTCTTTTGTGCAGATGTGCTGTATGTGGGAAAGGGATAAAAGCTGTCTACTGTGTAGATGTGCTGTATGTGGGAAAGGGTTCAAAGCTTTCTACTGTGTAGATGTGCTGTATGTGGTAAAGGGTTAAAAGCTGTCTGCTACAGATTTGTTGAATGGGGTAAAGGGATAAAAGCTGTCTACTGTGCAGATGTGCTGTATGTGGGAAAGGGATAAAAGCTGTCTACTGTGTAGATGTGCTGTATGTGGTAAAGGGTTAAAAGCTGTCTGCTACAGATTTGTTGAATGGGGTAAAGGGATAAAAGCTGTCCTTTGTGCAGATGTGTTGTATGTGGTAAAGGGATAAAAGCTGTCTACTGTGTAGATGTGCTGTATGTGGTAAAGGGATAAAAGCTGTCTACTGTGTAGATGTGCTGTATGTGGTAAAGGGATAAAAGCTGTCTGCTATAGATGTGTTGTATGTGGGAAAGGGATAAAAGCTGTCTGCTGTGTAGATGTGCTGTATGTGGTAAAGGGATAAAAGCTGTCTGCTGTGTAGATGTGTAGATGTGCTGTATGTGGTAAAGTGATTAAAAGCTGTCTACTGTGTAAATGTGTTGTATGTGGTAAAGGGATAAAAGCTGTCTGCTACAGATGTGCTGTATGTGGGAAAGGGATAAAAGCTGTCTACTGTGCAGATGTGCTGTATGTGGGAAAGGGTTCAAAGCTTTCTACTGTGTAGATCTGCTGTATGTGGTAAAGGGATAAAAGCTGTCTGCTGTGTAGATGTGTTGTATGTGGTAAAGGGTTCAAAGCAGTCTGCTACATATTTGCTGTATGTGAGAAAGGGTTCAAAGCTGTCTGCTGTGTAGATGTGTTGTATGTGGTAAAGGGTTCAAAGCTGTCCTTTGTGCAGATGTGCTGTATGTGGTAAAAGGATAAAAGCTGTCTACTGTGTGTATGTGGTAAAGGGATAAAAGCTGTCGGCTGTGCAGATGTGCTGTATGTGGTAAAGGGATAAAAGCTGTCTGCTGTGTAGATGTGTTGTATGTGGTAAAGGGATAAAAGCTGTCTGCTGTGCAGATGTGCTGTATGTGGGAAAGAGTTCAAAGCTTTCTACTGTGTAGATGTGCTGTATGTGGTAAAGGGATAAAAGCTATGTAGATGTGTTGTATGTGGTAAAGGGATAAAAGCTGTCTGCTGTGTAGATGTGTTGTATGTGGTAAAGAGTTCAAAGCTTTCTACTGTGTAGATGTGCTGTATGTGGTAAAGGGTTCAAAGCTGTCTACTGTGTAGATGTGCTGTATGTGGTAAAGGGTTCAAAGCTGTCTACTGTGTAGATGTGCTGTATGTGGTAAAGGGTTCAAAGCTGTCTACTGTGTAGATGTGCTGTATGTGGTAAAGGGATAAAAGCTGTCTGCTGTGCAGATGTGCTGTATGTGGGAAAGAGTTCAAAGCTTTCTACTGTGTAGATGTGCTGTATGTGGTAAAGGGTTCAAAGCTGTCTACTGTGTAGATGTGTTGTATGTGGTAAAGGGATAAAAGCTGTCTGCTGTGCAGATGTGCTGTATGTGGTAAAGGGTTCAAAGCTGTCTACTGTGTAGATGTGCTGTATGTGGTAAAGGGTTCAAAGCTGTCTACTGTGTAGATGTGTTGTATGTGGTAAAGGGATAAAAGCTGTCTGCTGTGCAGATGTGCTGTATGTGGTAAAGGGTTCAAAGCTGTCTACTGTGTAGATGTGCTGTATGTGGTAAAGGGTTCAAAGCTGTCTACTGTGTAGATGTGTTGTATGTGGTAAAGGGATAAAAGCTGTGTAGATGTGTTGTATGTGGTAAAGGGATAAAAGCTGTGCTGTATGTGGGAAAGGGTTCAAAGCTGTCTACTGTGTAGATGTGTTGTATGTGGTAAAGGGTTCAAAGCAGTCTGCTACATATTTGCTGTATGTGAGAAAGAGTTCAAAGCTGTCTGCTGTGTAGATGTGTTGTATGAGGTAGAGGGTTCAAAGCTGTCTGCTACAGATGTGTTGTATGTGGGAAAGGGATAAAAGCTGTCTGCTGTGTAGATGTGTTGTATGTGGTAAAGGGATAAAAGCTGTCTACTGTGTAGATGTGTTGTATGTGGTAAAGGGTTCAAAGCAGTCTGCTACATATTTGCTGTATGTGAGAAAGGGTTCAAAGCTGTCTGCTGTGTAGATGTGTTGTATGTGGTAAAGGGTTCAAATCTGTCCTTTGTGCAGATGTGCTGTATGAGGTAAAGGGATAAAAGCTGTCTACTGTGTAGATGTGTTGTATGTGGTAAAGTGTTCAAAGCTGTCCTTTGTGCAGATGTGCTGTATGAGGTAAAGGGATAAAAGCTGTCTACTGTGTAGATGTGTTGTATGTGGTAAAGGGTTCAAAGCTGTCTGCTACAGATGTGTTGTATGTGGGAAAGGGATAAAAGCTGTCTGCTACAGATGTGTTGTATGTGGTAAAGGGATAAAAGCTGTCTACTGTGTAGATGTGCTGTATGTGGTAAAGGGTTCAAAGCAGTCTGCTACATATTTGCTGTATGTGAGAAAGGGTTCAAAGCTGTCTGCTGTGTAGATGTGTTGTATGAGGTAGAGGGTTCAAAGCTGTCTGCTACAGATGTGTTGTATGTGGGAAAGGGATAAAAGCTGTCTGCTGTGTAGATGTGTTGTATGTGGTAAAGGGATAAAAGCTGTCTACTGTGTAGATGTGTTGTATGTGGTAAAGGGTTAAAAGCTGTCTACTGTGTAGATGTGTTGTATGTGGTAAAGGGATAAAAGCTGTCTACTGTGTAGATGTGTTGTATGTGGTAAAGGGTTCAAAGCAGTCTGCTACATATTTGCTGTATGTGAGAAAGGGTTCAAAAAGCTGTCCTTTGTGTAGATGTGTTGTATGTGGTAAAGGGTTCAAAAAGCTGTCCTTTGTGCAGATGTGCTGTATGTGGTAAAGGGTTCAAAGCTGTCTGCTACAGATGTGTTGTATGTGGTAAAGGGATAAAAGCTGTCTACTGTGTAGATGTGCTGTATGTGGTAAAGGGATAAAAGCTGTCTACTGTGTAGATGTGTTGTATGTGGGAAAGGGTTAAAAGCTGTCTACTGTGTAGATGTGTTGTATGTGGGAAAGGGTTAAAAGCTGTCTACTGTGTAGATGTGTTGTATGTGGGAAAGGGATTAAAGCTGTCTACTGTGTAGATGTGCTGTATGTGGTAAAGGGATAAAAGCTGTCTACTGTGTAGATGTGTTGTATGTGGGAAAGGGATTAAAGCTGTCTACTGTGTAGATGTGCTGTATGTGGTAAAGGGATTAAAGCTGTCTACTGTGTAGATGTGCTGTATGTGGTAAAGGGATAAAAGCTGTCTACTGTGTAGATGTGTTGTATGTGGGAAAGGGATTAAAGCTGTCCTTTGTGCAGATGTGTTGTATGTGGTAAAGGGATAAAAGCTGTCTGCTGTGTAGATGTGTTGTATGTGGGAAAGGGATAAAAGCTGTCTGCTGTGTAGATGTGTTGTATGTGGTAAAGGGTTAAAAGCTGTCTGCTGTCTGCTGTGTAGATGTGCTGTATGTGGGAAAGGGATAAAAGGTGTCTGCTACAGATGTGTTGTATGTGGTAAAGGGATAAAAGCTAAAAGCTGTCCTTTGTGCAGATGTGCTGTATGTGGTAAAGGGATAAAAGCTGTCTTTTATGCAGATGTGTTGTATGTGGGAAAGGGATCAAAGCTGTCTACTGTGTAGATGTGCTGTATGTGGTAAAGGGTTAAAAGCTGTCTGCTACAGATGTGTTGAATGGGGTAAAGGGATACAAGCTGTCTGCTACATATTTGCTGTATGTGAGAAAGGGATAAAAGCTGTCCTTTGTGCAGATGTGTTGTATGTGGGAAAGCTGTCTACTACAGATTTGTTTAATGGGGTAGAGGTTTAAGAGCTGTCTGCTACAGATGTGTTGTATGTGGGAAAGGGTTAGTTTAAACATATTTATTGAGAAATAGTTGTACATTGGTATATATGTTATACATGTTATGTTCATAGGATTGGAAAACAAGCGTCATAGACACTTATACAAATTCCTTTCCTCAGATAAATTTGATTCATATTCAAAATTACATGGCGTATTGATAGTGAGTTTACATGATATATATATGATAAATGAAATTAGACTATACTATTGTCTCAATATATCTTAATTTAAAATAAAAAATGTCTTTATAATATCATTACTGTTATGTCTCGCTCAGAAACCCCAACAGCAAACAACACGCACACGACAAACCTCATCCCGTACTAAATCTCTTGGTAAAGGGTTAAAAGCTGTCTACTGTGCAGATTTGCTGTATGTGGGAAAGGGTTAAAAGCTGTCGGCTACATTTATGCTGTATGTGTGAAAGGGTTAAACGCTATCTGCTACAGATTTGCTATGTGGGAAAGGGTTCAAAGCAGTCTGCTACATATTTGCTGTATGTGAGAAAGGGTTAAAAGCTGTCTGCTACAGATGTGTTGTATGTGGGAAATGGTTAAAAGTTGTCTACTGTGTAGATTTGTTGTATGTGGGAAAGAGTTAAAAGCTGTCTGCTACAGATGTGTTGTATGTGGGAAAGGGTAAACAGCTGTCTTTTGTGCAGATGTGCTGTAAGTGATAAAGGGTTAAAAGTTGTCTGCTACATATTTACTGTATGTGGGAAAGGGTTGAAAGATGTCTGCTACAGTTATGCTGTATGTGGGAAAGGGTTAAAAGCTGTCTGCTACAGTTATGCTGTGTGTGGGAAAGGGTTAATAGCGGCCTGCTACAGTTATGCTGTATGTGGAAAAGTGTTACAAGCCGTCTGCTACATATTTGTTGTATGTGGGAAAGGGTTAAAAGCTGTCTGCTACAGATTTGTTGTATATGGGAAAGAGTTAAAAGCTGTCTGCTACAGATTTGCTGTATGTGGGAAAGGGTTAAAAGCTCTGCTACATATTTGCTGTATGTGGGAATGTGTTAAAAGCTGTCTGCTACAGTTATGCTGTATGTGGGAAATGGTTAAAAGCTGTCTGCTACAGATTTGCTGTATGTGTGAAAAGGTTAAAAACTGTCTGCTACAGATTTGCTGTATGTTTGAAAGGGGTAAAAGATGTCTGCAGATTTGCTGTATGTGGGAAAGGGTTAAAAGCTGTCTGCTACATATTTGCTGTATCTGAGAAAGGGTTAAAGGGACTGAATCCCATATGAGAAAAATGCGGAAAAAAAAGAAAATTGTTAAAAATTGCTATTACCTTGATGTTTATGCATGTAAGGCATTGAGATTTGCTGACTAATGTACTACAATATATGCACACTATTACTATTGCAGAGATTTTTTGTTATTTTGCATTGTAAAATCTACTGGGAGTGTAGATGTGCTGTATGTGGTAAAGGGTTAAAAGCTGTCTGCTACAGATTTGTTGAATGAGGTAGGGGGTTAAGAGCTGTCTGCTACAGATGTGTTGTATGTGGGAAAGGGTTAAAAGCTGTCTTTTGTGCAGATGTGCTGTATGTGGTAAAGGGTTAAAAGCTGTCTGCTACATATTTACTGTATGTGGGAAAGGGTTAATAAAAGATGTCTGCTACAGTTATGCTGTAAAAGCTGTCTGCTACAGATTTGTTGTACGTGGGAAAGGGTTAAAAGCTGTCTGCTACAGATTTGTTGAATGGGGTAGAGGGTTAAGAGCTGTCTGCTACAGAAAGCTGTCTTTTGTGCAGATGTGCTGTATGTGGTAAAGGGTTAAAAGCTGTCTGCTACAGATTTGTTGAATGAGGGAAAGGATTAACAGCTGTCTTTTGTGCATATGTGGTAAAGGGTTAAAAGCTGTCTTATGTCTGTCTGCTACAGATTTGTTGCATGTGGAAAAGAGTTAAAAGCTGGCTGCAGATTTGCTGCATGACGGAAAGGGTTAAAAGCTGTCTGCTACAGATTTGCTGTATGTGGGAAAGAGTTAAAAACTGTCTGCTACAGATTTGCTGTATGTGGGAAAGAGTTAATAGCTGTCTGCTACATATTTGTTGTATGTGGGAAAGAGTTAAAAGCTGTCTGCTACAGATTTGCTGTATGTAGGAAAGAGTTAATAGCTGTCTGCTACAGATTTGCTGTATGTGGGAAAGGGTTAAAAACTCTTGCTACATATTTGCTGTATGTTGGAAAGTGTTAAAAGCTGTCTGCTACAGTTATGCTGTATGTGGGAAAGGGTTAATAGCTGTCTCTTACAGATTTGCTGTATGTGGGAAAGGGTTAAAAGCTGTCTGCTACAGTTATGCTGTATGTGGGAAAGGGTTAATAGCTGTCTCTTACAGATTTGCTGTATGTGGGAAAGGGTTAAAAGATGTCTGCTACAGATTTGCTGTATGTGGGAAAGAGTTAATAGCTGTCTGCTACATATTTGTTGTATGTGGGAAAGAGTTAAAAGCTATCTGCTACAGATTTGCTGTATGTAGGAAAGAGTTAATAGCTGTCTGCTACAGATTTGCTGTATGTGGGAAAGGGTTAAAAACTCTTGCTACATATTTGCTGTATGTTGGAAAGTGTTAAAAGCTGTCTGCTACAGTTATGCTGTATGTGGGAAAGGGTTAATAGCTGTCTCTTACAGATTTGCTGTATGTGGGAAAGGGTTAAAAGCTGTCTGCTACAGTTATGCTGTATGTGGGAAAGGGTTAATAGCTGTCTCTTACAGATTTGCTGTATGTGGGAAAGGGTTAAAAGATGTCTGCTACAGATTTGCTGTATGTGGGAAAGGGTTAAAAGCAGTCTGTTACAGATCTGCTGTTTGTGGGAAAGAGTTAAAAGCTGTCTGCATATTTGCTGTATGTGGGAAAGGGTTTAAAGCTGTCGGCTACAGATTTGTTGTATGTGAGAAAGGGTTAAAAGCTGTCGGCTACAGATTTGTTGTATGTGGGAACGGGTTGAAAGCTATCTGCAGATTTGCTGTATGTTGGACAGGGCTAAAAGCTGTCTGCTACATATTTCCTGTATGTGAGAAAGAGTTAAAAGCTGTCTGCTACATATTTGCTATATGTGGGAAAGAGTTAAAAGCTGTCTGCTGCATATTTGCTGTATGTGGGATAGAGTTAAAAGCTGTCTGCTACAGTTATACTGTATGTGGGAAAGGGTTACAAGCCGTCTGCTACAGATTTGTTGTATGTAGGAAAGGGTTAAAAGCTGTCTGCTACAGTTATGCTGTATGTGGTAAAGGGTTAAAAGCTGTCTGCTACAGTTATACTGTATGTGGGAAAGGGTTACAAGCCGTCTGCTACAGATTTGTTGTATGTAGGAAAGGGTTAAAAGCTGTCTGCTACAGTTATGCTGTATGTGGTAAAGGGTTAAAAGCTGTCTGCTACAGTTATGTTGTATGTAGGAAAGAGTTAAAAGCTGTCTGCTACAGTTATGCTGTATGTGGTAAAGGGTTAAAAGCTGTCTGCTGCAGATTTGCTGTATGTGGTAAATGGTTAAAAGCTGTCTGCTACAGATTTTCTGTATTTGGGAAAGGGTTAAAAGTTATCTGCTACAGATTTCCTGTATGTGGTAAATGGTTAAAAGCTGTCTGCTGGAGATTTGCTGTATGTGGGAAAGAGTTAAAAGCGGTCTGCTACATATTTGCTGTATGTGGGAAAGGGTTAAAAGCTGTCTGCTACAGATTTGCTGTATGTGAGAAAGAGTTAAAAGCTGTCTGCTACATATTTGCTGTATGTGGGAAAGAGTTAAAAGCTGTCTGCTACAGTTATGCCGTATGTGAGAAAGGGTTAAAAGCTGTCTGCTACAGTTATGCTGTATGTGGGAAAGGGTTAAAAGCTGTCTGCTACAGTTATGCCGTATGTGAGAAAGGGTTAAAAGCTGTCTGCTACAGTTATGCTGTATGTGGGAAAGGGTTAAAAGCTGTCTGCTGCAGATTTATTGAAGGAGGTAGAGGGTTAAATCAGTTATTTCAATTGGAAAAAAGAAAGCCTGGAGCTAGAGTTGGAATGCCATTAAAACATGTACTAGTTAACATAATTTATCCTATTTTTAGCTCACCTGAGCTTTGCTCAAGGTGAGTTATTGTGATCGCCTTTTGTCCGGCGTCCGTCGTGCGTCGTCCGTCAACTTCTTCTCCTCAGTAACCAGTGGGTCAATTTGGATGAAACTTCACAGAAAGCATCCTCTCAATGACCTCACCAGAATTCCTTCAAATTTTTGGGATCCATGCAAAATTCTGGTTTCCATGGCAACGAAACCGAAAAAACTTCAAAATTCTTCTTCTCCCAAACTGGTTGGCAGATTTTCAAATAATTTTGTAGAAATGTTCCTTGGATGACCCTCTATAACATTCCTTCAAGCCATGTTGATTGGTCAAAAAGCAAGGCCGCCAGGGCGCGGGGCTATTTTGCCTTATATGGCTGTAGTGAAAACTTAAAAAATCTTCTCCTCCAAAAGTGTCTGGCCGATTTTCAAATAATTTTGTAGAAATGTTCCTAGGGTGACCCTCTATCAGATTCCTTCAAGCCAAGTTGATTGGTCGGAAACTATGGCTGCCATGGGGTGGGGCTTATATAGCTAAAGTGAAGAAAAAAAATCAGGTGAGCGATTCCAGGGCCATCATGGCCCTCTTGTTAACCCTTTCCCTCATTCAACAATGCTGCAGCAGACTACTCTGAACATGTTTTGTCAACAAATGGAAAATCTCTATAATTGAATGTGGATAACCTATGACTAAAAGTGGAAAACAGTGTGGTAAAATTAGAAATTGCTCGTTTTGAACGATTTCTTCTTTTGTCACTATGTTTTCAAAAAGCTGTCTGCTGAAGGGGCGTCAGAAAGCGTCTTCATCAGGGAAAGTGTTAATCATTTACCTGATTTGATAATGTGAGTATCATGACCTTTGACCCTTTCCCACTTACAGACGCATTCTGACACATCTTCGGCAGACATCTTATAAACATGTGTGGTAAAAAGAGAAATTGATCATAATGAGTATTTTCTCCTTTTGACACAATGTTTTCAACTTTATTCGATGCCTATCTTTACATTATGGAGCACATGTGATACCTTAAAAATAGAAGACTTTAAAACATGATGAGACATTTCACCCCCTTTTCAACAGTGCTTGAACTCTTTTTAACCCTTTCCTACAAGCAACAAATCTGCACCAAACAAATTTGAAATCATCTGGGCAAAATTGTGGAAAATATCTATCATGATTGAATAGTCTTGAAAACATTGTGCCAAAATGAGAATTGCTCATTATGAGCAATTGTGCCTTTTGTCACAATGTTTTCAATAGTCATCTGGTGCAGAGTCATCACAAAATGCCCGTATGAGGCAAAGGATTTATTTTAAAACTTTTGAAAAAGAATCCAGTCTTTATTTCTCAAGTCTTTTAACCCTTCCCCTCGACATCAATTCTGCAACAAATGATTTTGAAAACATCTAAACAAAAGTATGGAAAATCTATAGCAAATGAACATGAAATTATTAAAAAAAAAAGCTGAAAACATTACAAAAAAGGAAAACTTTGCTAATAATGAGACGTTTCTCCTTTTCCCATAATGTTTTCAAATGTCGTCTGTGTGTTGGATAAAGGTAACAAACATTCTTCTTTCCCTCACAGATTCCATAGAAGAAATGCCGGATGCAGTAGAACAAGAGATACAAAAGATCCCGGATACAGAATACATAATCCCTCCAGATCTCGCTGAAATTCTGAGGGAAACACACCTGACAAAATGAGCCATTTCACACTAAAGCCAACCCCCAAAAGGTTTCGATATAAGTTGCAATAGTGATCTAATTGAATGCTTGTGTAGGTGCATTTGGGTCATTATCAGTCTCAAAAGGCTTCTAAGATATTTGTACTATTGTAAGAAGAGCATTGAAGACCCTTATCCGGCTGCCCAATGGTGTTCATCTTTCCTTCATACAACACCTCTGCAGCAGACAATTTTAACCCTTTCCCACATATAGACGCTTTCTGTCTTTTAAACCATTGTGGCAAAAGGAGACATTGCATATTATAAGCAATTTATCCTTTTGCCACAATGTTTTCAACTCTATGCAATTATTTTCAAAAGAGTTTTCATAGTTTTACCTATATGTTTTCAAAGTCGTCTACAGATTTGTTCTATGTGGGAATCTAGGCAAAAATGAAATCATGCTCATTTTGCCACAATCGTTTTAAAAATACCAGATGACTTGTGTCAATAAGTAGGAAAGGTTTAAAGTGCCGAAGTAATTTTTGTGTGTATGTGTGTGATGCTCATAATATATATGAGCCGTTCCGTGAGAAAACCAACATTATGGTCGCTGTGTAAGAGTAATGATACCTGAAAACAGAAACACCATTGGAGGCGAAAAGTGTGTGTAAGGGTATGCCTGTGCGGCATGCTAAGACTGAACCGGGTCAATACTTTTCGCAGTGTCCACCATGTTGATTTTCTTGTGATAATATTTGTTAAGGCAACAAAGAGTTATATAGTGCAATTAAATTAATTATTATGTTTTTAGATCACCTGAGCCGAAGGCTCAAGGTGAGCTATTCTGATCACTTTTTGTCCGTCGTCCGTCCGGCGTTAACTTTTAGCTTTAAACATCATCTCCTCCCAAACTCCAAGGACAATTTCCGTGAAACATCACAGGACTGTTCCTCTGGTTGGCCTCTTTCAAAGATGTTCAAAGATTCAAATTCCATAGAGAACTTTGGTTGCTGCGGCATCAGAAAGAGGGCAAAAGGTAAAAATCTTCTCCTCCGAATCTGCCTGTCAGATTCAAATATAATTTGGTAGAAATGTTCATTGGGTGACCCTCTATAAAATATGTTCAAGCCATACTGATTGGTCGAAAAACATGGCAGTCAGGTGGCATCAAAAAAGGGGCAAAATGACAAAATTTGAAAATTCAATTTTTATGCAAATGCTTATCTGATTTTAAGAAAATATAATACGAATCTTACTGTAATGATCCTCTATTTAATTTGTTTAAGCCGTTTTGATTGGTTACACAATCATAGCAACCAGGCGTCATCACAAAAGGGGTAAATTGAACTTTTAGCTACAAATGACAATCATCTCCTACCATTCCAATAGACCAATTACCACAAAACATCACAGGAATGTTCCTTTGGTGGTCCTCTTTCAAAATTGTTCAAAGATTAAAATTCCAATGAGAACTTTGGTTGCTGCGGCATCAGAAAGGGGACAAAATGTCCAAACTTTATAAATCTTCTCCGAATCTGCCTGTCAGATTCAAATATAATTTGGTAGAAATGTTCCTTGGGTGACCCTCTATAAAAATTGTTCAAGCCATACTGATTGGTCGAAAAACATGGCAGTCAGGCGGCATCAGAAAAGGGGCAAAATGACAAAATTTGAAAATTCCATTTTTATGAAAGTGTTTGTCTGATTTTAACAAAATATAATACGAATCTTACTCTAATGATCCTCTATTTAATTTGTTTAAGCCGTTTTGATTGGTTACACAATCATATCAACCAGGCGTCATCACAAAAAGGGTAAATTGAACTTTTAGCTACAAATGACAACCAACTCCTACCATTCCAATAGACCAATTTCGACAAAACATCACAAGAATGTTCCTTTGGTGGTCCTCTTTCAAAATTGTTCAAAGATTTAAATTCCATTGAGAACTTTGGATGCTGCGCCATCAGAAAGTGAGAAAAATACCCAAATTTTAAAATCCTTTTCCTCCATAATCTACTTGTGCGATTGCAAGATAATTTGGTAGAAAGTGACCCTCTAAATAAACTGTTGAAGCCATATTGATTTCGTTGAAAAACATGGCAGCAAGGCGGCATCAGGAAAGGTGCAAAATGACAAAAACTTTATAATTCCATTCTTATTAAAGTTCTTGTTAGATTTCAAGATATAAATGGCCTTTACTGATAAGCTGTTTCTTGAGAAGTGTTCACTCCTTTCAGTTTCATTTAAACTCCCTGATAAAATTTTCCAGATATTTGCAGTTAAATATTTGCTACTAATTTACTATCAATTAGGTGATCGATTTAGGGCCATCTTGGCCCTCTTGTTTAGATCTCCTGAGCCGAAGGCTCAAGGTGATCTATTCTGATCACTCTGTCCGTCGTTAACTTTTAGCTTTAAACATTATCTCCTCCTAAACCACAGGACCAATTTCAACCAAACTTCTCAGGAATGTTCCTTTGGTGGTCCTCTTTCAAAAGTGTTCAAGATTTAAATTGGTTACTGCGACACCAGAAAGGGGGTAAAATGTCCAAACTTTAAAAATCTTCTCCTCTGAATCTGCTTGTAAGATTCCAATATAATTTGGTAGAAATGTTCCTTGGGTGACCCTCTACAAAAGTTGTTCAAGCCGTACCAATTGGTTGAAAAACATGACAGTCAGGTGGCATCAGGAAAGGGGCAAAATGACAAAATTCCATTTTTAGCTCCACTGGCTGAAAGCCAGTCGAGCTTATGTCATGGCGAATTGTCTGTCGTGTGTCCGTGCGTGCGTGCGTGCGTTAACTTTTTCCTTTAAACGACTTCTTCTCCCTAACCACTTGGCCAATTTGGTTGAAACTTCATGGGAAGCATCCTCTCAATGTCCTCTACTAAATTCCTTCAAATTTGTTGGATCCATTAAAAATTCTGGTTTCCATGACAACCGAAAGAAAAAAATAGTGAGAACTTAAAAAATCTTCTTCTCCGAAAGTGTCAGGCCGATTTTCAAATAATTTTGTAGAAATGTTCCTTGGGTGACCCTTTATTAGATTCCTTCAAGAAATTTTGATTGGGCGAAAAACATGGCCGCCAGGGGGCGGGGCTTTTTTGCCTTATATAGCTATAGTGAAAACTTAAATAATCTTCTTCTCAAAAAGTGTTTAGCAGATTTTCAAATAATTATGTAGAAATCTTCCGTGGGTGACCCTCTATCAGATTCCTTCAAGCCATGTTGATTGGTAAAAAAACATGGCCGTCACAGGGCGGGGCTATTTTGCCTATATGGCTAAAGAGCAAACTTAAAAAATCTTCTCCTCCAAAAGTGTCGGGCCGATTTTCAAATAATTTTGTAGAAATGTTCCTTGTGTGAACCTTAATTAGATTCCTTCAAGAAATGTTGATTGGGCGAAAAACATGGCCGCCAGGGGGCGGGGTTTTTTTGCGTTATATAGCTATAGTGAAAACTTAAAACATCTTCTTCTCCGAAAGTGTTCAGCCGATTTTCAAATAATTTTGTAGAAATGTTCATTGGGTGACCCTCTATCAGATTTCTTCAAGCCATGTTGATTGGTCGAAAAACATGGCCGCCAGAGGGCGGGGCTATTTTGACTTATATGACCATAGTGAAAACTTAAAAAATCTTCTCCTCCGAAAGTGTCAGGCATATTTTCAAATAATTTTGCAGAAACATTCCTTTGGTGACACTCTACAAGATTCCTTTAAGCCATGGTGGTTGGTAAAAAAAATAGCCACCACGGGGCAGGGCTGTTTGGAGATTTTATTTTTGCCTTATGGCCGTGGAGCGATACTGGCCCTCTTGGGCCTCTTGTTATAAAAGTGATTGTCTGATTTTAAGAAACTTGAATAAGTATCTTTCTTCAGTGATCCTCTACTTTATTTGTCCAGGCTGTATTGATAGGTTACACAATCATAGCAACCAGGCATCATCACAAAAGGGGTAAATTGAACTTTTAGCTACAAATGCCAACTCCTACCATTCCACTGGACTAATTTCAAGTTAACTTCACAGGAATTATCCTTTGTGGTCTTCTTTCATAATTGTTCAAAGATTTAAATTCCATTGGGAACTTTGGTTGCTGGGGCATCAGAAAGGGTGCGAAATGTCCAGATTTCAAAAATCTTCTCTTCTGAATCAGCTTCCAATATAATTTGGTAGAAATGTTCCTTGGGTGACCCTCTTCAAAAGTTGTTCAAGTTGTACTGATTGGTTGAAAAACATGGCAGTCAGGCGGCATCAAGAAAGTAATGACAGACCGCGTTTTAAACATCAAAATGAGCGAAAAAACTCATTTATGTTTTTTGTTCGTATAATGTACTAGTAGGCAGAAGCGTTATTGGTATGATTTAAGCCCTTAGTACTATTTAAAAAGCCCATCTAATTGTCCTTTTCCACTATCCGCGTTTCCCCAAATGTTATTAAAATTATGATAAGAGGTCTAATAAGAGGTGATGTTGTTTGTTGTTGTTGTTTTTTAAGGGGGAGGGCGGGTTTGTTTAGACTTTTTGATGATATGGGGAATTAATTGTTTCATCATTGTATGTTTCTTTATGATAGCTATTAAGATGGCCTCATTGTAAAATAGCCAATGGCTAAATGAACAACCATATTTAAATAAAGTATTATTATTATATTATTATTATTATTATTAAATTAATTAAAGTGTTATAGGCGATGGCTTGAATTTGTTGATTGACAAGCAATAAAACAGGAAATCGTTAACCTTTAACGTAATACCCTTTTGGTATTACGTTAAAGGTTAACTAAAAATGCGGTCTTCAGAGCGTTTACAAGATTTTTCTTTAGTTTAGCATAGTGACCTAGTAAAAACGTTTATTTTCAAGCATGGATATTTACTTGAACGTTTGACTAGTGAAAACTATCGCCGTTAGTTTAGCATCGATTGTGAAACAAGTTCTTCCAAGTTATGTTTAACCATTGTCGACTTCCGGGTCTTATTCCGAGGTACATAACCAAAACACACACCATATATGTTGGAATATCTCAAACGATTCGGAGATACATAACCAAAGCACGCACCATATATGTTGCAATATCTCAAACAATTCCGAGATACATAATCAAAACACGCGCCATATATGTGGTAATATCTCCAACGATTCCTAGATTCATAACCAAAACACACACCATATATGTTGGAATATCTCAAAACGATTTCGAGATACATAACCAAAACATGCACCATATATGTGGGAATATTTCAAACGATTCCAAGATACATAACCAAAACACGCACCATATATGTGGTAATATCTCACACGATTATGATATATCAACAAATATTCGCAAAAAGTCTGTTGTAAAGTAATGGAATGCTTTGTATATTCTAGTATTGTTTTAAATATACAAACCGTTTTTTGAGATACATAAACAATACGTCCCATTAGCGCAAGAAGGTTGTAACTCACTATTTCCACAAAAGTAACTTTTTTGCAGAAAATTAACTTATATCAATATATACACATCATATTAAAATTTTGGATTCATATTCTTATTCTTAATCTTCAAAATAGTTTAATGCAAAAAGGTTGTAACTCAAAAGTGTCTTATTTGTTTGGTGCAAGAAGGTTGTAACTGGGAGATACAACCTTCTTGCGCCCAATTTTTTTTTTCACAATTTTTTGTGCAAGAAGGTTGTATCTCAGTGTAATTACATAAGGATTTAGTCTAAAACAGTAAAGTAAAAAGGTATTTCTGAACTCTGTACATCTGCATTGCCTTTTCTGAATCTGCATTACTTGAGAAAAGCTTCTAACAAACTTCTGTATGTAATATGTAAAATGTATAGATCTTGATCATATTGTGCAGATCTACACGCTGATGTGGACCTTCACTGTTCACAAAAGCCTATTTGAACCTTTTCCCATAGACAGGCTCTGATAAAAAGATGACACTTGTTTATAAAGAATATTTGACATTGAACCTGGAATAGAGGAAAATCCTTTCTTTATCGATCACCATGTGGGCAACCTCTTTCAATGTTGGCTCATTTATATCTATAGTATTTAGTGGTTCATTGACTGGGATTTCTTGGTCACAATCCCCAAATCTCTGTTGGCTTGGAATGAGAATCCCCTCGAAAGAGTTAATCTCATCAAAACAGCACGGTTTTTCCCTTCTTTACAATTCTTTCATGAATCCAAATGGGTTCGACATGAAGCTTGATCTTGTCCTTGCCTTTACCTGCCTTTCTTTCTGAGTCTCTCTGCAGTGGTAAGAACCTTCTGTCTAGATGGAATTGCTTCACAGAGATGTATGATTCCTTTCTTTTCCACTTCACTTATTTGTATTGACTGGTTGCTTAATTAACCCTTTCCCACCAGAAGACGCATTAAGACGCATGCGCAGTAGACACATTTTAAAAACATTATGATGTTGATGTCATTTTGAGAGATTTTTGATATTTTTGCTGTTATGTAGTCAATGTCGTCTGTTGCAAATTTGTAGTAAGTTTTGTAAATTTTTCTTATTGTTGACTTCACGCCTGTAAGGAACTAGACTGGGCTTAATTGGGTTATGATTGATTGCGATTTAAAATTTCATTTTCCCTATGGTGTAAGTGAGTTGAGATAGTGTGATCAACTTTCTGTCTTCTGGTCCAGTTAGAAAAGTCTGCAAGATTTTATCCTCTTCTATTAATTAATTCCCAATTATGGCTGTTCATTTTGGTCCAAGAAATTATGTGTTGAGCACCATGACTCAAGGAAGGTAATTTTACCTTCAGGGTTTGTTTGCATAGTCAGACGTTTCCCCTTGCTCAGTTCAGTTGGAAAATTGAATTTTCTTTGTTTGGGTCTATACTAAATATTGGTAAGTCTTATTTGGACTTATCTGTGCTGCTCATCAGGGTGTGCATCCGCTATACTCCCCTGTTACAACTCATCTTAAGAAACCATCTTTAGAATCAACATCGTCATTCACAGGACTGAATCTGGTCAGAGAAAATACAGAAGCTTAGAGACCTCTAGCACTGTGGTTGGACACCTGACTAGATATGATATAATCTTGCTTTGCTCTCGACCTCCACGTAATTTACTTCTGATGTATCTTCATATCCGAATGGTTCTTACAAACTTTCAACCAGTGACACATCACCAGACAAAGCCAATTTAACCAGCCTGTCTATTACCAATACATCTGTCCTGTTGGGCCCATCTTCCTCCCCGTCGTTGAATGCCCTCCGATATTGCTTTTTGCTTGGGACATCCCTTCAGAGTCTGTACCATGGGATGCCAACGACCATAACAACTCGTTTTTAGTCTTTCCTAGATGTCATCTCCATTGTCATCATTCTTTCCTGGTTGTAAGTATACTTTCCTGGAAGTCATTGGTAAACCAAGACTACTAGTATACTATGTTGAATATACAGATATGCTGCTGAACGCATAGACATCATCAGCTGAGTCTCAGGGTAATTGGGATTGGTCATTCATCAAACTTTATGTTTGGCTTAGACTCCACTTCTTAGTGGTATAGAGTTACACATTATGAGATCAGAATATATAAAAATGTATATACTGGAAATGTATCTTTGAATATAATGAGATATTCCAACACACTCGGAAATAGTTCTCCCTGTAGCAGTTCACTCATTGAGTTTTATAAGTCTCTCCGCGTTCATGTTTTAAAATACAATGTTTCATTTTATTTCCAAATTCTCTTTGAATATAAGATAAATATATCATTATTTCAAAAATCGTGATAAATTTGAAAAGTAAGAGCAAGTATTGAGTACTACTTTCACGCGTATGAAATATAGGGAATTCTCCATAAGACGTATGGCTTCAGAATTATAGCTCTCTAAATTTGTTTGTTCCAAACAAATAAAAAACCACACAAACAAGAAATTAACTATTTCCCACTGGTAGACGCATGTTGACGCATCGGCAGCAAAAACATCTTGCAAACATTGTGATCAATTGAGAAATCATAATACTGGAATGTTTTCAACTCAATTAATTAATCATATTTTCATATTCATATTCTCGCTGTTTTTGGCTGCCTGCCAATTGCTGTTAACAAGCAATGCATTTTAGGGTGAGACTGCACGGGAAAAATAGGTCATCGTGGATTCAACAAAACTGCATTTAAAAGGTTAAGATTACTAATACGCTATAAAAAAAAATGTCATTATAATGTTGTTGGAACATCAGTGAAACACTTAAGGCGTGGGTACTCCAATACAAGTTTAACAAATGCTTAGAAATTAATCGAAAGAAAAAGTAGTACGACTATGTT
Organism: Serripes groenlandicus; assembly: GCA_031761405.1. Lineage (NCBI taxonomy): Eukaryota > Metazoa > Mollusca > Bivalvia > Cardiida > Cardiidae > Serripes > Serripes groenlandicus. The sequence continues at coordinate 63,008,694 of JASEVX010000008.1, forward strand.
CGAGTATTTACGGAGATTGTCCAATTCAGTTTAAATGGAGTCATTTTAATATTAACAATATAATATTGAGAGCATCTTAAATGGTACGATCTGAGGAAAAATGAAACATCTATCAAAATGAAAGAGTTATTGAAATCATGTAGAAAACATTGTGGGAAAAGGGAGAAATGATATTATTTAAGCACTTTCTCCTTTTCTCTTGATTATTTTAAAATGTCATCTGCTGCAAATGCATTTAAGGTCATTTGCATTAGAGAAAGGGTTAATGCTTCAAAGAGACAAAAACATCAATTTTAAACTGTAACATAAAGGAATATTTTAGAGTCATAATCTTCAAAAACATCTTGGAAACAAATGTGTAATATCTTAAGTAGGAGTTTTCATGCAAGGTTGTAAAACATAACAATAGGAGAAAATACCTTAATGTATGACTCTTTACTGCACAATACTACAATCTAAATATCTACATTATATTCTGACAAAGATATTTGAAATATAAATAACTTTGTCATATCATGTGGCTTTAATCCTTTTCAACATATGGACGCTTCCTCTGCAACATTTTGGTAAAACGATGTTATCAATCATCAATACAGTTGCTCGTTCTGAAATCATTTGAATGTTGTTTAGTAGGCTGATTGTGACATTTTCTGGAAAAAGATAATTTTGCTTAAATCTAACAATTTCTCCATTTCAGATAGTGTATTTGCTCTTGACTCGAAATTATATATCCTTGACATTTCAAAAGTCACATGTCTCTCTTTATTCTGTGCTTAAATTTGTAAACATTATTGTCTCATTTAAGTTTGTCGAAATTCTAAACATCTTGACAAAAATGTAGCCGATGACTTTAAGATATGATTTCAAAAGCAGTGGCTCCTTAAGATATACAGACGATAGCCGATTGTTTCGGTGTAAGATCTCTATCTTGCAAACAATCGTTCTGTTTTGCCATGTTTTAGCAGACGACTTTAAAACCATCCATCTATGTAAAACTATGAGAAATCATTCTAAAAGAATGTGCATTTTCTTCATTTCCCAGATTGTTTTCTTAAGTTGTCTTCTGCGTTTATACTTGGAAATGCGTAAACCATTTCCCACCTGTTGGTACTTTTTTACACATCTGCAGTAGACGACTTTTTAAATTATTGCCAAAATAAATGATCTATCTAATAATTAAACTGTCATTTATGGAGATATTTCACATTTTGTCCAAGATATTTTCAAGCATTCTGTATAGAGTCATATACAAACAGTGAAATGGATCGCTAGATATTTTCATTGTTTGAAACATTGAGTTTTTCAATAATCCTATGAAAAATATGTAATAAACACATCGCTTTACCCTTTCCCACAAACAGGGGCTTATGGACGCCTTTGCAAAAGAGGAATGTCGTAAATATTTCTCCATTTACCGCAATGATTTCAACTGTATTTGACAATTACACTTATGTTAACAGACCTTTTGCCTAGATATTGTCCAAGTCGTCTGCTGCATATTTGTTGTATGTGGGAAAGTTTAAATGCTTCATGATTAAAGTTTCTGTCTAATTCAAATTTCAATTTGCAAGAGATGTCAATTATTCTGATAGTTTTATTATTTTGAAATTTTACTTTCTTGTTAAACAAACTTGGTAAATTCTGTTATAAAATGCAGGAGGTTTACAACTCCATCAACACTGATCTGAATTTATTTTTAAATGGTAATTGCAAGTTACAAAATGTAATAGTCATTGATAAACACAAAAGAGTCATTTGTTCCTACTATTCTCAATTATCATTTATAGGACTACTATGATTCATTCTTAACAGCATTTAGTGGATACTTGTTTTAGGAGGTTGCGGATTCGATCAGACTTTATTAATGAAAGTAATGAATTTACCTCCTTGGTGCTCCCTGTTGTGGCGTTAGCACAAACGCTGACTCTGGTGTCAATATAAATAGATCAGAAGTACTGTTAACTTACACAGGCAATGCTGTGATAGCTAAAACATTGAAAGCAGGGTAAAACACCATGCAAACAAATAGGCATATAATGGATACAATATGCATGAGTGTGATAGTGAAAGTTGACATTGTTTTCTTGTAATACTTACCTGCAGTGTACCTGGTTGATATAAACTATATTATGATAATTATGTTGATTATTTATTCTGCTTTCAAACAAATAAAGAAATGATAACATTAAGTGTCAATAAAGTCTTCTATAAAGTCATTATTTTGCTGTTCAAAATGAGCAATTGTTGTTGCCTGTGCTCGTGGTCAAATGTGTTAAACAATATATGTAAGAATTGATATAAAAGATAAATTATGTTATTATGTCTTCGGAATATGTTTTAATATGCCCTACTCAATGAAAAACGCACAGTTTGATTATCAGAACACTTAGATCTTGCTGTTTGCCTGGTGTTTAACACTGCTTTCAACCATTTTGCAGTTATATATTACATCTTTTTCTGGGTAAGTTACCAGTAGTACTGATCCATTTTTCCTAAAACCATTCAGTCAGTCGTAAGGCTATCCTCACAATCCTGAGCGCCTAAGAGAGAATCCATTACTAGCTTTAGTATGACTCCGCCGGCAGCGAACCCGTGAACTCCCGCAACCGAGGCGGGCTTTTTACCAGGTACTACACCGCGGAGGCTGTATTTGATAATGTTGTGCACTGTTTGCAAGCAGTGGTAGAATGTTTCAAGAAATTTCTGACAAAACTACACATTGGATCAGATTGCAATCATGCACAATTATATATTGATTTCAACCTAAGTACGCTTAAGTTGATTTTCCTGTATGGCAATAACCCTCTTATCAAAATTTCTCAAACGCGGTATGACCTGTATTCGAAGGCACAGAAAATGTGGAATAGATTTTATCGTTACTTTGTCATTTTCTACAATGTTTTCCTAACATGACGAATGCAAAGACATGACAATACAAGACGAATTTTAATGCAATTCAGGTGAAGGTGCCACACTCCGACTCCAAGTCGCACTAGCCGGATTCCACCCTGATTTATGGCAGCTGGCTTCAATGTTCAGATGAAGTTGGCATTTTGGCCAAGTCTACAGCCCAACTCCGGCTGTATATTGCTCGAATTAGAGAGTTAAATTGCATCGTGACATATGTCAGGTGAAAGTGACACACTCTGGCTCCCAGTCGCGCTAGCCGTATTCCACCCGGATTTATGTCAGCCGGCTGCAAAACCCAGCCGGAGTTGGGCCTTCAGAGTGGCTTCAATCCTCGTGTTGGCGTGCCTATTGTTCGAGATGGATGCATTGGACGATTGATTGATGCATGCCAGGTTAAAGCACCTCAAACTGACCTCATGTTTCGAGAGGTCCTGTTTCGCCAAGTTGCGTCAGCTGGCTGCAACGTCCAGCCGGAGTTGGAATTTCCCGACAAAGTCCCGATTTTGCACCCGTCCTGTTCGAATTAGAGAGTTTAACTGGCATCGTGACATGTGTCAGGTGAGGGTGCCACACTCTGGCTCCAAGTCGCACTAGCCGAATTTATGGCAGCTGGCTGAAATGTTCAAATGAAGTTGGCATTTTGGCCAAGTCTACAGCCAAACTCCTGCTGTATATTGCTCGAATTAGAGAGTTTAACTGGCATCGTGACATGTCAGGTGAAAGTGACACACTCTGGCTCCAAGTCGTGCTAGCCGGAGTTATGGCAGCCGGCTGCAAAACCCAGCCGGAGTTGGGCCTTCAGAGTGGCTTCCACCCTCGTTTTGGCGTGCCTATTGTTCGAGATGGGTGAATTGGACGATTGATTGATGCATGCCAGGTGAAAGCGCATCAAACTGACCTCGTGTTGCACGAGGTCCTGTTTCGCCAAGTTGCGTCAGCCGGCTGTCACGCCCAGTCGTAGTTGGGATTTCCCGACAAAGTCCCGATTTTGCACCCGTCCTATTCGAATTAGAGAGCGACATGTGTCAGGTGAGTGTGCCACAGTCTGGTTCCAAGTCGCACTAGCCTGATTTCACCCGGATTCATGGCAGCTGGCTGCAATGTTCAGATGAAGTTGGCATTTTGGCGAAGTCTACAGCCCAACTCCGGCTTATATTGCTCGAATTAAAGAGTTTAACTGGCATCGTGACATATGCCAGGTGAAAGTGACACACTCTGGCTCCAATTTGCGCTAGCCGGAATACACCCGGATTTATGGCAGCCGGCTACAAAACCCAGCCAGAGTTGGACCTTCAGAGTGGCTCCCTCCTTCGTTGTGGCGTGCCTATTGTTCGAGACAAACAAATTGAGATAGATGGATTGGACGGTTGGTTGATTGATGCATGCCAGGTGAAAGCGCCTCAAACTGACTTCGTGTTGCATGAGGTTATATTTCGCCAAGTTGCGTCAGCCGGCTGCCATGCTCAATCGGAGTAGTTCGAGTTCCGCCTGTTCCGGTTGGTTAATACAGTCGAAGTAGACGGGAGTTCCGCTTGTTTCGGCTGGTAGATACTGCCTTTTTAACCAGAATTCTCGCTGTTCCGGCTGGTTAATTCAGCCGACGTAGCTGAAGTTTCGGCTATACTGGCTAATTAATACAGTCGATGTAGACGGAGTTCCAGCTGTTCCGGCTGGTTAATACAGTCGGTGTAGACGGAGTTCCAGCTTTTCCGGCTGGTTGGTACAGCCGGAGTTCCGGCTGTTACGGCTGGTTGATACAGCCGGAGTAGCTTGATTTCCAGCTGTTCCGGTTACTTCGGCTAACTTCACACACATTCAGATGGGCTGTATTTACGTACAGTTAATATTTTGGTGCGATATCGCGTTTACTACAAGCAGGGACGTGTATATATTGGCCCTGCTACAAGTCACCCGGAACAGAACTTCCCCATTCTTATAACTTACGTCGTCATCAGAGGATCAATTTACGTCGCGCCTGAAGAGTTAGGGTCAACTTCATATGTGTGCAGAGAAAACCTAGTACACACGGGGTTGACATGTAAAATAAAATTTGAACGTTCAAGGAATTCAGAGGCAAACACTAATGGTTTGCATTCCAGTGGTCTTAATTTGTTTTGTAATTACTATATACTTATAACAACAGCTTTTTAAGTTATCACTTATCAAGGTATTAGCTATACATGTACCTAGTGCAGATTAGCTGTTTAATTATCCTGGCATGTCTTTTGAAAATCACAATAAATCTGAATGGGAAATCTAAACAAAAACCAGGTCCAATCTCTATATCTGCATTTTGCGTTACAAACAGAAGTACATGGCAGCGAAAATTACACCGGCTACGAAACCTACACTGAACAGAAGTTTAGTCTGGTTCTCTGCGTACTTTATATTCAAAAAGTGCCGTACTAGTGGTAGGGTCAAGTAAACCATACTGGACAGAAGGTTTGCTTTAAAAAAGACATGGGTCTTGTCAATTTTAGTTATTAAAACTGGTGGTATCAAATATGGTATGCTAAAGTTAACTCGGTGCGCTGTCATAATTTTGTCATCAGAAAAAGACAAGTACTAACCAGTGGAATGCATCTGTAATTATGTCTTTGTGAAACACGCCTCGTATAAATTTGAAATTAAAAAGCAGCAAGTAGGGAACATTCAATCTTTCATTCAAGTCTCAATGTTTTCGTATGTTTGTATGCTAGAAAAATACCTATTTAAAAATGTCACGGACGTCTTTGTTTGTATGGTGTGTCCAAGAAAATGTGTTTCTATGTTTCTATGCATTTTGTGTACAAGTAAACAACATAGAAATGTCAAGAACGTCTTTGTTCGTATGGTATTCTCAAGAAAGTGCATTTCTATGTTCATTAGTGTTCAAAGAAACTATATTAAAATTGTCTAACTCATATAATAGAGAACATATATATGTTGATACATTATGCAGAGTCCATAGTGTTGGTTTTCTCTTGGAACGGCTCATATACATGTTGACTGCGTGCCTTCAAGCTCAATCAAGTGTAATGCACACGAACAGTAACGATAGCACGTCTTTTGTTGAATTTGTTAGAAGATTGTAATCATTCCAATATGACTATTTTTAGAGTTATCTCTTTGTTTCATGTTTTCTCGATTATTTTCAAATGTATTAATTTCGAACTTACCGTGTTGATAGCTTGTATTCAGCAGATGCACAGGTGTAAAGTGCACACTGACTATAATTCTAGCTTGCGTGTTCATCCCACTGTTTGTACCTTTCCGACCATTTTAATACGCCCGTTGATATAGGGACCGCACTATGATAACACCTACGACTTTAAGTCCATTGATGGATGACGCTTGTCACAGTGACTTTTGTCAAACGTCGGAAAGAATGTTGGCCGAGCTGGGGTTCGAACTCACAACTACTGTATTGAAGCCCGCATTGAAACCGACTGAGCTACCGGGGCTTGGCATATAAAGACAAGACCGCCCGGTCTCCTAGATATATCAAGTCGTCTTTGCGGCGTTATATCGGTTTGTTTGTTAAGTCTGTATTATAGTGTTTGATTTAATATGGCAATCTGAAATGCGAGGCGTCTATGGCACATAGATAAATCGTATCTAAGGTATACTCTGGGATAGACTTTATGTATAACTTACAAATTTTAACAGCTTATTGAGAAGTGAATATATTGCCTTTCCCTTTTCAACAAAAATGCAAAGATAACTGCATGCGTTTGGTTAAAAGAAGAAGGTCGGTAAAGAAAGATAATGTAACATTGTGGATAATTTAGCTGAAATTCTTCAATTTCTCCTTTTCAGATAGTGTCTATCGCTCTTGACACATAATTATATCCTTGATATATAACAAATGACCTTTACAATTCTTTCAGTAATACAATGTAAATTCTTTACATCACGACAAAGTTGTAGCCGATGACTTAAAGATACGCTTTAAAAAGCCGAATTAGCCTTTTTTTAGTTACAAACGTTTCACGCCAAGCCCTCGATATGTTGATACGGAAGATAGCTGTTTGTTTCAGCTGTTCTGTTTTTGTCTTGTTTTAACCTGTTCCCATATACTCCTTTTCTTCAACAGTGGAATTTGTAACCATCTATGCAAAAATATGAGAAATCTCTTTAAATGAAAGATATTTTTGTAATATAGTTGAAAACATTTTGGCAAAAGGAGAAATTGCTTATAATGAACATTTTTCTCTTTTACCACAATGTTTTCTTAAGTTGTCTTTTACAGTTGCGTCCATCAATGGGATTGCGTTAACCCTTTTCCACCTGCAGGTACATATTGACACATCTGCAATAGATAACTTTTGAAAACTATGCCATATTGCTTTTTTATTTAATAATCAAACTGTCATATATGGAGATATTTCACATTTTCAATGCCGTGTTGGAGACTATGTAAAGAAAAATATATATAGTGAAAAGTATCACTAGATCATTTCACAAACGGGGGCTTTCTGACAACTCTGCAGAAGATGAATTTTGAAAAAATTATTTTAATTCATTCATCCAATCTTTTGTTTGTTGAAATTCTTGGTATCGTATCCCGTATCTTGCTCGCTTTTCCGAAATTGTCGGTTTGACCGACGTTTTCAGTGGTTTCAACGAGCGCCGTACTTCTCACTCGATTGCTCTATCGAATACACTTGTTATTTACTTTTTTCTTCAAAATGAACATATATTGATGTTAACAATTTATATACCTTATTTGTCTTTAACTGCCATATGAATTGTTTGATGTTAACAAATGACTTTGTAAATAAAATAGGCCCCAAAATCGATAGATATATTTCGCCAATAAAATATGGAAAAAACTATTGTTGAAAACATCAGTAAAATATAATGAAAAAGTTTGTGGTAAAGGATGTATTCAAACTTGAACAGAGCAGACGATCCTAACATACCATATCGGGTTACTTCAAAGTATAGCACTGGATATTTGTACATTTTATCATTACCTTATAAGGTAATAAAAGTAGTATACGGTATCTATGCGCAATATCACGTGATTGTTGTTTATAAAGACTGCATAGTCGTCTGGGCCCGGCATAACGCTTTCGACTTTAATAGAGTTCTGACGTGTCTAACATATTATATTGGGGAGAAAAAGAGCGGTGCGCAAAAAGGATAGAGGATTGAATTGGTAACTTCGAGAATTCGGTAAGTTATAATGTTTGACTTTTAGTTAGAACATTATATTTTTTTCGTCGTTTATCCAATGAGACCGAACCTAACATACTAACTATAATTTTGGTAAAAAACAGATTTGCAAACCTTGCACTTGCTATCGGGGATAATTTACCATATAGAAATAAAGACTAGTTGTAACTTTAACGATCTATAATACTTTTATTAATTAAGTTATCGCTTAGGTGCAAACGGCTCCACAAAATATAATTATCTATCGGTAATATGTATATTTTATTTATCGAGAAAAAGATAATTTAAATAGTCTTTTTTCAGGTTGAATAAACGTTGCCAATATCATAAAGACAAAGAACAAAATAAAATTACCCCTTCACTTATAATCGATGTATATCAAATATTATTATAGATATTTCTTAGGTGCAAACGGTCTCAGATTAGGCCCTTCTTCATCTACAATGTAATTTTTATTTGTAACTTCATGGTTTTAAATGTGTTCGTGGTAGTTCGGAAATGCTCCTGATTCGATCCGAAGTTTTATGACGCTCATAAAATAAATTTGTATCCCCAGGGGTCTTAATCCGAATTTCTTATACACAACTCTCAATGTTGAACAACTTAGTTAGATTTTGTATGAAGTCTTTGTAACTTTAAAAAGTAACGTTCAAAAGGTTTAGTGACAGAAAGTAAATTGGTGATTAAACATCCCTGATAAGACTCTTTCGAATAGTATATGTGATTGTTTTTTCTGTTTTCTTTTTTTTGCTGTTTCTGTCTTTGGTGTAGGTTTTTTTTTATCATATTTATCTTTTTATAAAACAATTAATAATAATACAGTAAATTTAGTGATAGAAATCAATTTGGTACTTGACATTTATTAAACATTTCTGTAAAGCTTCTTCAGCATAGTTATAGTTGATTTTTTTTCTTTTTCCTTTTGTTATATTTTTTTTTTCTGATCGGGTTTATTGTATTTTGTAACTCATGTACATTTGAAATGACGAGGAACATTAATCAATTTCAAGTTAAATAATAAATTAATTGAAAATTTAATTTAATTTGAGTATCATGCAAAATATATGCACATATAATAACTCATGTACATTTGAAATGACGAGAAACATTAATTGAGCCGTCCCGCGAGAAAACCAACATTATGGCTGCGTAATTTATCGACCCAGATCAGCCTTCGCAGTCCGCACAGACTGATTCGGGCCGACACATTCCGTCTCAGGGAGATAGAGTTATAGAGTAATGATTCATGAAACAGAAAATCAAGAGAAAGCGTGAAGTGTCTGTCCGTGTTAAAATGCTTAGGCTGATCTGTGTCGATACTTTACACAGAGAATGTTGGTTTTCTCGCGGGACGGCTCAATAGTTCAAGTTTCATTTAATTTGAGTATCATGCAGAGTATATGCACATATAATAAGACAACATATGATTAAGTTTATTGAATTTGGTCTATTTCATATTGTCCACGTGTAAAAAAGGTAAACTTGAAATAGAAATGTTGCTTTTTGCACGGCTATCAGGGCAAAACAATGTTGCTTTGGATCCTAATTACCTTTTAATTGAGAACATGATATAATCATTTTGAAGGGTTTATTTTTACTCCACAGATAAACTAAGCAGGTATCCTACTATTTTAAGAATTAGTTTGTCTCATTTCGTATTTGTCTTATTCATTAAATGTTATAAAGTATCAATTTAGTCACGTACAGAAAGGTTATAGTCAGGTCTGGTCTAACCTGTTCGCAACGGGAGACACTCAAAATCTCCATGCTCAAAATCGCTATGGTTCAAAATAGGCTTAGTACTCAAAATTCCAATGGCTAAATTGACAGTGTATTTAAAATCCCCACGGCCAAAATGATGGGATATTCAAAATCCCCATGCATGGTGAATTTCTGTGTTTATTTTGCTTGTCACAGCCAGTCACTTAAATCATCATACCTCTTAATTAGTTTAGTTAAATATTTTGATTGCATAATCGCTTAATATCTTGTATGATAATTACTTTAAATAATCATGTAGATGATTAGCTTGTTATTTTGATTGTATAATTGCTTAAGATGTTTTACTTTAGATAAAAATAAGATTACTCAATTATTTTCATTGCATAATGGCTTAAGATCTTTTATGATAATTACTTAAAAAAATCATGAATTTATGTCTGGCAGCGGACACGTGATTAGAATAAAATGAACTCGGTGTTTGAAGTGCAATGTGATTTTGTGGACTTGTGCTAATGTGAAAAAGGGCTAAAATAAAATAAAACAGTGTTTGCAGTGCAGTTTATGATTTATTTGATATAACAGTTTTTAAACTTTTTCTATATTATCTATAATTTTGAGTTCTGCACAATTAAATTAAATAATGCATATTTATCAATTAAAAATATTAAAGTTGCTCATTGTTTCATTTGTCTTTTATTTCGCTTATATACATGAAGTTCAGCAGACAACTAAGAAAACATCTTGGCACGTCCGGTTTTCTAATTCAACTAATTCCACTACTCAACACCTTTGAATAACCTGTCATATTTGCCGTGGAGATTTTGACTACCCATCATAGGGATTTTGAATACCCTGTCATTTTAGCCATGGGGAATTTGAGTACTATGCCAATTTTGAACCATGAAGATTTTAATATACACTCGTTCGCAACACGATTCAACTCGCGCACAGCAGGTTAAGGGTTTACGTTTGAAGCTTATGTAGTTATTTTGTTGTACAAAACTGATTAAAAGTGTAGTTTTCATATACTGATCTCATTTTAAGACAATGCTTCAAACTTAGAAATAAATCATTATGTGAATAGCCATTGTTGAATTCATTTCTATACATCAGTGTTCGTAAGATCGCTTTTTTTTATAATGGATATGCATATTACTAGTTTATTTGCTGTTTTTCTCTATTGAATCTGAATATATATATATAGTGATATTATATAATGTATTAGTTCAGATGATACATTTTCATCTACAAATGTTTGTATAATATATTTGTGTGTTTTATATGTGAAATTCAAGTTTATGTGGAGCGTGTGTCACTAAATTACGTCATGATGGCGCTTATTACTGGTTTGTTTGCACAGGGATCGATCATGAATAAGTGAACTATCGCCGTGATATAACTGAAATAATGTTGAAAGCGGCGTAAAACCACAATACAACAAACAAACAAAACACTAAATTACGAACTTCATTATTCTAATCAAATAAAGATTAAACCTAGTGTACTGGTTCGTTGTCCAAACACGACTATTGTTTTACGATTATCTTCACAGCGTGTGATCAATTATCGGTAAATCACTGAACCTTACTGAGATTAACGAAAATATTGCTTCCGTGGGCAAATAGGATTATCGATATTTAATGATTTAACTGATTATCGAAATTCTTGGGTATGAATGTGTAGAGAGTAATTGATAACAGTTGCCTCTAATTAATAACAATTTAGGATAAGCTCAATTTAAACTGCTTCCGTTTTTGAAATATGAAATAAAAAGTTAATAGAACAGAAGCTAATTAAAACTAAAAATTATATAAATTCGTCTGCAAACAGGGATTCAAAAATATTGTCCTTGAATGTTTGGTGGTATTGTATCTTACCTTAAGTGTCCCGACTTTTTGTCATATTTAGGTAAGTTTGATGTAATTGGTTTACAAGAAACGGAAACCGATGAAACCGATGAGATATGTGTTCCAGGCTATATAGTACATTTATATAATAGAAAAATAGTCAAATAATGTATCAGGCGGAATAGCCTTATTTGTTAGAGAAACTGTAGCATGTGATCACCAACACTGAATGTAATCTCATCAATTTGTTTTAACCTGTCTAAATTTGTGTACGATAATAATAATAGTAACACAAATGAATATTTAAAATGTAGAATTGTTTATGTTCCGCTAGTTAGTTTTAGATTTGCTCATGTCGATCCATATTTTAAATTCAAAATGAAATATTCAGATACTTTTCGAATAACACACACTATTACAGTCATGTCGTATCAATTACATGTCCCGTGGAACGGTAGAATGAAGGGAGATGTTTGTACCCCAATGATAAAATGTAAACATTGTAGCACGGCAGATTATTTTTTATCTTCTAGTTTTGTTTTTGAAAATGTTGTACATTTTAAAGTCGACGAATTATGTTACTTATATTCAGATGTTCACTCACAGTTATATATATATGCTATTCTAAAAAAAAAATCACGTGTCTGAAAATAAAAGCTAAAGTTAAAACAAAAGCTTGAGGGAACGCAAAACAGCTGGCTTATGCATTGAACATATTGACATCATTAACAAACTGAAACAAATCTTGACCATATAATATAATACAGTACAGGACATACACCAGACATTTCAATTTGATTTAGTAAATGATCTAAAACATCATTCTGCACCATGACTAGTGGTAAAGTAGTTTAAAACTGCACGCTTGCTTATTCTGGTTTAATTCAACATGCCATAATATGAGAGATATATTGATTGATTGTGGTTTAACGTCGTTTTCAACTTTCAAAATGTGTTCAGTCATATCACGGCGACTAGTTCACATACTCATGTGTTTCCTGGTTTTCTCACACCAGTACTCCACACAACATTCCTCTTTCCAAGCAATTGGCTGCTTTTCCACATAGACTGTTAGCCCATTAGTTGAAGACGAATAACGCTTGTCACAGTGACTTTTGTCAAACGTCGGAACAAATGTTGGCCGAGCTGGGGTTCTAACTCCCAGCCCCTGGATTGACAGCTCTAGTCGCTACCGACTGAGCTAACGGGGCTCGACATAAATGATATATATCATAAAACAAAACCACATACCATGAAGAATATAAAAGCCAATTTTTTACAAATACTGAAATAACAAAATACAAATACTAAATAAACTATTAAGAAAGCTGAAAACTGCTGATCAGAAACAATATTGGAATATCATAAATGGCAATTAAATGAAAATGTAAATAACGACGAACCTGCAAATAATAAAAACAAAGCAGCAGGATATGATGAAATAATACAAAACAAATTAAACAATCTAAAAAATTGATATGATTAATATCTATACAAAGTTAATGTGATGTTAGCCATCCTTTACCACACATTTTTAATTGGAAACCCGCCAAATGTCGAAAAGTCTTGCACGACATGCACACATCATGTTTACGCTAATTAGAGACAATATCAGATATATAACCAGTACTACTAAGACCATCATTGCATGAACATAAATGCAGAAGAGAAAATACTTTTTTGTTGACAGTCCCTCTCTAATTGACACAATTGACCAAGGAAGGTCAATTTCCTCTTATCAATGTCAGCCTGCAGTGGAAGAACGCCTAATAGGCTGAGGACAATATCTGTCCTCGATCTACTTTTCAATCCCTGAATCTGTTTTAAGCATAATCCGCGTGCCGTGTCCACATTCAAGTTGTCTCGGTCAGAAAGCGACTGTAACATTTCACAGCCAAAGAGAGCTCTTGGCAAAACAATAGATTTGTATATTTTGAAACTAGTAATTGGACTAAAAAAGATCATTTCTGTGCAAACCTTCCTTAATTAACCCATAGAAAGTCCCCCTTAATTTCCTAACTACATTTTAAACAATTGCAGATGATGAGGAATACTTATTACATAAAATGCCTGAATGAATAACATCCTCTGTTTCTTGTATTACTCACAAACGAAGTGCATTTATATGGATTGTATTGGAATCTCCATAAACAAGAATATTTATTACAAATCAATATCATTTCTGGTAAGGCTTTGCTCGATAGAGCAAGAAGGGTCAAGTCGTCTGCAAAGGACGGGGCGCATACACTAGAGCCTAGCACTTGAAATCCTAAATTACTGATTTCTAACTGCTCTATCAACGAGTTAATATTTAAAGAGACATAATAAAAGGGACCATACCCCACCTTGTCTGGTATCATGTAAAACTGGGAACCAGTCAGAATAAATACCATTATACATGACATAACTGTACATATCATTGCGCATGGAAATAACAGATTTTAACAGCTTTGGGGTGACTTGTAACTCACGTAATGTATAGAATAGACAATCATGCCAACCTCTATAAAATGTTTGACAGACATCTAAAAATCAAGCGAACAAATTACTGTAAGCTTCTTTGCAATAGCTTATACTTTCTGTTAGTATGAATGATGTCATAGTACTACCCATGTTTGGTTAAAACCCGCCCTGGAGAGGATGTAATGGTTTAGCTATAGATTTTAGGAGGCGTTTGAAAAGAACATTTTCATATAGCTTTAAAAAAGAAGAGGAAAGGATAATTGCCCTATAACTTCCAGAGTCCTTTCTGGGTTTACCACTACCTTTGTATAAGGTTATAATCATACCTTGTTTAAGGGCTGTTTAAGGTACGTGTCCAAAATAATACATTAAATCAAATAAAACAGTCAAAAACTTTTTTTCACATTAATCCACCGTGAATGAGGTGTTCATTGCAAACCCGGTCTAGTCCACACATGTTACCAATTTTGGGATAGGGGAGTTTCGCGCCTATCCCATACTCAGGCTGCTTTCGAAAAGTCGGATTAAAGCTGCAACCACAGTCCACATGAATCGAGTTTTGATTGGTTATAATCTGCCTTTTCAACGATTTCATTGGTTCGACCGAATCACGAAAAACCCTCCGCTTGCATTAATTAATGAGACAAAATAGATCCAACGCGTGAAACACACTCTGAACTATGATTGACCTCAATGTCAGTGGTGTTAGGTAACGTCGATCGTGCTGTGACCCCATTAGTTTACAACAGTCTACTTATATAGAGAAATTTGCAAATCACTGTAAATAAAATTATTGAAAGGAGCTGAAACCATTGTGGCAAAAGTAGAAATTGCCTACGATAAGAAATTTCTCCTTTTGTCACAATGTTTTCGATTGTCGTCTGCTGCACATCTGTAAGCGGAAAATGGTTACGTCCTCCCCGTGGAAGCGGAACCCTTTCCGTGATACTATAACAGTTCGAATATTGAAAATATTGTTGAAAATGGAGCTGTTGCTGACAATGAGCAATTCCTCCTTTTCACTCAATGCTTTCTTTCAAACACGTTTCAAATTAATTATTTTCATATTTGAACGTTTTACTATGGACATTCTTTTACTCTACACATTTTGAATAACATGCTAGATATGAATGATAACGAGCAATGTTGCCTTACATCAAGGGGAAAATATATGGTTGAAACTACGGAATCCTGTTTGGCTCATGTCGTCCGTCGTGCCTTAGGTCGACGCGCGACAAAGCGTGACGACGCACGACAAAGCGACACGACGGACGACAAAGCGACACGACGGAATGTCGTTATGTCGTGTCGCTTTGTCATGTCGATTTGTCGTCCATCGTGTCGCGTTGTCGTGCGTCGTGTCGCTTTGTCATCCGTCGTGTCGCTTTGTCGTCCGTCGTGTCGCTTTGTCGTGTCGCAATGTCGTCCGTCGTGTCGCATTGTCGTGCGTCGACCTAAATAATTTACAACACGATAATGCGACACGACGGGCGACACGACGGCCGACAAAGCGACACGACGGACGCATCGTAATGTCGTCCGTCGACCTTCTACTCTTCCAAGTCGACGTGCGACAAAGCGACACGACGCACGACAATGCGACACGACGCACGACAAACCGACACGACGTGCGACAGTTCAAGGGCGAGGCTCGACGGACGACATAATGTCCCTTCCGTCGTGTCGCTTTGTCGTGCGTCGTGTCGCTTTGTCGTGTCGTTTGTCGCGCGTCTACCTAAGGCACGACGGACGACATGAGCCAAACAGGATTCCGTATGAAACCCTTGTGGAAAAAGAGGAAATGAGTCACGATAAACAATTCTGCAGCCATCTGCTGCACATGCGTCAAAACAAGCGACTGTAAGCGGGAAAGGGTTGAACCGTTTCCGTTGTAGCTACTTAGTTACATACGAATGTTGAAAGTGTATTTGCAAACGGAGCAATTGCTGACAATGAGCAATTCCTCCTTTCCAAACAATGCTTTGAAACATGAATCAATGTTTTTTTCTATAACCTAGATAACGAAAACATTTGTCTACAGTTATTATTTTAACCTTTGCCCCTTTTAGACACATTTGACTCACCTTAACAGATGAATGATAATCAGCTTTGTCTTTTTCCACAATATTTTCATCACTATTCAAAATAGGAAATAGAAATTAAATCTACAAATTAGAGATAAGTTAATTTCAACATTGATTGATTGATTGGGGTTAACGCCTTTTTTAACATTTCCTCACTAATACCACGGCGGCCAGTTCACATACAAATGTATTTCCTAGTTTTATCACACCAGTACTCCACACAACAATCTTTCCAACCAACTGGCTACTTTTCCACATATATTTTGTAGACTTAGCCCATTGGTGAAAGACGAATGACGCATGTCGCATTGACTTTTGTCAAACGTCGGAAAGAAATTTGGCCGAAAATGTCAACATACACACGAGTTATAACCGCAAGGTCATTATTTATTTTATAATGGAGGCGCTTCTAGCGATTTTGCGACAAATTTATAATGTATATGCATTTGCGTTAATTGAAGACTCAACGACCGTCAACGTGTAATCTAATCCTAGATGTTTCTGTTGACAAATAAACTAGAAATGTAGTCTAAATAGGTTTTTGTAAATTAACCTTGTACGACTTCTGTAATCAATACGTTATGAGTTGTCTCTGTCTGTAAAGCTTGGTGGTATAATCCGACGTCCGGCCGGCTGTCTGCTTGAATCCGTCATGGATTGCATGTATTGGTCAACACGTTGTTACTGTTTGGCAGATTTATTTTAAAGTGGTCACACTTATACCGTCTGATCAGGAGAACGGCAAAGTACATAATTCTGGTCTGTTTATTTTAGTTATCTCCATTTTTCCTTATTTAGTTCAGCGATTGTCTCACTTAATTTCCATTGTATCCATTTCAAACTTGGTTTGTAGGTAACTTATGACCTACATATTTGCAGTGCACCATTACCATAACTTTAGCATGCTGCGTTTGGAGTGTGTGTATTTTTGTCTTTCCATGTTCTCACTTATTATATGACTTTCGCATGCAACACATGCGTTCCGTGAAATGCCCTTGTTCGTTAATGAGTGCTTCCCAACGCTGTGTACTTTGTCCGGAGCGACTGACTGTCTGTCTGTCTTTGTGTTCATCATCCATCCGTCCGTCTGTTCGTTACGGTTTGCATTAATGGGTCAAAACTTTGTTTCTGTTTCGCGGATCCATTTCAAAGTCGTCACACGTGTATATTGGGATTAGGAGATCGATACAATATTTTGAACACAAATCTGATCTGGTTTTTTAGGTGTAAACTCATTTTTCATTTCTTCGGTTATTGTCTCAATAGATGTCCAATGTATCAATTTAAGACTTGGTGTATAGGGAACTCAGAGCTACAGATGTGCAGTGCAAAAAGAAACATAACTGTAGCATGCTTTTGATTGCCTTGATAACAATATACATTGTGGATCTTTAGTGATTTCTGAACTGGAAATATTTTAATTAAGGGTCGCTGCTCGGTTTTTTGTCAATCTTTTGTCCTTCCTGATTTATTTTCTTTATACAAGAAAGGGTCAAACTTTGATAAATAAGGTATATGTTATTGGCAGGCAGTATGTGTTGCTTCACACATTTTGGGTTTGGTTTGTTTTAAAGGTCATTGTTTATTGTTTCAACAATGTTTGTCCATATTATCTATGCCATATATTTTCAACTTACATATGCCCCTATACCATTAGCGCTTCAGCACTTTGATTTAAAGTAGTTAAGGCAGATAACATTTCCTCCTGTGCTATGTGATCCCAATGTACTAAAATCGACTCTTCCTTAATACAATTAACACATGCCGTCACGTTTTCGAAGTGCACCCGGTCATAGGAATCACTCTCCGTATCTGAGTAAAGGGTTGCAAAGTGACGACCCCATTCACGACAAATTTTCAATGGATCACGAACGAGTAAATCGCCTAATTTAATCTCTTAAGAAATGGTTTTCTGTTATGTTTTCATCTTCTATTTGACTTATTTCTAAAATAACTAATGCCTATCTATACCTGCCGCATTGTCAATGTCATTTTTGACTTGTTGTAGGTACTTTAGAAAGACATTTCTGCGCGGAAGATGTGCAGTTGAGGCTATACTGATGTTATTAACAATGCACTGGTAATTGATCTACACTGTTTTTCAGGCATTGACTTTAACTTATTTGATATTTTAAGAGTTCGATTTCGGACACCCTTTTCAACCATTGACTCATTAAAATTGTCTTTGACACTATAAGAATATTAATAATTTTGTAATTTAAATACACTCGGACGGTGAGAAGACACATTTAACAGACATCGTCAAGTATAATACAATAAACAATAGAATGAACTAATTCATCCGAAGTGATAATATGATAAATTAAAGACTTGTTACGATGATCATAAGAAACATAGCTGATATCTGCCCCAGTACAAAGGGATGAAGTAGAGATATTAATCAAATCGAACATAGACGTCAGCTCCGAAAGAGCATCGCCTCTACTATCTATCTGCTTAATAAACATAGATCCATTCAAATGAGCAATAAAATCGCCTATTATAATTACTGTTCCAACTTGCGAAATCATGTAACAGTTCTATGTGTTGACGGAAGTATGCTATACTGTGATTTGAGCTGGCAAAATATACTTGTAATAATACATATGTATACTTATCACATGCCGTTTGAACTTGTATTCCTATACCCCGATCACTATCTATAGAAAGAGGAGAAAAAGATTCGTTGAGTGATTTCTTCCACAACATCGCAACGCCACCTTTTCCTCCATTATATCAACTGTTACCAAAAAGTAATTTCTATACACAAAATGATAGGGAAATACATAACATAATATAAATACATTTTTTACATTAGGAAAAATGTCTCTAAAACTAAAAGTCTTTCAACTGCATATAGAAGTATTGTGCTTATTATGCCCCCTTCGAAGAAGAGGGGTATATTGCTTTGCACATGTCGGTCGGTCGGTCGTCGGTATGTCGATCCGTCGGTAGACCAAAGCTTGTTCGAGTGATAACTCAGCAATGCCTGAACCTGTCTCAAACTTGACATAGAGGTTGGGCCTGGCCAGTAGATGAACCCTATTAATTTTAGGGTCATCGGATCAAAGGTCAAGGTCACAGTGACCTTGAACGCGAAAAGCTTGTCCGAGTGATAACTCTACATTGCCTGCACCCGTGGCCCTCAAACGTGACATGGAGACTAGGGGTGACCAGTGATTTTGAGGTCATTGGGTGAAAGGTCAAATTTACAGTGACATTGAACGCAAAAAGCTCGTCCACGTGATAACTCGACATTGCCTGCACCCATTGCCCTCAAACTTAACTAGGAGGCTGGGGGTGACCAGTAGATGACGACCCTTATTTATTTTGAGGTCATCGGATCAAAGGTCAAGGTCACACTGACCTTGAACGCGAAAAGCTTGTCCGAGTGATAACTCGACATTGCCTGCACCCATGGCCCTCAAACTTGACATGGAGGTTGGGGTGACCATAAGATGACTTCTAATTATTTTGAGGTCATCATGTCAAAGGTCAAGGTCAAGGTCACGGTGACCTTGAACACAAAAAGCTTGTCCGAGCGATAACTCGACATTGCCTGCATGTATGGCCCTCATACTTGACATGGAGGCTGGGGGTGACCAGTAGATGACTCCTATTAATTTTGAGGTCATTAGGTCAACGCGAAATATTGTCCGAGTGATAACTCGACATTTCATGCACCTATGACCCTCTTGGAGAGACCAGTAGATGACCAATATTGTGAGGTCATCAAGTGAAAGGTAAGGTCACAGTGACCAAGCTTGTCCAAGTGATAACAAAACAATGCATTGACCTCTGGTCCTCAAAGTTGGGCCTGACCAGAAGATGACCCCTATTGATGTTGAAGTCATCGGGTCAAAGTTCAAGGAGACCTTGAACGCAAAAAGCTTGTCCCAG
Organism: Serripes groenlandicus; assembly: GCA_031761405.1. Taxonomy (NCBI): domain Eukaryota; kingdom Metazoa; phylum Mollusca; class Bivalvia; order Cardiida; family Cardiidae; genus Serripes; species Serripes groenlandicus. The sequence goes on from JASEVX010000008.1 coordinate 63,028,780, forward strand.
TAATAACTCAACATTGCTAGCATTCATGGCCCTCAAACTTGACATGGAGGCTGGGGGTGACCAGTAGATGACCCCTATTGATTTTGAGGTCATCTGGTTAAAAATTGTCCAAATATTCCTTACAACATGGCGCTCAGATGGGCATAATTGCCCTCAAACTTGAAATGGAGGCTAGTGGTGAACAGTAGATGACCCATATTGATTTTGAGGTCAAGGTCAAGTTGAACGCAAAAAGAGTGATAACTCGACATTGCCTGCACCCATGACCCTCAAACTTGACATGGATGCTGAGGATGACCTGTATTTTGAGGTCATCAGGTCAAAGCTCAAGGTCACAGTGACATTGAACGCGAAAACCCTGTCCGAGTGATAACTCGACACTGCCTGCACGTATGGCCCTCAAACTTGACATTGAGGCTGGGGTGACCAGTAGATGACCCCTATTGATTTTGAGGTCATTATGTCAAAGGTCAAGGTCACTGACCTTGAACGCGAACTATTGTCCGAGTGATAACTCGACATTGCTTGCACCCATGACCCTCAAACTTAACATAGAGGCTTAGGGTGACAAGTAGATGACCCCTTTTGTGAGGTCATCAGCTGAAAAGTCAAGTTCACAGTGATCAAGCTTGTCCGAGTGATGACTAAACAATGCCTTGACCTATGGTCCTCAAAGTTGTCTTGGAGGTTGGGCCTGACCAGTAGATGACCAATATTGATTTTGAGTTCATCGGGTCAAAGGTCAAGGTCACAGTTACCTTGAACGCAAAAAAAGCTTGTCCAAATGATAACTATACATTGCCTGCACCCGTGGCCCTCAAACTTGACATGGAAGCTGGGGGTGACCAGTAGATTGAATTTGAGGTCATCGAATCAAAAATTGTCCAAATATATCCTGACAACATGGCGCTCAGAGGGTGCATACTGTTTGACAAACATCTCTTGTTTTCTTATTAGCAATGGATTATTAGATTGTAATAACTAACGCGTAGAAACTAGTAATGCTAGTACCAGATTTATACCAGGTTAAAAGGAAATCCTGTCTGATTTCGAGGAACTTTTGACACTGGAAAACATATGATATGCACACTCAGTAATGTTATGTAGTCCATTTGGCGTCCCTATGTGTTCTATACACCAACCTAGAAATGTTGTTTCCTATGAACTTTTTTTGGTGATTTGTACTCTAATGGGGTTCTCAAACAAATGCAGCTGGGTTGCCAAAATGGCAAGTTTGGGCAAATCCGGTAATTTGCATAAATCCAAGATGGCCGCCAGATACCGTTTTGAAAATTGAACATTTATGATTAAATTTTGAAAACAGTACAAACATATCCTATTTTCCCGAATAATTTTACTATGGCCACCAGTCTCAATTCTAAACTTATGATTAGACCAACATTATTTGATAAAGTAATCTTATGATTAAACGAGATGTCTATAAGTAGATATTTTTCTGAATTCAATAGAAACTTATAATGTTTATAGTGAATACATCGACCAGATTCGTTGATACGTCCATGCCAATTTTGCTCGAATTAATCTAGTAGACGTGCTTTAAAACACCTTATACATTGATTCACGTTTCCAACCTCCTGTTTCCAAAACCAAATAAGAAATGTAAGTTCTTCCCATAAGTTGCCCATGTTCTACGTCCTACGTCATCTAAAGAGTTCAACATTAAATTATTTGCTATTTGGCATTTCCAATAGTCTACACCAATACTTAATACTAGACATATAATAATCTATAAAGAGGGAATATCTTTGCTTAAAGGTACTATAGTATTTGTTGAAACTTTTAACTTCAAATACTTTTTACAGAAAGTAAATTGTACATATTATAAGTATGACCCCAAATGTAATCACCGTACCAGAATTGGTTTTATCATTGAAACTAACAATTTAAAGATATCTTTGCAAGGAAAATAACCAAAATATATCTGATATCTGTATATTAAAAAGTAGTTTCTTTGCTTCGGATGCCTATTTTTGTTGAGATGAGAATAAAGACAAATTTTGTGTAAAATGCAGGCCCATGTATTTATAACATGATGTTATTTTAACACGTTCATTATCTAAAAGAATTGTTTTCATTTGCTCGTAATTGACTGCCATTTTTAAAAACTATTATTTCTGTTTTATCTAAGTAAATTTCCATACATGTGTCTGAACAAATATGTTACTATATAAAGTTGATTTTGCAATTGTATGACAGTGTCCAAACAATTTGCAATGTAATCTGCGAGCAATAAGCATATAGTGTCAGGTATATTCTCAGTAATGTAAATACCGTGTTTACATCCTTCAAGAGTCTTACATGTATACAAAGTTGATTAAAAACAAGAACAAATTGTTGTGATACTTGTATCACCCTGTCTGGTACTTATGTTACATTTTAAGAATTTTGCAAGACCAGTATCTGCTTTAATGCACAGCATTTAACACTTTCAAACTGTAACCGTATATACCTAAATGTTTTAGACATGAAAATAACTCGTTATGGTTTATTTTGTCAAAAGCTTTACGAAAACTTATATCTAAACAATTAAAATGACCTCCATGTTTCGATAAGTATTATAGCTTGTAATGAAAACAGATAAACAACAGTGTAATAATATTCGTCTGAATCCAGAGTGTGCTTCACAATTTGTATTGTTACCCTCTACCCAATTATATAGTCTTTTGTTAATAAAACTTGAAACTATTTTATAGCTCTATATGGTATTAAATAAAAATATATTATATTTATTATTATGGTATAGAACCATAAAAAGAGTCTATATATAGTAACACGGTTCTGTGTGTGGAATTCCCCGAACTAACTCATACCATAAAATTACTTTCATTATTTTTATAATAGCTTATGGACCATATATAGACTATTTGAAGTAGTTTGTCGAGGTATTGTGGTTTGTTTTGGTTTTTAGCTCGACTTTTCGAAGAAAAGGCAAGCTATTCTACTCGCCTCGGCGCCACTTTTTGGTTAAGTATTTTGTACCAAAACCATTACAGATATTGCTCTGAAACTTACCATTCTTGAACACCAACAGTACCTCAATCAACAGACAAGAGCACATAACTATAGCCCTTTTCCAATTTGAAATTTTAGTTAAGTTTTCCGTACTACCCATTTGTTCAATAATTAAACACAATCGAAATGGGCTCATAGCAGTTTTCCAACACTATTTCTGTTTCAGATCTATACTTGTTTATGTGGGAAGCAGATAGCAAACACCACATGAACATCGACTTTCGGAACATTTTAATAAACCAAGGCTCCGATAGACATGTATATGTACTCTAATATTTGTCTTCCCTTTTCACCATACGGTCATTCAAGAAATATAGGATTTCCTTCAAACAAATAATGAGTAAATATAAAAAGAGTTCAATCTGAAGCGTTATTTATAACGGTGCCTTCTCTCTTTGACACTTGTTAGTTTTAAGATAAGATTTTATGGGTAAAAAGAGTAGGCAATGTGAGACTAAGCTCCAATTCCACCAAACGTACTTAGCGCTATATATGTAAGATATAAATAGTTGCCTTGCTAACTAACAATCCTTTTTGAGGATTTTTTTTTGTTGGCATTTTTACATGGGAAACAAAAATTATGAAATATGCTGTTAAGTATTTAAGAATTTATGAACGCTAAGCATGTTTTGGGAAATTGGACACCTCAACATGTGTGAATTAGCCAGGGGCCAGGGTTTGTCAAAGTGTATCTCTTCTTATTAGATATTATTAATGGCCAGCCTTCTGGACACTATTTGGACCTTGTGAAATTAGACAAACCCTTCTAATGTCATTAAGCATTTATAAACGCTCATAGTCAAGTACAAACATGCATACATACAGAAATGACGTGCTATTTAAATCATACACCAACAATTGTACATTCAGAAATCAGTGATAGTAAGATCGCATATGAAATGACGTAATCATCGCTCTAAGTGTGACGTCATTCCGTGTGTGTACGCGGAAGAAAACTCGCATGTTTACACGGAGTCTGATCATGTTTATAAACGTAGTGTTCATCGATAAAATGAATTGATTTATTTATTGGGGTTTTACGCCGCTTTCAACATTATTTCAGTTATATCACAGCGACAGTTCACTTATGCATGATCCCTGGGTAAACAAACCAGTACTAGGCTAGAAAATGTGCTTTGCCCAAGGGCACTCCACCATGACCGTAGTGCCGCGACTTAGGATCGAACCCGGGACACCCGGCTTCGAAATCCCCGACGCTAACCACTCGACCATAGCGGATTAAAATGAAGAGCGACATAGTGTTACGAGCAGGTTAATCTCTCCCTATTACGTTATCTAAAAAAACCGTTCAATAGATCTTTGTTTGCATATTTTGAATTATTTTCCTAATTACTCTATCAAATACAAAACATTTCATATATCTACAATCAGAAATAAAAAACGCAACTTTCCCTATACTTCAGATGCATTAATTGTGAAAAGCCCCTAATTAACACATCGAATTACTGGTCACTTTCCATAACAAAAGTGCGACAAAAGCTACAAGAAAGCCTTGAAAACTTAAATTATCTTTGATTTAGCGTAAAATTACGTCTGTTCCCTCAGCTGACTACTGAAAGGATTTGGCGACATTTTCAACTAAACCGTTTACAGTCGAAATCAAACAACATGGAGTTCGATAAAGAGAAAAATAAACTTAGTGACACTTACATTTTTACGCGTTGTTTTTTGTTTTCTAAGATTTAAGACCTTATAATTCGGATAAATGAGCCGTCCCGCGAGAAACCAACATTATGGCCTCTGCGTAATGTATCGACCAATATCAGGGGGATAGAGGTATGATAGAGGTATAGAGTAATGATTCCTAAAACAGAAAATATATCCGGGTAAGCCTGCGCGGCTATTCCGGGTAAATACGCTATGTCCACAATGTTGGTTTATCGTTGGACGGCTCAAATGTAAAATAATACAATTGGATACTTTTTCATAGATTATCTGGCATGGTTTGAAATAAGTTGACCGGTTTTATTAAAATAATTGTTGCGTCTTAAAAGTGTACCCCTCAACGCACCAAAATCGTATTATCAATCACGCGACGTTTTAAGCACTTAAATTAATACTCTTATATTTATGCAATAAAAAATGAAAAACATACATAAAAAATGCATTTTTCCCATAAAGACCACATCTAGCAAAAATGGTGATTTTGTATTTAAAAACATGAAATATATAAGTTTATTTTCATTACTCTTAAAAATGTCCCCTTACGTTAAAATCAGCGTCATAACGTCATACAAAATATTTGTATTTCTGCATAATAAAGTTAACACTGGTTAATTTGGTGGACTTTACACAAACACAAAATTGAAAATATGTGTTTCAACATCATTTCAGGCTCATCATACATGTATAGGGAAAAAAGTAATATAAACTCTCATTTGAGACAAACATACACAATAGAGAAAAAAAATCGGCAGACAAAGACAGATTTATTATTTATATTTCAACAAAGCAAAATGAAACAAATTATATTCCCAGAAAACCTGAGCCATCATTAAACGAAAATAAAGACACAAGAAAAAAGACATGACTTAAAAGGAATTGTTAAAAAAGCAAAATCATAGGGAAAGTCAAAAGTGCTCATGTTCCCACATGTATGATTTAAATTGTGTAAATTACAATTGTTTGTCGGTGTTTTCGTGTTTGTATATATATATGAAATGAATATGCGTTTCGGTAACATTTATCTGTAATCTAAAGCTTATGTCGAAACTTATGACGAAATTGTTCATATTTCGAACCGGATATAACAGCGACTTCAAAAAAGTAATAACTACGTCTCTGAGATTGTTTTAAACTGTTGATAGATACGCATTTCCGTGTATTCTTTTTTTCTTTCCATTTTTTCTCGATGTAATATATTGTAGTTTGAATCCGTGTCTCTCTGAAATTAATTTTAACACAAACGATATTCGCATTCTGCAGGATTCATGTACCTGTTCACCCCTCTATCATATTTCAATGCAAAGTGTTTTTACGTTGTACTGGTGTAATACGATGCTGTATGCATAACATTTATCTGCATCTGCGAATCCTAGCAAAGTGTTATGAATATCTAGTCAAAGAATAATACATGAATATGAAATAAATCCGTGTGAATCGGTCAAAATTGCGGATATAATTGCTAAATGTGTTTTGTGTCAGTTGTTATTCAACTTATAGATGTATAATTTAGCTGAGGTTTTCTCAAACCAACCAAAGTGCTGTACGAGTAGTAAAGAAACAAATCAGTGTGCATATTTGTGCAATTTAATATGCATTTATGTGTTTAGGTATTTACTGCAGTATTGAGTTTTAGCTATTTGAAATATATATGATTATTAGTTATAATGAAATTGTGTCATATTATTAAGTCTATAAGCTGCTGAGTGTCTGTCGCGAAGTTGATAACAAGTTAAATGTTATGTATGCGAGTCTGTATATAGTTATATATGTATGTATGTATGAGAATATGTTATTGTATGTGCATGTAAGTATATGGGTATGCATTTATATACATGTATGTATGTATGTTCGTGTGTGGTGTGTGTGTGTGTGTGTGTGTGTGTGTGTGTGTGTGTGTGTGTGTGTGTGTGTGTGTGTATGTGTGTGTGTGTGTGTGTGTGTGTGTGTGTGTGTGTGTGTGTGTGTGTGTGTGTGAGTGTGCGTGTGTGTATGAATGAGTATAGATTTAAACATAAGTTGAAGGCCATATGCTAGATAAGATTATTTTCTTTGTAACAAAAACCTTCATACTACCTCTGACTAACAGTATACACCGAGATCATACTGGATACATGTGCAGGACAATCTACACTCGTCCAGAAATAATATTGACACTATCTAGAGCACAGCTCAATTATATCACGTACATTACAGACCGAATACAGTTTTACAGTGGTGTACTATAGATACGTTATACTTTTCCACATTTGTAAAAGATATGAAACTCAAATGATGTCTGAAACATGTCCCCCTTGCAGGAGAATGACTTGCACATTTATATGCTTGTTTTATTCTGCATGTTCTACATAAATCTGCATTTAAAACAGAGACATTTAATACTGTGTTACTGTTTAAATATTGAAAGGCATACACAATATGGTTACTGTTCATGTATAATACATAAAGGGAATACACACACCACTTTAACATATTTTCAGTTTTGTTTTTTAATTCTATGGCCCAACAGAAAAACAACATATTTGGAAAATTAACCCATTGTAGGTCTAGATCAATCAGTTTATCTTACTCTGATTTTGATTCTGAGATTAGTCATTAAGCGTTTGAGAAGTTTCTAACAAACGGTTAGACGATTAAATCAGTTTGTCAAAAAAAAATCGGATTCAACTGTTATTTTATAATCAGGCACCGGCTCTTTCACAAGTAATTAACGTATACACAGATAATACACAAGTAATTAAAGTATACACAGATAAACATATAATAAACGTATATAAAGGGATACAAATTGTACCGTTTCGTCGTGAAGTTATACATAATGCGCTAACTCTGAAACAGCACGTCTTTTTTCGGTTGCTCGTTCAAGCAACCAGACCAGGCACGATAAAAAGGCTTTTACGAGTAACTGTTGAATGTACATAACTGATAGAAAGGTAGCCATTCACATCTCTTGTTCATTCGTATATGGCACCGGCTCATACACAAGTAATTAATGTATACACAGATAATACACAAGTAATTAACGTATACACAGATAATACACAAGTAATTAACGTATACATAGATAATACACAAGTAATTAACGTATACATAGATAAAACACAAGTAAATAACGTATACACAGATAATACACAAGTAAGTAACGTATACACAGATAATACACAAGTAATTAACGTATACACTGATAATACACAAGTAATTAACATATACACCGATAAAACACAAGTAATTAACGTATACACAGATAAAACACAAGTAATTAACGTATACACAGATAAAACACAAGTAATTAACGTATACACAGATAAAACACAAGTAATTAACGTATACACTGATAATACACAAGTAATTAACGTATATATACACAGATAATACACAAGTAATTAACGTATACACAGATAAAACACAAGTAATTAACATATACACCGATAAAACACAAGTAATAAACGTATACACAGAATACACAGATAATACACAAGTAATTAACGTATACACTGATAATACACAAGTAATTAACATATACACCGATAAAACACAAGTAATTAACGTATACACAGATAAAACACAAGTAATTAACGTATACACAGATAAAACACAAGTCATTAACGTATACACAGATAAAACACAAGTAATTAACGTATACACTGATAATACACAAGTAATTAACGTAAATATACACAGATAATACACAAGTAATTAACGTATACACAGATAAAACACAAGTAATTAACATATACACCGATAAAACACAAGTAATAAACGTATACACAGAATACACAGATAATACAAGAGTAATTAACGTACACACAGATAAAACACAAGTAATTAACGTATATACAGATAATACACAAGTAATTAACGTATACACAGATAAAACACAAGTAATTAACGTATACACAGATAAAACACAAGTAATTAACGTATACGCAGATAAAACACAAGTAATTATAAAACACAAGTAATTAACGTATACACAGATAAAACACAAGTAATTTACGTATACACAAGTAATTAACGTATACACAGATAAAACACAAGTAATTAACGTATACACAGATAAAACACAAGTAATGTACGTATACACAGATAAAACACAAGTAATTTACGTTTACACAGATAATACACAAGTAATTAACGCATACACAGATAAAACACAAGTAATTAACGTATACACAGATAAAACACAAGTAATTAACCTATACACAGATAATACACAAGTAATTAACATATACACAGATAAAACACAAGTAATTAACGTATACACAGATAATACGCAAGTAATTAACGTATATACAGATAAAACACAAGTAATTAATGTATACACAGATAATACATAAGTAATTAACGTATACACAGATAATACACAAGTAATTAACGTATACACAGATAAAACACAAGTAATTAACGTATACGCAGATAAAACACAAGTAATTATAAAACACAAGTAATTAACGTATACACAGATAAAACACAAGTAATGTACGTATACACAGATAAAACACAAGTAATTTACGTTTACACAGATAAAACACAAGTAATTAACATATACACAGATAAAACACAAGTAATTAACGTATACACCGATAATACGCAAGTAATTAACGTATATACAGATAAAACACAAGTAATTAATGTATACACAGATAATACATAAGTAATTAACGTATACACAGATAATACACAAGTAATTAACGTATACACAGATAATACACAAGTAATTAACGTATACACAGATAAAACACAAGTAATTAACGTATACACAGATAAAACACAAGTAATCAACGTATACATAGATAATACACAAGTAATTAACGCATACACAGATAAAACACAAGTAATTAACGTATAAACAGATAAAACACAAGTAATTAACGTATATACAGATAAAACACAAGTAATTAACGTATACACAGATAATACACAAGTAATTAACGTATACACAGATAATACACAAGTAATTAACGTATACACAGATAAAACACAAGTAATTAACGTATATACAGATAAAACACAAGTAATTAACGTATATACAGATAAAACACAAGTTATTAACGTATATACAGATAAAACACAAGTAATTAACGAATACACAGATAATACACAAGTAATTAACGTATACACAGATAAACATATAATAAACGTATATAAAGGGATAAAAATTGTACCGTTTCGTCCTGAAGTTATACATAATGCGCTAACTCTGAAACAGCACGACTTTTTCCGGTTGCTCGTTCAAGCAACCAGAAGAGGCACAGTAAAAAAGTAACTGTTGACTGTACATAACTGATAGAAAAGTAGCCATTCACATCATGTATTTCTGTTAACATGGTGCAAATTTGCAAAAGAAGAAATTGTTTCTAGAGGTATTATGAAGACTGAGATCTAAATAATGGTTTTATTTTTAGCTCACCTGAGCTATTGTGATGGTCTGCTTCCGTCGTCAACAATTTCTTTCAACGAAATCTCCTCCTTAACCACTGTCGAGTACCGGTAGCTCAGTCGGTAACGACGCGGGCTGTCAATCCAGGGGTTGTGAGTTCGAATCCCGGCTCGGCAAACTTTCTTTCCGACGTTTGACAAAAGTCATTGCGACATGCGTCATTCGTCTTTCACCAATGGGCTAAGTCTTTGTGGAAAAGCAGCCAGTTGCTTGGGAAGATTGTTGTGTGGAGTACTGGTGTGAGAAAACCAGGAAACACTTGAGAAGGTGAACTGGCCGCCGTGATATGACTGAGAAATTGTTAAAAATGGCGTTAAACCCCAATCAATCAATCAATCCTAATCCACGATTTGGATTTTGACAAAACATGGTAGGAATGATCCTTGGGTGGCCCTCTTTCGGTGATGCTGAAAGAAAGTAATTCCATGAAGAACTTTGTTGCCATGGTAGCCAAAAGGAAAAACTTTACAAAACCACATGTCTGAAACCGAAAGGCCTAGAGCATAGATAATTGTTGTGTACCATTTTCTAGTGATCCTCTACAAATAACAAATGATGTTTAAATTAAGCCGTAATTGCCCCTGGATTCAAAATTTACACCTTTTTAATAGGGAGAAAATTTGAAAATGTTCTTGTCTGAAAAAGAAATGCATAGAGCTTAGATATATGGTGTGTACCGTTGTCTTGTGGTCCCCCACCTCGATTGCTCAAATAATGCCCATTGATTTAAAATTAGCCCCGCTTCTGGGTTCACGTGTTTTACATGCAGTATATAGTGGAACACTTGTTCAAGCAGTGTCAGCTGATATAACACTACCATAAAGGGCAGGTTAATTTTCACTATATTCTTATAGTGGAAGGTTTTAAAATCTTCTTCATAAAAATAGCCATCTGTGCACCCCCAGTAGGAGGTCATGCAGAGTCTCCAAATGAAAGCTAAATACTCACTTGTGTGGTTTTGACTTGAGTAGGATGCAAGCATATAATATTCAGTGGCCATCATCATCTTCATTTTTGTCATTTTAACTCACCTCTATTTCTTGACTCCGGTCCTAATTTATATATCTGTGTTGCAATGACGTAAAACCCGACTCATTAATTCTGTAATAAAATGATAGGTATTAATTAATATTCCAGGTGAGCGATCCAGGGCCAACGTTGCCCTCTTGTTTAATATATTCAATTTAAGGGAATTTACAATCGATCGTTAGCAGAGGTTGGAATATAATGTGAAGACGAAGATTAATCACTACACATATGTAGACATATGCATAGGCTACTTTGGCTATAATATAGATCGGACTGTTATTGAGCCTCGCTATGTGTACAGGAAACTCACAATGAGCCGCACTTATATGCAATCTGATCAAAGTCTACAACATTGCTTATGAATAATTAGCCTGGAAATGTGTAAGAGGATCAATATATGAGCCGTCCCACGAGAAAACCAACAGTGTGGACTCTGCGTAAAGTTCAGCCTAAGTATGCCGCCCAGGCTAATCTGGGCAGACACTTTTCGCCTCCTGTGAATGTTCTACTTCAGGAGTAATTACTCTATACCTCTATCCTACGGATTGTGTCGGCCTAGATTAGCCTGCGCGGACTGCGCATGCTGATCTGTGTCGGTACATTACGCAGAGGCCATAATGTTGGTTTTCTCGTGGAATGGCTCATATTGACTGACGCCAGTAAAGTACAAACTTGCGCATGATAAGAATCGTCATAACTGATGTCATTAGAATAATGACGTCATTATGAAACCCGACCGTAGCGTTCTTTTAGAATACATGAACACGAGCATCTAGACGTGTTGACTGCAGATTCATTGTTTTGAAATAATCACGCTTTATAATATCTACTTGGTTTATTTAGCTCGATTTCCAATAGAAAAAAGGTATTGTTTTTTTGCGCATGTTAATATGTATATGTCATTCTTCAGTTTATTCATTCAATTTTATTATCTGTGTATACCCTGATCACCCTGCGCATCCAGGGAGTTTGATCTCGTTTTCACTGGTCCCTTATACGTCACAGAGACGATCAAGATTGAAGATTAGACCGTGAGACAGTGGATGGTTTGATCAGATACTCGCAGATAGATCCAAATGGATCTTTGATAATTGCTTGTTAAAACATGTTAAGATGGTAGTATATTGTCCTAAAGCACGCCTCATTTAAAAGATATTATTTATTTATATTCATATTCATTCGTTTAGTCTTACATTGCTGTCATTTTTTAAATTATTACTCGGGTCATTTATTTTATTTCAGAAAGTCTGCAAATAAACCAGTGATCTGTGTGTGGTGTTCGGGCAATTGTGTCTAAAGAAAAGAATCGAGAGTAAGTCAAATATAGTGCATATGCTATTTCTTCTTTTTTGCAATTATTGATATAAATCTTTCTATGAAATAATTTTAAAACATTAAAAGCTATAGATTATAAGATATTGGTAATTTTATAAGATACTTACCACTAGATCAAACACATCATAGCTCTCTAAGTGTGCATGACTTTCTTCATAAAATATAGTTTTAAGCAACACTATCTGTAGGACCGTGCCCTAAACAAGTAACTCGTTTACCTTTGCGAATAGTGTTGATCCAGATTACTATGTGTATCCACACAGTCTTATCAAGATCTAACTAGTTCACACACTACGTACACAAGTTTGTAAGGAAATTCAGCCAACTTGAGTCGTTTCAGATAAGACTTTTTTAATAAAGGGACTGGGTGATCTGAACCTGAAATCAGAAAAGTCAATATACACGGTCGGTCAGACACTTAAAGTCCTTTAATTTTAGTTGCATGATGATTTCATATCAAATTTAGAATAAAATATACTGTCTTACCAGCCCCGTTTCTTTGACAGTTCACAACACATAGTAAACCCTGAACAAACATCTGATGAATTAATTATTCTCAGTTTGTCTGTGAAACAATGAGTTAATCAGGATATAAATGATATATTTCACAATAAAATACTGAAAAGCATGTGATTTAATTTTAATTGTCTTTTATTCCTATGTTTTCAGCCAGTCACGTAAATCTACATCGTGGTGGTCTTCGAGTTTGGTTATTTATTGTGTATTGATAACAGACCAAAAAGTGGTAAGATTTGTTATCATAATTTGTGAATTTATGTTAACAGTAGACTGAGTGATTGTTGTAGAAATAGGATCCTTGATCAAAGTCAACCGAAAGGATATTTGTCTTCACTGTAGACCCAGCTCAAACTAGTCTTTCATGTTATCTGATCTTGTTTTGCACAGATTGCAACTTACTATGAAAGGAAACAGCCATCTTCTAATGAACAGTGTGAATATATATCAGATATGATATTTGCTCGGGGAAAACCATACAGTAAGATATGTGACATCCGTGTACACCCAAATAAATCTGCATTTTCTCTTAATCTGTTCTGAATCTACACTGGTTGAAACTTACATATTGAAAAGTCCAAGAAAAGTCTAACAAGCAGTGTGAATATGGATCAGATAGGGGTTTTACAGTCCGATCTTTTTTCCACACTTGTCATCAATAGCAAAGGGTTCATTCCTTTCATCATGGCATATACTATCATAATCGGCATTAACCCTTTCCCTCATATAGACGCTTTCTGACGCCTCTGCAGCAGTCGGCTATTTGAAAACAGTGACAAAAGAAGAAATTGCTCAAAACGTGCAATTTCTCCTTTTGCCACAATGTTTTCCACGTTTAGTCATTGGTTATTCATTCAATTAAAGAGATTTTCTATTTTTTGACAAAATATGTTTAAAGTCGTCTCCTGCGGAATTGTCGTATGGGGGAAAGGTTAATAAGTTAAATTCCGTTAACAGTCATTCAGTATCACCTTACTACAATTTTCACAGGGCTAACACTGAGAACTTAACATCATGAACAAATTGTATTAGAATTTCAAATAAAACTATTAGACTAGTTAAGACCAAGATCATGAATAAGATATTTTGGTAAATCATTTTTTTCCTTGAAATATTATCTTACCTTTTCTTTATAAATGGACAATTAACTACATGTACTTTCTTTTACAGTAAAATGGCACAGGCTCAAACCAAAATGGCTGAAACAAAGAGGTCCGGCCAAGATGAACTCGATGTAAACCGTTATGATGAAATGAGAGAGGAGACATTACAAACTGAAAAAGAAGTGTGGAATGAACAAACCAAATTAAACGCTTTTTGTGATATATGCTCTCAGTTAAATTTTACTAAAATGTCTGCTTTATTTTTATGTTATTTATGTCAACAATATATGTGTGGTAAATGTAGTAAGAGTCATGATAAATCCCATCGTATGATAGAACTAGAGAGTAAAGGGGGCGAGAGAGAACCGAGAAGGAGAGATTTTCTGGGGGAAATGAGGAAGGAACGTAAGAACGAGAGAAAAAGAGAGAGAAAGGAAATGTTTGATAGAGAGGAAGTTTCTGTGGTCGATAGAGTTAATGTTAAACATGAATTGGATAAACGTGAGGATTATTGGATAACTGGATTATGTGGACTGGATCACACAAGGTGGGTTCTTTGTGATTATTATAATGATTGTATTAAAGTATTCAGTGTTGGTTCACACATATTACAACGCTATATACGGTTTGGGTCTGCACCTTTCTGTGTTACAGAAATTAAGGATAAACGAGAACCCACTGAGCAGGTCGTAATGGCCGATATGTCCGTGACGAACCCAGCAGAGCCGAATAAACAATGTATGGTAGCTGTTACGTTACCAGGGGAACGTATAATATTGATTATTAATTTAACACAAAATCCTGCCGTAATCACTAAATCTATAAAAACGGAGAAACAATGTCATTCTATAGAGTCTAGTGGAGATCAGTTGTTTGTCCTCTGTAATGATAAGTCCGATGGTTATGGTCGTTATGGTCCCTGGTTTCTATGCGTGATGTCCACAGACGGAGTCACGATAAAAACCATAAACACTCCTTTAGCACGTGCGTTTCTTCCTTTTCTCGCTGTTTGTCACGGAAGGTTCTATTTAACTGACTGGGACAACAACAAAGTACTTTGTATGAACGATGAGGGAGAAGTAGTCTATCACAAAACAATAAAAGGGTCACGGCCATTAGGGGTCAGTGTAGACCCAGACAACAACAATATTTATATTTGTGCCCCGGGTCACGACAAAGTTTACCGACTTGATTCTCGTTTCGAGAGTTTCGAGACTCTCGTAGATTTAAAGTCGGTAGATTCGGAGTGGCCCCTAGCTATTTGTGTATACAGAGATAGACTATATGTCAGTCATGACCTGGGGTCTACTCATGTAACTGTAGTCAGAGTTTTATAATATCCCATCCTTGGTTAATGTATACACTGTTACATAGTAACACTAATCTAACATGGACGTGTTCCATGAATGTTCTTTTGTTACCATGGTTACCGAGTCACGTGATTATCTTCTCTCAGTAATATGCATTGCTTTGTTTACATTATTTAGTCTGCCGTGTTTTTTTTGTACACTCAGTCGATAGAAATCTTATCAATTGGTTTTTGGTTTCCGTCATTTTTTTTTTTAATTAGTTAATTCATATATTTCTATTTATGATTTAAAATTCCTTAATTCAGGAATTGATCTATATTTGTTTCATTTATGATGACCAGACCCACATATTTAACACTTTTAATAACAATTATCTAGCAGTGTTGATCCAACAACTGTTTCCGTGCGTCATTCAGATATATTTTTTTTCTCTTTTCTTTAATGTTTAAACTGGTTTACTGTACTTATAAGCAAGCCAACCTTGTGTAATTCAGTAAATATAATCCAATTAAAACTTGATAATTAATGTTTTATATTTGATAATTCAATTCGTGTTTTACACTTAAATGAGAAAGAGAGATATATATATATCGCGCGTTGGGGGGGGGGGAGACGGACACACATGCATGTACACACACATAGAGAGGGAGACAGACAGTCAGAAAGAGAGAGAAATATCGCGCGTTGGGGTGGGTGGGGGAGGTGGGGTCACACACACAGAAACCGGAGGGGGGGAGAGAGAGAGACAGACACACATGCATGTACACACACACAGAGGGAGACAGACAGTCAGAGAGAGAGAGAGAGAGAGAGAGAGAGAGAGAGAGAGAGAGAGAGAGAGAGAGAGAGAGAGAGAGAGAGAGAGAGAGAGAGGGATAAATATATTTGCATCTGTTATTCTAGTTATATGCTTTTTCCTTATTTTATATTATTGTAGTTTTCATGTAGTCAACTATGTTTTAAAGACCAATGCAATTATTAAATGTTTTATGATATCCTATAAAGTTTTGACTTGCTGTGTTTTTTATTTATACACATTAATGGATTAAGTATAGATATCGTGTCAGGCGAAAACAGATCTCCAACTTTGAGCATCACATGAAGACGTACTGAAGAGTCTGGCGTAAATCATAGGAAGTCAACAGTTTGAAAACATTGTTCGAAAAGTAGCCCAACTTATCACTGTCATTATCACTATTATTTAGTTATTGATATTAAAATATCTTCGTCCTTTTGAAAACATTGAAAAACATAAGATGAATCGACTGACGTCGATGATATCACGGCGACAGTCCAGTAATTCGTTACTGCTTGTACAAGTAAAGACAATGTGTCTGCAGTCAACCAAAATCGCTGGGCAGGAATCGAACACAGAGCCCTGATCTTCAATCCAACATACAACTGAACGCTGATCGAGGAAATCAAACCTAGGCGTTATGTGACACTTATGCACGAAGGGGTCATCTAGACGAAATTCTGTTAAAAAGGAAACTGTAATTTTCGGAAGTTTCTAGAAAGCTTCTAGGATTTATTAGCGAATACCCAATTGTTCCTGAGCGTCTCTCAATCAATTTGCAGTAGATGACTTTGGAAACATCTTGAACAAATGTGGAAGATCTTTAGAAGTGAAAGTATAAATATTAAATCACAAAATTCAAAACATTGTGGCAAATCGAGACAAAGCTCATTGTGACAAGTGTTTCCCCTTTGTCACAGCGTTTTCACAAGTCGTCGATTATCAAATGATATGGGTTAATGCTCCATAAGTAGCGACCGTGTATGCATATTTGGACACAGGCGAAGGATATCCTTGAGAACAACACAAATTGTATCAACCAGCGTTTTTAGCTCACCTGTGCACGAAGTACATGGTGAGCTATTGTGATCACATTTCGCCCGGCGTCCGTCCGTCGTGCGTCGTCAAAAATTGCCGTGTTAACACTCTACAGGCTACATTTTGCATCTGATATTCATGAAAGTTTATCAGAACATTCATCACCATCAAATTTTGGACAAGTTCCTAAAAAAGCATATACAATTACGAAAAGTAAAATTTGTGTTGGACTGAAAAGGGAATCAGTAGAAGTGCCCAACCTCAAGATGTATACCCCTACCCGCGCGCACCCCAAACAGAACATGTCGGGGAGGATCCTTCGTAAATGATCCAGATATCGCCATCCCCAGACACGCAATGAAAATTAATGTATGGTCAAAGGGAGAACACTCTGTAAATGTGATTGTTGGGAAATAGGTCTAAAAATAGATTTTTCACAATGTGCGTGTTGCTGTTTTAAAATAATGGATTTCTAAATGTATATAAATGGAATTAAAATTACATCAGGAATGAAATTACTGTAGAGGTAGGTAATTAAATATACTTTGACCCATACGATGTATTGATTGCAGGTGTTTTGGTATTGTAAGACAGTAGATTGTGATTTTACAGATTGTCTGCAGACGGGGGAATATAATAAAAATAGACAGAAAATATGTTGGAGAGTCGTATTAGGGTATACTGGAATAGAGCTTCAATCACAGAGTGAATCCCACCAAATAAGTATGTAATCTATGATATATAATAAGGGTTATGACCAAAGATAGTATTGTAGTAAAAAACACTAAGAGGGAATGGGTCGTATGACGTCATCACTTTGGAATGTGATTTTCCCACGGCTTAAAAATGTAAACTTTAGGTCAAAGGGAAGGAATTCATTTTCCATAGGCGACCATTATGGCATTATGGGTTATGGTTCGTTACTAGTAAATTAACACATATATACATACCTATATCAAAATAAAGTTCATTCTTAGAACTACGAAAAAAGCAAAACAAACCCACATGTTCACCGTTTTTTGACAGAGCTAGGTGGTCAAATCGAAGGTGACCCTTATCCCGCACTGAATTTTACTTTCAATTTCAGAAAATACAGCATCTTATGATCTTCTGAAAATAGCTATTTAGAGTGTCAACATGGCTAAGCAGTCCTACGCATTTATACCTGATCTCCACTTTTCCCCAAAATGTTCTATGTGGTGGCCAGTGGTGGGCATTTAATTACAATTACATGGTTTGTCATGATACCGCTGATAGCATCATCCTAGAATGTTTTATGATCCTATCAAGTTTCAAGGTTATAGTCTTAGCTGGAGAATAAAATGAAGATTTCTAGAAATAACGAAGACTGAGATTTTCAAAAGAGATATTTTTGATCTCAACACATTAAAACAATTTTGTTATAAGACAAAAGTAACAATAATGTTTGAAAGATTAGATTGAATAAGTAATATGTTGTTATCACATATATAACTCGTAATGAAAATATAAACATAATTATGTATATTAATGCTGAAATAAGTTTTTTTTCCACAGATCTTTAAGAATTGTCTGAAAATACGCTTGTCATATGATTCCTTTGAAATTAAGAAATTACATTTCAACAAATGCATTTAATTAACCCTTTCCTACATACAACAATTCTGCAGCAGATGACTTTGAAAACAATTTGACAAAAATCTCCATAAATGCGAGTTCAACTATTAAATAGAGTTGAAAACATAGTGGCAAAAGGAGAAAATGCTCATTTTGAGCAATTTTGTCACAATGTTTTCAAAAGTCGTCTTCTGCAGAGGCGTCAGAAAGCGGTTGTATGTGGGAAAGGATTAACAACTACAACAGTACAAGTCAGTCAAGTAGTAATGTTTTGTGCAAATAAACTGTCTGAGAACTGTTAATTCAGTGATCAATGAACATCAGAGACCTTAATATACGTTAAAAAAATGCATTTATATAATCTCTAACACATGAACTTAATAGATAAATGAATAAAACATTTCAGTGTCATTATTATTTTTCACTCACAGAAGTTTCATTCAAAACTGGCATGAACCATACAGCATCATTATTGGATATCCTACTGCAAAATGATCAGACTAAATGCACAAAATCACATATTCAATGATGACTACAAAAATAATGCAAATCACTGTAAATAAAATTATTAAGAGGACAAGCAATTTCTCCTTTTGTCACAATGTTTTCGATTGTCGTCTGTATGCGGGAAATGGTTACAGCAGATAACAATATAACAAGTTTGAATATTGACAAATTGTTGAAAATGGAGCTATTGCTGAGAATGTGCAATTTCTCCCTTTCACACAATGCTTTCAAACACGTTTCAAATTAATTCTTTTCATATTTAAACGTTTTACTATGGACATTCTTTAACACTTTCTCCTTTCCGGACACATTTTGAATAACATGCTAGAGATGAATGATAACGAGCAATTTCGCCATACATCAAGGGGAAAAATATATAGTTTATAATGGCTTTGTGGAAAAAGAGGAATTGGGTCTCGATAAACAATTCTGCAGCCGTCTGCTGCACATGCGTCAAAAGCGACTTTAAAGCGGAAAAGGGTCGAACCGTTTCCGTTATAGCTACTTAGTTACATACGAATGTTGAAAGTATATTTGCCAACGGAGCAATTGCCGACGATGAGCAATTCCTCCTTTCCAAACAATGCTTTAAAACATGAATCAATTTTTTTATATTACCTAGATAACGAAAATATTTGTTATACAGTTATTATTTTAACCTTTGCCCCTTTTAGACACATTTGACTAACCTTAACAGGTGAATGATAATCAGCAAGTTTGTCTTTTTCCCCAATGTTTTAATCACTATTCAAAATAATACTTTTATTAATTCAGGTCAATATTTTAGTCTTAGTTAAATGTTGTTTGCTGTATATTTAGTCTATGTGACTTGCCAGGGGGGCGGGGCTATTTTGCCTTATATGGCTAGCC
Source organism: Serripes groenlandicus (assembly GCA_031761405.1). Lineage (NCBI taxonomy): Eukaryota > Metazoa > Mollusca > Bivalvia > Cardiida > Cardiidae > Serripes > Serripes groenlandicus. The sequence goes on from JASEVX010000008.1 coordinate 63,049,036, forward strand.
TATAGTGAAAACTTAAAAAATCTTCTCCTGCATAAGTGTCAGGCCGATTTTCAAATAATTTTTTAGAAATGTTCCTTGGATTACCCTCTATCAGATTCCTTCAAGCCATGTTGATTGGTCAAAAGACATGGCCACCAGGGGGTGGGGCTATTTTGCCTTTTATGGCTATAGTGAAAACTTAAAAAATCTTCTCCTCCAAAAGTGTCAGGCCGATTTTCAAATAATTTTGTAGAAATGTTCCTAGGGTGACCCTCTATCAGATTCCTTCAAGCTAAGTTGATTGGTTGGAAACTATGCCCGCCAGATGGGGGGCTTATATAGCTAAAGTGAAAAAAAAATCAGGTGAGCGATTCCAGGGCCATCATGGCCCTCTTGTTTTTCAAACTTGGTAACAGCGTAAAATGCCTTAAGGACTAGGCCAAGTTCTATTGTCACTTTCTTCGGCTGACTTTATTCGGTGTCCACGAGTTATGGCCCCTTGATTAACAAAAAATGTTGTTTGTTGCTGTTTCTGTGCAATTACTGCCACAAATGTGAACCGTTTTTAGCTCACCTGTGCACGAAGTGCTCAAGGTGAGTTATTGTGATGGCCTTTTGTCCGGCGTCCATCGTCCGTCAACTTTTTCTCCTCAGTAACCAGTGGGTCAATTGGGAAAAACCTCACAGGAAGCATCCCCACATTGACCTCACCAGAATTCCTTCAATTTTTTGGGATCCATGCATAATTCTGGTTTCCATGGCAACGAAATGATTTTTTTTTAAAAATCTTCTTCTCCAAAACTGGTTGGCAGATTATCAAATAATTTCGTAGAAATGTTCCTTGGTTGACCCTCTATCAGATTCCTTCAAGCCATATTGATTGGTCAAAAAACATGGTCGCCAAAGGGCGGGGCTATTTTGCCTTATATGGCTATAGTGAAATCTTAAAAAATCTTCTCCTGAAAGTGTCACGCCGATTTTCAAATAATTTTGTAGAAATGTTCCTTGGATGACCCTCTATCAGATTCCTTCAAGCCATGTTGATTGGTCGAAAAACATGGCCACCATGGGGGCGGACTATTTTGCCTTATATGGCTATAGAGAAAACTTAAAAAATCTTCTTCTCCGAAAGTGTCAGGCCGATTTTCAAATAATTTTGTAGAAATGATCCTTAAGTGATCCTCTATCAGATTCCTTCAAGCCATGTTGATTGGTCGAAAAACATGGCTGCCAGTCGGCAGGGCTATTTTGCCTTATATGGCTATAGTGAAAACTTAAAAGATCTTCTTCTCCGAAACTGGTTGGCAGATTTTCAAATAATTTTCAAATAATTTTGTAGAAATGCTCCTTGGATGACCCTCTATCAGATTCCTTCAAGCCATGTTGAATGGTCGAAAAACATGGCCGCCAGGAGGGGCGGGGCTATTTTGCCTTTAATATGGCTATAGTGAAAACTTAAAAAAATCTTCTTCTCCAAAAGTGTCAGGCAGATTTTTAAATAATTTTGTAGAAATGTTCCTTGGATGACCCTCTATCCGATTCCTTCAAGCCATCATGGCCCTCTTGTTTTTCAAACTTGCTAACAAGGTTAAATGCCTTTCGGCAGACTTTATTCCTACAATATTTCCTGCAAGCGGGGGATATAAATTTCATGAATTTGCTAGTTTATTCAAACAGTCAATATTCTCAGAAATTACAACACATCATGATTGTTACCCATAATTAAAAGAAAATCCTACATGCCCTGACCCCTCACAAACAGAATCGTCTTTTTTCAGCTCACCTATGCACGAAGTGCAAGGTGAGCTATTGTGATCACATTTTGTCCGGCGTCTGTCGTGTGTCGTGCGTCGTCAACATCTCAGCTTGTTAAAACTCTACAGGCTACATTTTGCATCCAATCTTCATGAAAGTGTATCAGAACATTCAGCTCCATCAAATCTTGGACAAGTTCGAAACTGGGCCATATGAGGTCAAAAACGAGGTCACTAGGTCAAATTTAAGGGAAATCTTGTTAACACTCTGGAGGCCACATTTTCAACTTGAGCATGTTGAAACTATATCAGAATGTTTGTCTTGATGATATGTAGGTCAAGTTCGAATATTGGTCATGTCAGGTCAAAAAGTAGGTCACTAGGTCAAATTGAAGGAAAATCTTGTTAACACTCTATAGGCCACAATTTTTGCTTCAGCAGATTGAATGTTGAGCTTTACGAAATCTAGGCCAAGTTCGAATATGGGTCATGCCGGTTCAAAAACTAGGTCACTAGGCCAAATTGAAGTGTAATCTTGTTAACACTTGAAATTTAGTCAGAATGTTTGTCTAAATGATATCTAGGCCAAGTTCGAATATGGGTCATGCCGGGTTAAAAACTAGGTCACTAGGCCAAATTGAAGGGTAATCTTGTTAACCCTCTTGATATTGCATTTTTAACTTGAGCATGATGAAACTTTATCAGAATGTTTTTCTTGTAAAGTTAAGTTCGATCATGGGTCATGTTGGGTCAAAAAATAGGTCACCGCTTTATTTGCTTTAGAAGTTTGAAATTTTGTCAGCATGTTTGTCTTAAAGAAATCTAGGTCAAGTTCAAATATAGGTCATATTGGGTCAGAAACTAGGTCACTAGGCCAAATTGAAGGAACGTCTTGTTAACTCTGTAGAAGAAGCATTTTTTGCAACAGCAGCTTGACATTTAATGAGAATGTTTATCTAAATGATATCTAAGCCAAGTTCGAATATGGGTCATGTATGATGTAGGGTCAAAAACTAGATCACTAGGCCAAATTGAAGGAAAATCTTGTTAACACTTTGGTTGCCGCATTTTTTGCTTCAGCAGCTTGAAATTTGGTCAGTATGTTTGTCTGAATTATATCTTGGTCAAGTTCGAATATGGGTCATATTGGGTCAGAAACAAGGTCAATAATATAATGTTATTAATTAGGTGATTTCATGTTGGCCGAGTTATTTGTCCGAGGTATGCAGTATTGGCCTGAGCCCGAAGGGCGAAGGACAATACTGCTGACAGAGGACAAATAACTCGGCCAATATGAAATCACCTAATTAATAAGTATTTTATTAATCAACTTTTTTATAAATACATGAGTCTTTAGTTATAATCTTAAATAAACAATTAATGGTTAATATGGCGGAAAATATAAGTTAAAATCGGTTACTTTGTCAATTCAATGCGTTGATCTTTAAAAAAGACGGCTACCTAATTCATTTTTGTGTTCCACCATTCTCGTATAAGGCGAGTTTCGACAGCCAATGAAAATGGTCCATTCCTCAGATTTCGTATTTGGCGAGTTTTGTAGCCAATGAAAACGGCAGAAATTCATATTGGCCGACTTGGTCCATATTAGGCGAGTTTTAGCAAATATTGTCTTCTTTTGTTCTGTATTAGCTCTACGGTTGTTCTAGTATCGCGTCAAATACGCAATAGTTAATTAATAAAGGAAAATATTGTTCAAACTCCGGAGGCCGTATTTTTACCTTGAGCAAGTTGAAATTTGTCAGAATGTTGTCTTGATATTATCTAGTCCATGTTGGAATATGGCTCATATCAGGTAAAAAAGATATACATGTAGATCACTAGGCCAAATGAATGAAAATCTTGTTAACACTGTGGAGGTTGCATTCAGAATAATTGTCTTGATGTGTTTTGCATTGCAGTACATTGTATAATTAAGGTGAGCGATCCAGGGCCATCATGGCCCTCTTGTTTAGTAGAAAACCTGTTGTTGATTTTTTCTTTCACATTTCAACAGGTTGTCTATTAACTGCTTATGACATCATAGGAATTTTAAGTCACATGATTACATTCCGTGAAGTTTTCTCGACTATAGAAAACATGGAAGAAATTTTAACATATATACTATTTTTAAACTTCTAAATCATATACTGTGTTACAAAAATTAAGGATGTCATTATAAGGACTAAAAATATAACAAAGAAATGGGTCATTTTTGGAAAATATGATTAAATTGTACCAATAAGAAAACTTAACAAATTGATTCTGAAAATATCGTGTAAATATTATTAAAGTTCATAGTTTGGAACAGTTAATAAATTAACATTTCAATTAAATGTATAACTGTTTTAGTGACAAATGTTTTATAGGATAATCATTTTTGTGGCGATTGGTTGACAATCGCCACAGTGCTACCAAAACAACAACAACGAAACAAATTTTATATAGTCGTATTTGAACAATCGGTTGGATATTTCTGCAAAGGCAATTTACTCACTTCCGTTAAACCGCCATATATATATATAGTTCCATCAGTGATGCAGGCACACGATTAATAATGATAATGTTAGTGCTACTTTGATACCGGATTGGTACTAATATTTGAGATTTATCGAGAAAATATCTAAATAGAGTTAAACTATTTACATATTATCTTTCTTCATGTTTGGGCAGATAATAAATATCATCGGGCGTCTTGGGTACGCTATGCAGAGTATCATGATACTCCTGTGCCTCGTTTTATTTTTACTGTAGTCAACCGTAACCTTTTGACCTTTAACCTGATTCGGCAGGAGTTGGTTGTACTCTGATTATCTTCGTCATGATTTGGCAGATAATAAATATCATTGCGCGTTCTGCCTTGCAAATAACGACAACTCTGGTGATACTCAACTCTGGAAATTCCAAAAGGTTCTATAAATAGCTCGCGAGACCAAAAACCAGAAAAGCTTGTAAATCTCAATATTATAAACGCTTTATTTTGTACTTGTTTAAATATATGAAAGCGTCTAGATAATATGACTGGTTTACAAAGGTTTAAAGGACACACGATGGCAGTGTGTACACACGTTATGTATACACGTCTGCACGTTCTAGAGTCAATTAGCAATCAATGCTGACAGTGTAGCCTAATTTGAGTTTGAAGATCTAGCATTATAATATATGCCTATATTTTCATAAATTAAACAGTTTGGCAAATAGTGAAATTGTGCTTTTGGAGCATGTTTTGTGTTTGTTTTTGCACTCACATTATTCGAAGCAGTTTAACAACCTCAGAGACATATAAATACACTGTGACAACCCTCAATCATGCAATGTGAAGGGACTAAATTGAACAGACCTGTTTAATATCGGACATAATTGAAACAAACACCAAACTAATGGATACTGTTTTCTCTCCTTTCTTTAGTCATTTCTAAAGTATAAAATATATTTTATCTTAATATGGCCTAACGACCTGGTGATAAACATGTGATTACCCAAACAATTTAGATTACAAATAGTCATTCTAATGAGCTAAAACGGTAGTCTATCGAATACCAACTAGATTTTTCATAACTTTGGAATGGCCTAATTTTGAACACATCATGACCAATTTCAGAACGTAACTAAATAATCACCAAGACAACATTCTGGCAAACTAACATTATTCTACTGTCAAAAGATGCAGGGTTGATACATTCTCAAATATACCCGCACCAGAGTCATCGCAAGCCCTACACCGATATACTGCTTGTTACTTTGCAGGATTTTCCATACGATCGCCACTACAGTGCCATTGGCGCTTTGATTACATTAAATCTCACATTCTTGTAAAGAGTTGATACAACAGGACTACCATACTAATGCTTTTTAGCTCACCTGAACTTTGCTCAAGGTGAGTTATTGTGATCGCCTTTTGTCCGGCGTCCGTCAACTTCTTCTCCTCAGTAACCAGTGGGTCAATTGGGATGAAACTTCACAGAAAGCATCCTCTCAATGACCTCACCAGAATTCCTTCAAATTTTTGGGATCCATGCAGAATTCTGGTTTCCATGGCAACTATACGAAAAAAACTTCAAAATTCTTCTTCTCCCAAACTGGTTGGCAGATTTTGAAATTATTTCCTTAAAGCCATGTTGACTGGTCGAAAAACATGGCCGCCAGGGGGGGGGCGGGGCTTTTTTGCCTTATATGGCTATAGTGAAAACTTAAAAAATCTTCTCCTCCAAAAGTGTCTGGCCGATTTTCAAATAATTTTGTAGAAATGTTTGTTGGGTGACCCTCTATCCGATTCCTTGAAGCCATGTTGATTAGTCGAAAAACATGGCCACCAGGGGGGGGGGGGGGGGGGGGGGGGGGGGCTATTTTGCCTTATATGGCTATAGTGCAAACTTAAAAAATCTTCTCCATAAGTGTCAGGCCGATTTTCAAATAATTTTGTAGAACTGTTCCTTGGGTGATCTTCTATCATATTCCTTCAAGCCATGTTGATTGGTAAAAAAAACATGGCCGCCAGGGGGGCGGGGCTATTTTGCCTTATATTGCTATAGTGAAAACTTAAAAAATCTTCTTCTCCGAAAGTGTTCAGCCGATTTTCAAATAGTTTTGTAGAAATGTTCATTGGGTGACCCTCTATCAGATTCCTTCAAGCCATGTTGATTGGTCGAAAAATATGGCCGCCAGAGGGCGGGGCTATTTTTCCTTATATTACCATAGTGAAAACTTAAAAAATCTTCTTCTCCGAAAGTGTGAGGCCGATTTTCAAATAATTTTGTAGAAATGTTCCTCGGATGACCCACTTTCAGATTCCTTCAAGCCATGTTGATTGTTCAAAAAACATGGCCTCCAGTGGGCAGGGCTATTTTGTATTATATGGCTTTAGTGAAAACTTAAAAAATCTTCTCCTCCAAAAGTGTCTGGCCAATTTTCAAATAATTTTGTAGAAATGTTCCTAGGGTGACCCTCTATCAGATTCCTTCAAACCAAGTTGATTGGTCGGAAACTATGGCTGCCAGGGGGCGGGGCTTATATAGCTAAAGTGAAAAAAAAAATCAGGTGAGCGATTCCAGGGCCATCATGGCCCTAGATTGTTGTAATTACACCGGTGAGTGATTGCCATACCTTGAAAGTCAATTTCAAAATGGATGCGGATATTTGGAACTTTGCACAGAAGTGAATGATTATTGTGTGTACAAGTTAATTAGCAAGGACATATGAAGGAACGCATGACACTCGATATAATTTACAGTTAAGTTTGCTTTATTATTTTTTTTCCAAAAAAAACGTAAGCACACCGATTATCCCTTTCCCTCATATAGAAGCTTTCTGACGCCTCTGCAGCAGACAGCTTTTTAAAAACATAGTGACAAAAGAAGAAATTGCTCAAAACGAGCAATTTCTCCTTTTGCCACAATGTTTTCCACTTTTAGTCATAGATTATCCATTCATTTATAGAGGATTTCTATTTCTTGACAAAATATGTTCAAAGTCGTCTGCTGCAGAAATGTTGTATGAGGGAAAGGGTTATAGGGAGTCCCATCCTATAGCTAGTTAGCGAAAACAACTTATCTGTCACGAAAACAACTTTTTATATGACTTTAAAACCCATGTAACCATATTTTTTGATTAAATATTACTTAACCCTTTCCCTCATAAAGACGCTTTCTGACGCCTCTGCAGCATAAGGCTTTTTGAAAACATAGACTAATAGTGACAAAAGAAGAAATTGCTCAAAACAAGCAATTTCTCCTTTTGCAACAATGTTTTCCACTTTCAGTCATAGGTTATCTATACAATTATAGAGATTTTCCATTTTTAGCTCACCAATGCACGAAGTGCAAGGTGAGCTTTTGTGATCGCTCACCGTCCGTCGTCGTCGTCGTTGTCCGTCCGTTCACATTTCCCTACAAACAACTTCTCCTCCTACACCATTTAACCAAATTCAAAATGATTTTACAGGAATGTTCCTTGGGTGGATGTCTTTGAAACTTGTTCAAAGAATTCTATTCCATGCATAACTTTGGCTTCCACGGCAACAAAAAAGGGGAAATTAACCAAAACTTAAAAAATCTTCTTGTCTGAAGGTAGAAGGCCCATGCCTTTGATATTTGGTATGTAGCATCATCTGGTGAAATTTACCAAGATTGTTTAATTTATAGCCCTGGGATCAAAAATGACCCCTCCCCGGGGGTCACTTGTTTTACATAGACTCATATAGTGGAAAAACTTAAAAATCTTCTTGTCTAAAAGTAGAGGGCCCAGGCCTTTGATATTTGGTATGTAGCATCATCTAGTGGACCTTTACCAAGATTGTTCAAATTATAGCCCTGGGGTCAAAATGACCCCTCCCCTGGGGTCTATTGTTTTACAAAGACTCATATAGAGAAAAAACTTAAAAAATCTTCTTGTCTAAAAGTAGAGGCCCCAGCCCTTTGATATTTGGTATGTAGCATCATCTAGCAGACCTCTACCAAGATTGTTCAAATTATAGCCCTGGTGTCAAAATGACCCCTCCCCTGGGGTCTATTGTTTTACATAGACTCATATAGAGAAAAAACTTAAAAAATCTTCTTGTCTAAAGGTAGAGGCCCCAGGCCTTTGATATGTCGTATGTGGCATCATCTAGTAGACTTCTACCGAGATTGTTCAAATCATAGCCCTGAGGTCAAAAATGACCCCTCCCGGGATCACTTTTTTGACATAGATAGGGGAAAAACTTTAAAAATCTTCTTGTCTCAAAGTAGAAGGCCCAGGCCTTTGATATTTGGTATGTAGCATTATCTAGTTGACCTCTACCTAGATTGTTTAAATTTTAGCCCTGGGTTCAAAATTTACCCCTCCCCAGGGGTCACTTGTTTTACATAGACTCATATAGGGAAAAAACTTTGAAAATCTTTTTGTCTAAAAGATATTTGGTATGTAGCATCATCTAGTGGACCTCTACCAAGATTGTTCAAATTATAGCCCTGGGGTCAAAAATGACCCTCCCCTGGGGTCACTTGTTTTTCATAGACTCATATAGGGTCAAATCAGGTGAGCGATATAGGACCATCATGGTCCTCTTGTTTGACAAAATATGTTCAAAGTCGTCTGCTGCAGAATTGTCATATGAGGGAAAGGGTTAACACAATTCGTTCTATTTTTCCCGTCAACAATGAGACAACATATTTCCGTCCCACCAGCATAATCTACGCATTTGTTGGGTTTAAGCCTATACATATTTTTCGATAATAAATACAAAATAATGTTATAAAATAGATTTAATTTGTTATAAATCCATTTAACATGTCATGTCGTCTCATTGTTGACGGGAAAAATAGAACTAATAGTTTAATATTAATATTAATTGACAGTAAAGTAGGAACAAATCAGCTTGAGGGGTTAGTGCGAAACTGTATCAACTAACATTTTGATCAAAATTCTTTTTTTTTGATAAAATGAATAATTATACATGTATACAGATGATGCTGATTTAGATCTGCAGTTAAATTATTGAATTTGATGCATATTTTATAAAAAAGATACATAGCAATTGTCTGTGCACTAACTAACCTAAACCTCAAACAAGAGAATGCGAAACTGTATCATGTGTATGAGTGTAGTTAACACTGTTTCGCACTAAATAATATTAGTTTGAGCGAAAGTTTTTAATGTACTTAAATTTAAAAAAAAAAGTTATTCCAGTTGAAATTCTTCCATGTCTTTAACAAATACTAGTCATGAATGAATAATATAAGAATCAAAGCGCTGAAAGTGCTGATGGTATAGGGGGCATATGTAAATTGAAAACATATGGCATAGATCATATGGACAAACATTGTTGAAACAATGACCTTTAAACAAACCAATCCAAAAATGTTTGAAGCAACACATATTGCCTGCCAATAACATATACCTCATTTGTCAAAGTTTTACCCTTTTCTTGTATAAACAAAATATCGAAGGACAAAAGATTGACAAAAAAAAACCGAGCAGCTACCCTTAATTAAAATATTTCTAGTTCAGAAATCACTAAAGATCCACAATGTATATTATAATCATGCTGATAAATGAAAGACGATCGAAAGCATGATAGAGTTATGTTTCTTTTGCACTGCACAATTGCAGCTCTGAGTTTCCTATACACCAAGTCTTAAATTGATATATTGGACATATATTGAGACAATAACCGAAGAAATGAAAAAATTGAGTTTACACCTAAAAAACAGATTAGATTTGACGAAGTACAAATCTTGGGGAAGCACTCATTAACGAAAAAGGGAATTTCACGGAACGCATGTGTTGCATATAATAAGGGAGAACATTGAAAGACAAAAATATACACACTCCAAACGCAGCATGCTTAATTTATGGTAATGGTGCACTGCAAATCTGTAGGTCATAAGTTACATACAAACCAAGTTTGAAATTGATACAATGAAAGTTAATTGAGACAATCGCTGAACTAAATAAGGAAAAATGGAGATAACTGAAAAAAACAGACCAGAGTTATGTACCTAGTACTTTGCCGTTCTCCTGATCACACGGGTATAATTGTCACCACTTTGAAATAAATCTGCCATACAGAAACAACGTGTTAACCAATACATGCAATCCATGACGGACGGACGAATGCACATTCAGGCAGACAGCCGGCCGGACGCCGGATTATACCTCCAAGCTTTACAGACGGAGACAACTCAAGTATTGATTACAGAAGACTGGTTCGATGCGTCAAAACACGTCAGCTTAGATTATGGTATTTGTAAAGTATTTGCAATTTAATTGTATCTCCGAAACGGGACCGGACCGTCAAGGTTAATTTTCAAAAACCTATTTAGACTACATTTCTAGTTTATTTGTCAACAGATACATCTAGGACTATATTACACGTTGATGATTGTTGAGTCTTAAATTAACGCAAATGCATATACATTATAATTTTAGTCCCAAAATCGCTAGAAGCTTCTCAATAATAAAATAAATAATGACCTTGCGGTTATAACTCGGATGTGTTGACAAATTCGGCCAAATTTCTTTCCGACGTTTGACAAAAGTCAATGCGACATGCGTCATTCGTCTTTCACCAATGGCTAAGTCTATGTGGAAACGCAGCCAGTTGCTTGGGAAGATTGTTGTGAGGAGTACTGGTTTGAGAAAACCAGGAAATACATTTGTAGGTGAACTGGCCGCCGTGATATGACTGAAGAAATGTTAAAAACGGCGTTAAATCCCAATCAATCAATGTTGAAATTAACTTATCTATAATTTGTAGATTTAATTTCTATTTCCTAGTAGGGTCTACATACAGCGACACATGAGAATATTCAACACAAAACGCGACCTGTTTTACCAACAATTCCCCAGTAGCGGTGAGACCGTTTGTAACATTATTTCATGGCATGTATACACAGTAGGACCTCTCTCTTTGGACGAATTATGTTGTAACAAGTTTGTTTACAGTATTCCTTAACCTTGACCACATAGACTAAATATACAGCAAACAACATTGAACTAAGGCATAACTATTGACCTGAATTAATAAAAGTATGATTTTGAATAGTGATGAAAACATTGTGGAAAAAGACAAACTTGTTGATTATCATTCATCTGTTAAGGTTAGTCAAATGTGTCTAAAAGGGGCAAAGGTTAAAATAATAACTGTAGACAAATGTTTTCGTTATCTAGGTTATAGAAACAAATTGATTCATGTTTCAAAGCATTGTTTGAAAAGGAGGAATTGCTCAGCAATTGCTCCGTTTGCAAATATACTTTCAACATTTGTTTGTAACTAAGTAGCTATAACGGGAACGGTTCAACCCTTTCCCGCTTACAGTCGCTTTTTGACGCATGTGCAGCAGACGGCTGCAGAATTGTTTATCATGACCCATTTCCTCTTTTTCCACAAAGGTTTCAACTATATATTTTTCCCCTTGATGTAAGGCAAAATTGCTCGTAATCATTCATCTCTAGCATGTTATTCAAAATGTGTCCAGAAGGGAGAAAGAGGGAAAGAACGTCCATAGTAAAACGTTTAAATATGAATAGAATTAATTTGAAACGTGTTTGAAAGCATTGTGTGAAAAGGAGGAATTGCTCATTGTCAGCAATAGCTCCATTTTCAACAATATTTTTTAAATATTCGAACTGTTATAGTATCACGGAAAGGGTTCCGCTTCCATGGGAAGGATGTAACCATTTTCCGCCTACAGACGCTTACAGACGCATGTGCAGCAGACGACAATCGAAAACATTGTGACAAAAGGGGAAATTGCTTTTCGTAGGCAATTTCTACTTTTGCCACAATGGTTTCAACTCCTTTCAATAATTGTATTTACAGTGCTTTGCACATTTCTCTATAAGTCGACTGTTGTAAACTAATGGGGTCACAGAACGGTCGACGTTACCTCACACTACTGACATTGAGGTCAACCATAGTTCAGAGTGAGTTTCATTCATAGAAACTATTTTGTCTCATAAATTTATGCAAGCGGAGGGTTTTGTGATTCGGTCGAACCAATGAAATCGTTGAAAAGGCAGATTATAACCAATCAAAACTCGATTTTGGTGTAGGTATACACATGTGGACTGCGGTTGCAGCTTTTAATCCGACTTTTCGAAAGCAGCTTCGCTATGAGATAGTGGCGAAACGCCCCTATCCCAAAAACTAACATTTCATATGAATTTTAAATAAATAATTACTTGATACAGTTTCGTATGTAAAAAAACATACAAGTCCTAATATATTTCCAGTGGAAATTTAACTGTATCAAGTGCACTTGTGTGCTATGATTAGAACACAACAATTTTTAAAATATGATGTCATCATTTGAATTATGATTCCATACATACATAATAATTATGATGTTGCTATGATTGCACAGGAGAAATAATACAGAGGCCCTTCTCAGCTAAATAACAAAAGTTAAACCCTTACTCTATTGCAGACAACATTTGATGCCTTTGCTACAAACAATTGTTGAAAGTATTATGGAAAAAGGAGATGATCAATATCATCTTTTCCCTAAATGTATTATACTGTCTAAAGTAAACCTGCAAATTAACAGCTTGAGCTCATTTATTCCTTAAATCTTTTCAAAGAATTTGAATGAAATAGTAATGAGAAAATGGTTAAAAGCATACAAAACTTAAAAATTAAAAAAAAAAATAGAGAAAAATTAAATAGATATTTTTAAGTTAGACTGACTATTATGTATATTAGCATTCAATTTGTTTCTGTTTTGCCACAATCTTTTCCAAATATTATAATCATATTAAATTGAAGATTTTTTTTTTAAACTCCGAACTTACTTTGAGATAAACAAATTTTGAAGTATGTATTGGTTCTTAATTTTTGTGTCACCTGCGTAGCATGGTAGGCACATAGGGATTACTTTTTTTTTTGTCCGGCGTCTGTCTGTCTGTCTGTCTGTTTGTGTCTGTCGTCACATTTTTTCATCACGTTTTCAAATAACTTTTTTTCTACTCAAAGGATTGGATTGAAACTTCTGACAAATGTTTATATCAATCTTTGTGATGGGTTCACAAAAGGGGGATAATCCAAATATTTTTATATCAGAGTTATTGCCCCTTTTCTGTCAAAAATTAAAATTTTCTGACAAGGCGCCGGCAGGTGACACAGGTGTTCCGGGGAGCACTCCATTCTAGTTAAGAAAAAAGTAAACCGAAAACAACAGACCAATTTGCGCAAAAGTCACATGCAGTTTAAAAGAAACAAATGGCAGATTATTAAGTAATAAGTTTTTTTTTTTTTTTTTTATAAAGAACACTAGTTTTTATAGTTCAGATTTAAAAGCCATTCTCTGTAGTATTCATTTTACCACACATAAAGGGAATGGGGCACACATGATCATGGATTTTGTTCAAACTTGACACACTTTCTCAACATGATAAAAGAAACCAATAAATGACAAAAAACGTTGCTATGGACATTGGTTGCTTGTTTCATTGGACTGAATTGTCATGACTTATATGAGAAATTCACTAAATATTCCTATGAACCTCTGACAAATTTTTAAAAATATTTGCTCAAAACTATATTTAAATATTTTCTATAAAATCACTTGAAAAAGGGAAGTTAACGCAATACATTTGGAAACATCTGTGCATAAATATGAACAATCTCCATTAATGACAGTTTATTTATTAGTCCCCTACCGGCGTGCCGAAGGGGACTCTTAGGTTTGCACTCCGTACGTCAGTCCGTCAGTCCGTCAGTCAGTCCATCTGTCAGTCAGTCAGTCAGTCCGGCAAATTTTTGTCCGGAGCATATCTCCAAAACTGTACTAGCTATGGCTATGAAATTCCATATGTGGATACATCTCATCAATGCGGAGTGCAGTGCATATGAACCATAACTCTTGCTTCCCTAATTTTTGAGTTATTTCCCTTTCTTTATTTTCATACTTGATTTTTGTCCGGAGCATATCTCCAAAACTGTACTAGCTATGGTTATGAAATTTCACACATGGATGCATCTCATCAAGGGGGAGTGCAGTGGACATGAACCATAACTCTTGCTTGCCTAATTTTTGAGTTATTTCCCTTTCTTTATTTTCATACTTGATTTTTGTCCGGAGCATATCTCCATAACTATCCTAGCTATGGCTATGAAATTTCACACATGAATACATCGTATCAAGGGGGAGTGCAGTGGACATGAACCATAACTCTTGCTTGCCTAATTTTTGAGTTATTTCCCTTTCTTTATTTTCATACTTGATTTTTGTCCGGAGCATATCTCCATAACTATACTAGCTATGGCTATGAAATTTCACACATGAATACATCGTATCAAGGGGGAGTGCAGTGCACATGAACCATAACTCTTGCTTCCCTAATTTTTGAGTTATTTCCCTTTCTTTATTTTCATACTTTATTGTCTTGATATACCTAAACATTGGGTTGCTATGACAACAGAAACAGACTCAAAAGTGCAAACCGGTAGGGGACTATGGTATTGCTTGCAATCCTCCAGTTACTTGTTAAATATAGTTGAAAACATTGTGTCAAATGGTGTCAGAAAGCAACTGTACATGGGGGAAAGGGCTTAACGGGGGGGTGGGGGGGGGCGGTAAATTTAGTAACAAACTATTGACTTATACTGGACCTATGAGGATCAAAATTTGTAGCTCATTTTCATTAACTCAACCCATTATCTGATATGACTACAAAAGAAAGTTGATGCTAGGCATCAATGTCGCCGGAAAAGACTGCATTGATTTATTTTGTAACACACATGTATCCTTGACTTTCATTAGTCTAAACATACACATAATGTTTTTCATTAAGAACTAATTCCCGGATTTTTGAAATTCCACATACAAATTTCAGGATTTTTTTGGGTCAGGATTTTATTTTTTTTGTATTTGTCAATAAAACCACAACAAATACAGTTTGGGATTTAAATCTACATGCAATAAAAAGATATTTAACCCTTTCCATGTCTGAAGCAACAATGAAAACCTTTAAACGTTTAAAACATTAAGAAAACGGTTAAAAGACATGCACTTCCACCTTTTTAGATCACCTAGTAGAGCCAAAGGCTCAAGGTGAGCTATTCTGATCACTCTGTGTCCATCGTCCGTCGTCTGTCCGTCGTTGTTAACTTTTAGCTTTGAACATCATCTCCTCCTGAACCGCAAGAACAATTTCCACCAAACATCACAGAAATGTTCCTTTGGTGGTCCTCTTTCAAAATTGTTCAAAGATTTAAATTCCATTAAGAACTTTGGTTGCTGCGGCATCAGAAAGGGGACAAAATGTCGAAACTTTAAAAATCTTCTCCTCCTAATCTGCCTGTCAGATTCAAATATAATTTGGTAGAAATGTTCCTTGGGTGACCCTCTATAAAAATTGTTCAAGCCATACTGATTGGTTAAAAAACATGGCAGTCAGGCGGCATCAGAAAAGGGGCAAAATTACAAAATTTGAAAATTCCATTTTTATGAAAGTGCTTGTCTGATTTTAAGAAAATATAATACGAATCTTACTGTAATGATCCTCTATTTAATTTGTTTAAGCCGTTTTGATTGGTTACACAATCATAGCAACCAGGCGTCATCACAAAAGGGGTAAATTGAACTTTTAGCTACAAATGACAAACAATTCCTACCATTCCAATAGACCAATTTCCACAAAACATTACAGGAATGTTCCTTTGGTGGTCCTCTTTCACATTTGTTCAAAGATTAAAATTCCATTGAGAACTTTGGTTGCTGCGGCATCAGAAAGGGGACAAAATGTCCAAACTTTAAAAATCTTCTTCTCCGAATCTGCCTGTCAGATTCAAATATAATTTGGTAGAAATGTTCCTTGGGTGACCTTCTATAACAATTGTTCAAGCCATACTGATTAGTCGAAAAACATGGCAGTCAGACGGCATCAGAAAAGGGGCTAAATGACAACATTTGAAAAGATGTAAATGGCCTTTACTGATAAGCTGTTTCTTGAGAAGTGTCCACTCCTTGCAGTTTCATTTGCACTCATTGATCAAATTTTCCCAGATATTTGCAGTTAAATATTTGCTACTACTGTACTATCAATTAGGTGATCGATTTAGGGCCATTTTGGCCCTCTTGTTAATAATAATTAATTATAAAAAGTATTTCACAGATCTATGTTAAAATTTAATCCTCATATGTTTAAAAAGTAGACCACACTTGAAACAACATATCAGCTAAATTGTTTATTTAAATCATTGATGCATATATACAATATGTGTTTGGCTCAAGAGAAATGCCAGTTGCGAGTCCGATTATATATATATATATAATTATTTAAAAGGTGGCAAGTATGAAATAAATTGGGTGCTAAAGAGCAGATTTTCTTTATTTCTAAAATTATTGTTTATCAGAGTTTGTTCGTTTCTTAATTTGTTTCAAGCCAAATGAACATTTAATATATCACATATATATATATTTAATCATTATAGTGTGTAAGATTAGCTGTAATATTAGCTATCTATCTATAATACAAGAGAAAGTTGATGCAAGGCATCAATGTCGCCGGAAAAGACTGCATTGATTTATTTTTTAACACACATGTAGTCTTGACTTTCATTAGTCTAAACATACACATAATGTTTTCATAAGGATTAATTCCAGGATTTTTGAAATTCCACATAGATCTACAAATTTCAGGATTTCTTTTGGTCAAAAAAACAAACAAATTAATACATTTTGGGATTTAAATCTACATGCAATAAAAAGCTATTAAACCCTTTCCATGTCTGAAGCAACAATGAAAACCTTTAATCGCTTAAAACATTGAGAAAACGGTTAAATTACTGAAGACATGAACTTCCTCCTTTTTAATACTAATTATTTCACAAGTAGACCACACTTGTAACAATATAACAGCTAAATTGTTTATCTAAATCGTTGATGCATACAATATATGTGGCAAGTATGAAATTAATTGGGTGCGAAAGAGCAGATTTTCTTTATTTCTAAATCTATTGTTTATCAGAGTTTGTTCTTCTCTTAATTTGTTTCAACATTTAATATCACATATATTTAATCATTTAAGTGTGTAATATTAGCTATCTATCTGTAATAAGGTGTTCGAGCATTCTTTCGAACTGTTTACCCTCGTGTCAGGCTTCATCGAGTCGTAGTGTCAGACATCGAAGAAAGTGAATAAAAAATCAGGCAAAGCTTTAGTGCATGTTTTATTCCACTGCATTCGAGAGAGAAAAGCATTTCTATATTATCTTTCTTTCTCCTACATTCGACCCATGCATTCGTTTCGTGACGTTTAAGAAAAATCAATTTGTCGTGCGACATTTTTTGTCTGCATAACCTAGTCACTTTTCTAAGTTTACATTTTTTCGGTTACTTCGCTTTGTTTACATTTTGGCAATATGAAACTAGGTCACAAACTGAGAAAAAGGCGTTTCGACGTTCACGACCGATAAACAGGCTTATATTTGAGACATATTTTCACAAATTATTTCTTATTTTTGTTTCTGTTACAAGTTTATGTTCATGGGAAACTATACAAGTGTGTGTGTGTCATTGTGCATATTCAGCCCATCGAATGAGAGTATGAGTGTAAGCGACGCAGGTTTTTGTTGTAAAATGTATCGCGTGCAAATCCAGCTTTTCATTGGTTATCGTACACACAGTAAGTACAGTAGTATATAGTAGCGTGTGCAAAATTTACAAATCTATGCGGGCGGTACTCGGTAGTGACGTAATCAACAGTTCTAGGTTAGAAACAGTTCATATTTTAGATATACACGAGTTAACATTATCAAATGAATTCTTCACAAATCAAGACATATTTTTGAACATGAAAATAACATTCAGTAAGTTAACATTACTATTGAAAGTAGAATTTGACGTGATTTTTATTTCAATATATCTCAATATTGACATATAGCAGTTGGTTGCAAGTCTAGCAGGGACCACATTTGTCTTCGTAAATAAGACAAAAACACTTAAATGCAAGTCAATAAAATGAAACTAAAAATACCTAAAACATCGACATGTTTATTCCATTTTAGATGTGTCATTACTTAGTGTTTTTAAACAAACACAATTGTAATATGTTCAAAACATCTTAATGTGTTTCTTTCCAATAATTATCCCTCCTCCCATGTGATTTCCGAAAAGCTATTAAAAATAGAAGTCGCGGGCTTCTGCCCGGCGACTAATTAGGTGTTTGAGCATTCTTTCGAAATGTTGACCTTGTGTCAAGATTGAGTCTTTGTGACCACAGGGACTTGCCCCTCTAAAAATAGATATGACCCTATCTATGTATATATACAAGAAAAATTTGATGCAAGGCATCAATGTCGCCGGAAAAGACTGCATTGATTTATTTTTTAACACACATGTATTCTTGACTTTCATAAGTCTTAACATACACATAATGTTTTCATTAAGGACTAATTCCAGGATTTTTGAAATTCCACATAGATCTACACATTTCAGGATTTCTTTTGGTCAGGATTTTGGATGTTTTGTATTTGTCAATAAAACCACAACAAATACATTTTGGGATTTAATTATACATGCAATAAAAAGCTATTAAACCCTTTCCATGTCTAAAGCAACAATGAAAACCTTTAAACGCTTAAAACATTGAGAAAACGGTTAAATTGCTAAAGACATGAACTTCCTCCTTTTTAGCTCGCCAGTACGAAGTACAGGAGAGCTTATGTGTTACCCCCGGCGTCGGCGGCGTCGGCGGTGGCGTAGACACCTAGGTTTAAGGTTTGTGTTTAAGGTTTTCATTTGGGTTTTAAGGGTTTATACCTTTAGGAACCATTTGTCATCCATCTACGCACACCACTACACCCGTCCTGACCCTGGGTCAAGGTCAAGGTAATTTCTACTTGGTTCTACTTGGTTCAGTTACAAGGTTTAAGGTTTGCGTTTAACGTTTAACATATATCACTCTGCATTCACTATTATGACATTGATTGCTTTCATATTTAGTTTATACATTTAGGAACTATTGGTCATCCATCTACGCACACCACTACACCCGTTCTGACCCTGGGTCAAGGTCAAGGTCATTTCTACTTGGTTCAGTTACAAGGTTTAAGGTTTGCGTTTAACGTTTAACATATCACTCTGCATTCACTATTATGACATTGATTGCTTTCATATTTAGTTTATACATTTAGGAACTATTGGTCATCCATCTACGCACACCACTACACCCGTTCTGACCCTGGGTCAAGGTCAAGGTCATTTCTACTTGGTTCAGTTACAAGGTTTAAGGTTTGCGTTTAACGTTTAACATATCACTCTGCATTCACTATTATGACATTGATTGCTTTCATATTTAGTTTATACATTTATGAACTATTGGTCATCCATCTACGCACACCACTACACCCGTTCTGACCCTCGGTCAAGGTCAAGGTCATTTCTACTTGGTTCAGTTACAAGGTTTAAGGTTTGCGTTTAACGTTTAACTTATCACTCTGCAGTCACTATTATGACATTGATTGGTTTCATATTTAGTTTATACATTTAGGAACTATTGGTCATCCATCTGCGCACACCACTACACCCGTCCTGCACCTGGGTCAAGGTCAAAGTCATTTCTACTTGGTTCAGTTACAAGGTTTAAGGTTTGCGTTTAACGTTTAACATATCACTCTGCATTCACTATTATGACATTGATTGCTTTCATATTTAGTTTATACATTTAGGAACTATTGGTCCATCTACGCACCCCACTACACCCGTCCTGACCCTGGGTCAAGGTCAAGGTCATTTCTACTTGGTTCTGTTATATGGTTTAAGGTTTCTGTTTAACATATCACTCTGCATGCATTATTATGACATTGATTGCTTTCATATTTAATTTATACATTTATGAACTATTGGTAATCAATCTACGCACACCACTACACACTTCCTGACCCTGTGTCAAGGTCAAGGTCATTTCTACTTGGTTCTGTTACAAGGTTTAAGGTGTGCGTTTAACGTTTAACATATCACTCTGCATTCACTATTATGACATTGATTGCTTTCATATTCAGTTTATACATTTAGGAACTATTGGTCATCCATCTACGCATTTCACTACACCCGTCCTGACCCTGGGTCAAGGTCAAGGTCATTTCTACTTGGTTCAGTTACAAGGTTTAAGGTTTGCGTTTAACGTTTAACATGTCACTCTGCAGTCACTATTATGACATTGATTGGTTTCATATTTAGTTTATACATTTACGAACTATTGGTCATCCATCTACGCACACCACTACACCCGTCCTGACCCTGGGTCAAGGTCAAGGTCATTTCTACTTGGTTCAGTTACAAGGTTTAAGATTTGCGTTTAACGTTTAACATTTAATTTAATCTAAATACCACTTTATAAACAGCACCCCTAGGCGAGCTCCATTGTCATCTGACAATTCTTGTTAGTAATAATTATAATAAATATTTCACAGATGTTAAAATTTATCCTCATATGTTTAAAAAGTAGACCACACTTGAAACAACATATCAGCTAAATTGTTTATCTAAATCGTTGATGCATACAATATATATGTTTGGCGCAAGAGAAATGCCAATTGCGAGTCCCATTACTATTTAATAGGTGGCAAGTATGAAATTAATTGGGTGCAAAAGAGCAGATTTTCTTTATTTCTAAATCTATTGTTTATCAGAGTTTGTTCTTCTCTTAATTTGTTTCAAGCCAAATAAACATTTAATATCACATATTTTTAAATCAACATGTATACCACTATCTCTTTTCTCCTTTTCATTTCTTGCAGCTTTCATTTTATTTTTCTGGAGAATGGCGAAGAGATTAAACATAGATTGATTCATTTGGATTTCATCTGAATTCAAAAGGTACGTTATATTGATTCCACAATTTTCACATTTTTTAGCTCGACTATTCGAAGAATATGAGAGCTATACTACTCACCCTGGCGTCGGCGTCGGCGTCGTCGTCGGCGTCGGCGTCCACGTCACACTTTGGTTAAGGTTTTGCATGCAAGTTCTAAAATACTACATGTATTGCATTGAAACTTTCTACAACCCTACCAAACTATCACACCAATGTAGATTATCAAGTTAGATAACTCTGTCCTGCATTTTATGCAAGTTATGGCCCTTTTTTACTTAGAAATTCTGGTTAAAGTTTTGCGTGCAACTAAAGTAAGAGTCCATATCTCAGTATTTACTTGATGCATTGCATTGAAACTGTCTACAACCCTACCCAACTATCCCACCTATGTAGATTATCAAGTAAGATAACTCTATCCTGTACTTTATGCAAGTTATGGCCCTTTTTTTACTTAGAAATTCTGGTTAAAGTTTTGCGTGCAACTAAATTAAGAGTCCATATCTCAGTATTTACTTGATGCATTGCATTGAAACTTTTTACAACTCTACCCAACTATCACACCTATGTAGATTATCAAGTAAGATAACTCTATCCTGCACTTTATGCAAGTTATGGCCCTTTATTTACTTAGAAATTCTGGTTAAAGTTTTGCGTGCAACTAAATTAAGAGTCCATATCTCAGTATATACTTGATGCATTGCATTGAACCTTTATACAACCCTACCCAACTATCACACCTATGTAGATTATCAAGTTAGATAACTCTATCCTGCATTTTATGCAAGTTATAGCCCTTTTTTTACTTAGAAATTCTGGTTAAAGTTTTGCGTGCAACTAAATTAAGAGTCCATATCTCAGTATTTACTTGATGCATTGCATTGAAACTTTCTACAACCCTACCCAACTATTACATCTGTGTATATTATCAAGTATGATAACTCTATTCTGCATTTTATGCAAGTTATGGTCCTTTTTTTTCTTAGAAATTCTGGTTAAAGTTTTGCGTGCAACTAAATTAAGAGTCCATGTCTCAGTAAATACTTGATGCATTGCATTGAAACTTTCTACAACCCTACCCAACTATCACACTTGTGTAGATTATCAAGTATGATAACTCTATCCTGCATTTTATGCAAGTTATGGCCTTTTTGGACTTAGAAATTCTGGTTAAAGTTTTGCATGCAACTACATAAAGAGACCATCTCTTAGTAAACTACTTGATGCATTGCATTGAAACTTTATACAGCCCTTACCAACCATCACATCTATGTAAACAATCAAGTATGATTACTCTATCCAGCATTTTATGCAAGTTATGGACCTTTTTGGACTTAGAAATTCTGGTTAAAGTTTTGCAACTACATTTAGAGTGTAATCTCAGTTACAACTTGAAAAATTGCATTGAAACTTTATACAACCTTTCCCAATTGCACAACTATAAACACAACCAATTAAGATAACTCTATCCTGTATATGGTGCAAATTGTTGCCGTTTTTTTACTTAGAAATTATGGTTAAAGGTTTGCGTTAAACTACATTAAGAGTCAATATCTTAGTAACTACTTGATGCATTCCATTGAAAGGTTATACAACCCTTTCTAACCATCACACCTATGAAAATAATCATGTTAAATAACACTATCCAGCATATAATGCAAATTATCACCCACTAAGAAATTGTGGTTAATGTTTTGCATGCAACTACATTAGAGTCCATTATCTCAGTAACTTAAATAAGTGGTGGAATAGTCGAGCGCGCTGTCCTCCGACAGCTCTTGTTATATTACTTAAACATGTAGGCCACCATGTTTTTTTCTCTTTTTCCTTTAGTGCAGCTATCATATCAATCAAGGGGTCATGAGCTCGAACAACCGCTCAGCTATTAATTCTTTCCGATGATTGACAAGTCATTGCGACTAGCGTCATTTGTCTTGAAAAGAATTGATTGGGATTTAACGTGGTTTTCAACAATATTTCAGTCATATCTGGGCAGACAATTCACCTACTCAGGTGTTGCCTTCTCACACCAGTAAGATTGTTGGCCGAGCTGGGGTTCAAACTCATATCCCCTGGAATGAAAAGAAATAAACTCTATCTGCATTGATTTAAGTTGGACAGGGTTTAATTATTATGTTTATTTTTAGCTCCACTGGCTGAAAGCCAGTCGAGCTTATGTCATGGCGAATTGTCCGTCGTGCGTGCGTGCGTGCGTTTTTCCTTTAAACAACTTCTTCTCACAAACCACTTGGCCAATTTGGTTGAAACTTCATAGGAAGCATCCTCTCAATGTCCTCTCTTAAATTCCTTCAATCTTTTTTGATCCATCCATAATTCTGGTTTCCATGGCAACCAAAAGAAAAAAATAGTGAAAACTTAAAAAAATCTTCTTCTCTGAAAGTGTCAGGCCGATTTTCAAATAATTTTGTAGAAATGTTCCTTGGGTGACCCTTTATTAGATTCCTTCAAGAAATGTTGATTGGTCGAAAAACATGGTCGCCAGAGGGCAGGGCTATTTTGCCTTATATGACCATAGTGAAAACTTAAAAAATCTTCTTCTCTGAAAGTGTTGAGCAGATTTTCAAATAATTTTGTAGAAATGTTCCTTGGGTGACCCTCTATCAGATTCCTTCAAGCCATGTTGATTGGTAAAAAAACATGGCCGCCGGAGGGCGGGGCTATTTTGCCGTATACGGCTAAAGAGAGAATTAAAAAAATCTTCTCCGACGAAAGTGTCAGGCTGATTTTTAAATAATTTTGTAGAAATGTTCCTTGGGTGACCCTTTATTAGATTCCTTCAAGAAATGTTTATTGGTCGAAAAACATGGTCGCCAGAGGGCAGGGCTATTTTGCCTTATATGACCATAGTGAAATCTTAAAAGATCTTCTTCTCTGAAAGTGTTAAGCAGATTTTCAAATAATTTTGTAGAAATGTTCCTTGGGTGACCCTCTATCAGATTCCTTCAAGCCATGTTGATTGGTTAAAAAACATGGCCACCAGAGGGCGGGGCTATTTTGCCTTATACGGCTAAAGAGAGAACTTAAAAAATCTTCTCCTCCGAAAGTGTCAGGCTGATTTTCAAATAATTTTGTAGAAATGTTCCTTGGGTGACCCTTTATTAGATTCCTTCAAGAAATGTTGATTGGTGGAAAAACATGGCCGCCAGGGTCGGGGCTATTTTGGCTTATATAGCTATAGTGTAAACTTAAAAAATCTTCTTCTCCGAAAGTGTTGAGCAGATTTTCAAATAATTTTGTAGAAATGTTCTTTGGGTGACCCTCTATCAGATTCCTTCAAGCCATGTTGATTGGTTGAAAAATATGGCCGCCATGGGGGCGGGCTATTTTGCCTTATATGGCTATGGTGAAAACTTAAAATATCCTCTCCGAAAGTGTCAGGCCGATTTTCAAATAATTTTGCAGAAACATTCCTTGGGTGACACTCTACAAGATTCCTTTAAGCCATGGTGGTTGGTAAAAAATATGGCCACTAGGGGGCAGGGCTGTTTGGAGATTTGATTTTTGCCTTATGGCCGTGGAGCGATACTGGCCCTCTTGGGCCTCTTGTTTAGATTTCATGTTAAGGTCTGGAGAATGGCAAAGAGATGGTTAATACAGTTGCTTCTTTTGCATTTCATCTGAATTCAAATGGTATGTTAAATAGATTCGTCAGCTAATTGTATATAGTTCTTAAATCTTAAGTATTTACATAAATTGCATAATTAAAGAAATATGTTGTTTTGGTGCATAATTTGCTTAAAACCTTGTGGGAAAGGTGAACATATGCACAGTAGTTTCTCTTGTCCACAAATTATAGTCTAATCTATCCTAAATTAATATGTTACCTTATAATTACATAATGTTGAAGACGGCGAAAACCTGAATAAAACAAACAAATCAGTTATAATTCCAAGGTTCCTCGTCATATTTTTCCTAAATCATAAAGCGCGCTCTGAATTGGGTTCCATTTCACTTCTGAATATAGTGGTAGAGCGTGTGCCTTGGGTGCTGGAGGTCACAGGTTTGGTCCCCAGTCGGGTCATACCAAAACTTTAAAAACTGTAGTAATGGCTTCCCTCCTTGGTGCTCGGGGTTGCGGGGTTTGAATTACGACTGACTGTCTGGTGGCAGGATAGATGGACCAGTAGAACTGGTACCTTACCCAGGAAAACGCTTTTAAATTTGGTTTTTATAGTTCTGGAGTTTTGGGAATTGTTTTCTTCCGGGTTAAATCATCTGCCTGTTAATATAGTCCAATCTACAAAGCGCTTGCAATTACCATTGGATTTGATAAAGCGTCTAACCACCTGTTACGAAATGAACACTTCAAAATTTGAGATCACTCGGTCTTTTTCAACCACCTTCGAGAAACCATGCCCAAAATCGATTCTATCACAATGTCAGGTGGGAAATAGTTAAAGCAACTCATGTGCTTATGAGGAATCCGCCGTGGTCGAGTGGTTAGCTTTGTGGATTTGAAACCAGGGTCCCGTATTCGATCCCCAGTCGCGGCACGATCTAGCCTAGTACTGTTTTGTTTAATAGCCAGGGATTGTGAACCGTTGCAGTGATACAACTGATAAATGTTTAAAATTGCTTTCGTCTGGAAAAGAATTGATTGGGATTTCAGCAACTTTTCAGTCATATCAAGGTGGCCAGTACTCATGTGTTGCCTGGCTTTCTCACATCAGTAAGACTGTTGGCCGAGATGGGGTTCAAACTCATATCCCCTGGATTGAAAAGAAATAACTCCAACTGCATTGATTTAAGTTGGACAGGTTTTAATTATTCTGTTTATTTTATAGATTTCATGTTACGGTTTGGAGAATGGCAAAGAGATTGTTCATACAACTGTTGCTTTATCTGGATTTCATCTGAATTCAAATGGTACGTTGAATAGATTCCTCAGATGTATATTGTCTGCTGCAGATTTCTTGGGATTTAACGAGGTTTTCAACAATTTTTCAGTCGTATCACGGCGGCCATGTCTTGCCTGGCTTTCTCACACCAGTAAGATTGTTGGCATTTTTTTTCTCTTTTTCTTTTAGTGCAGCTTTCATTTTACCTGTAATTGTCATAAGGGCTATGAGTCAAGGGGTCGTGTGTTCGAACTACGGCTCAGTCATTAATTATTTCTGATGATTGACCAAGTCATTGCGAATAGCGTCATTTGTCTTGAAAGCATTTATATGACGGAAAGGGTTAACTTCCATGATTATTAAATTGAAGAGGAGAAAAGGAGAAATTGCTCATTAGGAGTAATTTCCCCTTTAGTCAACAATGTTTCAATTGTCGTCTGCTGAAGGTGCCCTAAACTGCATATTGATGTGGGAAAGGGTTAAATGACGGTCAGGCTTTAGATTTGGTAATAGTTACTGCTTTGTAGGTGACCCATGTGTTCCTTTGCACACTATTGCTGTCCTTATCATGTCCTCATTTTATTTTTATCTTTTGTGATTTGCCTTTGTCTGTCGTCCGTCGTCTGTCCACAATTTCTTGTGAACACGATACAGTCTTCATTTATTATCCAATGTTTACCAAACCTATTCAGTACCTAGATTTACATGAGAGCTCGGTTCCTTTCGAAAACCAGCCAGATCCATACATGCATGACGGGATTATGGCCCTTTAAAATTGGCAAAATTGCTATAATTGATCTTGTGAACACAATAAAGTCATCATTTATTATCCAATGTTTTACCAAACTTATACAGTAGCTAGATATATATGAGAGCCCGGTTCCTTTCGAAAAAATTGGCAAAATTGTTATAATTGACCTTGTGAACACAATAAAAACTTCATTTATTTGTCACATGTCCTTTACATTGGTATCGATGACCTTTCAAATATAGGTCATGTCCTGTCAAAAAGAAGGTCACTAGGGCAAATTTAAGGAAAATCTAGTGAACACTCTGGAAGCCACATTTTTGGCTTGAGAATATTGAAACTTTTTCAGAAGGTTTGTCTTAGTGATATCTAGGCCAAGTTCGAATATGGGTCAGGTCAGGTCAACAACTAGGTCACTAGGTCAAATTGTAGAAAATCTAGTTAACACTACTAGATCACATTTTTGACTTTTTGTGAGAAAGTTTGTCTTCATGATATTGCCTAGATGCTGAAAAAGTTAAGTCTTAAATAGCCCATTCTCCGGTGAGCGATTCCAGGGCCTCATGGCCCTCTTGTTTCAAAAGTTTTCTGCTGCAGATGTTTTAAAATGTTTCTGCATGTGTGTGAAAATTTTAATTTCAAGACGTCTAAAGGTTGATATTTATGTAACATGATTCATTTATGACATATTTTCCCAGCTGATGGTCTGACAATCCCTACAGGAGGCTTGTTTTGTACTGGCCAGTCAACTTAAGCCATGCCCGTGCCCTATTCTAATGCCACGGACGTGTCAAACTGTTCATGTTTCGCCACAAATTACACGGGCAGAGAATGCTGGCCAGGTACCTACTGTCCTGCGTGTACAAAATATCCGATTATCCAATCGCCTGTGATGGCTGTTACTACTGCAGTCAGTGGGGATTGGCTACTCCAGAGGGACAATGTAGCTCAGGTAAGTCTGTCTGCTGTTTACCTCATAATTATATTGTTGTCTGCTTTCAAAAACATCTGAACAAATAAAGACAAGTACTTGAAGTATTATTTTGATAAAGAGTTGAACCATTGTAGGAGCATAAGAAATTTCTCATTTTCAATGGTACAAGTATGAGGTTAACCCTTTCCCACTTACAACGAATTTGCAGCAAACAACTTTGTAAAGATCTGGTTCAAAATATGGCGAACATCTATATTCATTGAATAGAATTGAAATCATTGCGGCAAAATGAATTTCTGTGGTAAATGTACCAACTGGTACTTGTAGCGCTGATTATGTATGTTTGACTGGTGCAAACTCCTCGACCCTAGCAGACGGAACAACAGGATATGAGTGCCCGGCGGGGTCTTTCTGTGTAGAAGGATCTAGTATAGAAACGCCCTGTCCTCTAGGAACATTCTCGAATAGTGCGGGATTACAGATGCAAAGTTCCTGTCAGTCATGTACATCCGGGTACTACTGTAGCTTTAACAACTTCTCCTCCCTCTCCTTCATAGGAAGCATCCTCTCAATGTCTTCTCCTAAATTCCTTTAATTTTTTTTGATCCATGGCCACCGAAAGAAAAAACTTTTGTAGAAATGTTCCTTGGGTGACCCTCTATCCGATTCCTTCAAGCCATGTTGATTGGTTGAAAAACATTGCAGCAGGGGTTAAAATCTTTTTCCTTATATGGCTAATGTGAAAACTTAAAATATCTTCTCCTTTGAAAGTGTTGGTCCGATTTTCAATAATTCGTAGAAATCTTCCTTTGGTGACCCTCTATCAGAATTCTTCAAGCCATGTTGATTGGTTAAAAAAAATGGCCGTCAGGAGGGCAGGGCTATTTTGCCTTATTATTGGGGACTATTGCTTAATATATAGGCCTGTTTATTACCAGGATAAAATTACGGGGGTGGGTTTACCTAAACACCGATTTTCACCGTTAGATTTGATAATCTGTGAGGGTTGGGTTTTACATATACACCGATTTTCACCGTTATTACATGTTGGCTAAAATCACAACCAAAATTAATATAAGACATATATATTTTATTTTAACTTTCATTCAATGTGGCGATTATGGTCCAAGATGCAGCGGAAAACCCCAAAGAAATTCTCAATACTTTCATTGATAAGGGAACTGGACTGTAACTCCCTAATGTTTCAAATCACCACCTTTCTCCATGGATGCTCTCCTCACATGGAGCTGGCCCAGCATTAGAGATTAAATCACTGGTGTCCATGTTCTACCCGCAGGGTCCAATCCCCGTGTATTAAGTACAACATTTTCATCAGATGAATAGTTGAAATATGAAACTAATATATGTATTTTTATCATTTATTATTTTGTACAGTTTATATGCCATGTAGATTGAAAAGGTTTCCTTTTATCTTAAGGTGATTGCCAGGCTGGCTACTTCTGTTCAGCCAATGCGAGTACGACCACATCCTGCGACGGTGTTACAGGGGACCAGTGTCCTGCAGGCCATTATTGTCCGACTGGAAGTATTGCACCGGTACCTTGCACTGATGGTAGGTTTCTGCAATTTTACCCTTTCCACATGCAGACAAATTTGTAGCAGACGACTTTGAAACATCTTGACTAAGAGTATGAAAAAAGTTGAAAATATTGTGGCAAAAGGAGTAATTGCTCGTTTTGAGCAATTCTGCTTTTGTCCAATGTTTTCAAAAAGCGTCTATAATGTGGAAAAAGTGTTAACATTTTTTCACATGCAGACACTTCTGATGTCTCTTTTACATAGACGACTTTTGAAAAAGTTTTGGCCAGGGAATGGGAAATTGTGTCGAATGAGCAATGTCACCTTTGCCATAATGATCTTTTCAAGCTCATTGTAATAATTATTCTTTCTTTTATTGGAAATTTTCCATATTTTGCTGCAGACTTTCTGTATTGTGGAAAGGGTTTAATATAATATCTCTCTTAGTTTTTAATATCAATTGGTAATGACAATTAAGGGGCCACTGATCCAGAAGTAATGAGTTTGGATCCTCACTTGGCTAACTCTTTTAACGATGACAAATCTCATTTGTGAGGTATGCTTTCACCAGAAATCTCAAGTGTAGGTTAATAGGGTAGCATGACGTAACTTGAATACTGTTTGAAACAACATTAAACTCCAATTAATCAATTAACACAATTCAGATATTAGCCACATACAGCAAATCTGCAGCAGACGACTGACATATGTTGGCTAAAATCTAGTGAAATTGTGGCTAATAGAGAAATTGCAAGTATGAGAAATAAAAAGAATAAGAGAAAAAAGCTGCATGAATGCTGGGGCCTTTTGCGCTGCAGCACTTTACAATTTCCATTAAAACAGATCCATTAGATGCTTATTGCAATTGGTTTTACTACAAAGTTTTCGCTAATATATCTATTATTTAATTGAAGTACTTAGCATTGACCCCTTACAACACACACATTCATAATGAGCTATTTCTTTTTTGCGATTAAATTAATTAAACTTTATTTTATAGACATTTAACCTTTTCTTTACAAGTTTAAATGTGGTCTGCTGCATATGTGTTGTATGTGGGAAAGGGTTAACTATTTACCTGCTATTTTATTTTAATCTGCTTCAAAAATATTTGGCAAATTGGAAATATAATTTAAACACAGATTTAAAAAAAAACAGTGTGGGAAAAGGAGACTGCTGCATAGGGAATCAAATTTTGACTGTATTTGGTAATGAGACTTCACCTTTTAATCTTTCATCACAGGCTACAACTGCCCATTAGGAACAGAAGATCCCAATCAATATGCGTGTCCAGCTGGTACCTATAACAATGTGACTAGTACTCAGTGTTTGACTGCAGATCATGAACTTGAAATTAGAAATATTTACAGCTACTTTGCTAAACTGGACTCCTAATTTTCATTATAAACTACTGTATCACTTTCTCACATACAGTACAGCTCAAGGGGGTTTTCCAAAACCTTCACCCCGGGGTTGAGGGGGATATCGATAAAATGATAAACAGCCGGCGTTAAGTCGCTCCCCCGGCTTAACCTGCGTTTTCCAGGTATTTCAGATATGTGCCCGCTTGAGAGGGATTGCAGAGTTCCTCGCAGAAAATGTTAATGGGAAGTGGCCTATATTTCTTCGCGGAGCCCGCGAATCCCCCGCAGAAAAATGCGAATGGGTGGTGTTTTAATTTATCCGATTATACATTATGTTAACTATTCTATATTGTTTCCTCTGCTTCCCACATAGTTAATTTTGCAGGCATATGCATCACGAGCGATTGTTACTTTTCAAATAATTGCTTGCCAGATTGATTATGCTGCATGGCGAGTGTTAATAAAAAAACAAACAATATATTGCAATTTAATTCCAATAATAATTACGTTCTTCCCTCAAGCTCTCGAGATTAAATGTTTTAGATGACGTTCCCTCTTTTCATTGGCTTTTAACTTGTGTTACTATATTTCATATTGTAACCCATTTCCATTAATCCGAACCGCATCTACAGGAGTCGATTTATGATGTAATTACGGACGGAAGAGAGAACACTGAAAAGGGAGCAACTTCTATGTCACTTAAATATGATCCCCTACTCAAATCTACATGTATACTTCTAATTTTCAGGTCATTACATGTTTCCTCGGATATTAGCAAACCAATGGCTAAATCAAATAATTACAATTGAGTCAGATCAGATAAATCACTGTCTTACTAAATGTACCATGTACACTGTAGACCTGGATTTGTATGCGAATATATGTGCAAACTTGACTCATCATGTATATATATGTTTTATATGCAACAGTAATAATAATGCTGAAACAAAGACCAAAACAAAGAAACACAGGAACAGTCGCTAAAATACCTTACTTGAATACTTTGAACATCGAGTTGTCTGAGCTCTATTGCGATGAAATAGAAAGGATCCAGTTAAATTCTTAAAATACGTTTTAAAGTAAAAAGGTCAACGCCAGTTATATAGTGTATGGAGAAACTGGCGCTTTACCGTTATCAATTGAAATAGAAACTAGATGTATACAATATTGGACTAAAGTTATACAAAATAAAACAAATCTTTGCTATTTAACGTATACCAATATGTCCTCCAACAGTTTTGTAATGCTTTT
>JASEVX010000008.1:63082028-63197015 GCA_031761405.1 Serripes groenlandicus
GAATTTTGACTATTCACTGTGTATACTGTTGCTTTGAAACTTCCCACACTTATTCAAGGTCAAGTCCCATAATTCTGGAATGGATTTTGACCGAATAGTGCCCCATTTTAATCAAACCTTTGTGTTCAAGACCGGGGATTTTGGGTAATAGTTGGGCATTTAAGGCCTTTTCTCAGAAACTATATAATTTATGCTGTTGCTATTAAACGGTTTTCTTTCTTTTGTAAATACAATTTCAACTAAATTATTCCACTTTTGGATTTTCGACTTTTACCAATGCCACAACTGTTCTTAAAAGTAGGCCCTGATAGAGCTATATTGTCCTCCGACAACTCTTGTTTGAATATGTTTTCAACTCTATGCATTCTTTTTATTTTCATTATATAGAGCTGGAACTACTTATGATAAGTCCCAAAATAGAGATATTCCATAATTTTCCCAAAATAGAGATATTCCATAATTTTGCCTACACATCTAAATATTATGCTTTAGATTGTTTGTAAGTGGGAAAATGTTAAATACAGTATTTAAACAAATTGTGAAAAACAAATGCACATATTTAATAATGATTATAATAAAAATCATCTTAAGCAAACACATTTTGTTTTATTTGTGATATGCTGAGTTCTATCATTTTTGAGATCTTTTGAAACGTAGCTGTTGCTGATTTAGTTTGATCACTTTCTGTCCTTTGTTAACTTTCAGCTATAAAAAACATCTTAATCATGTGTGTGTGTGTGTGTGTGTGTGTGGGGGGGGGGGGGGGGGGGGGGGGGGGATTGACCACATAATAGGAACTGTCATTTGATTGTCCATTTTCAAAACACACACATATATGCCATATATATAGGCCTACCTGCACATTTATGGAGGCATAACCTTTCCGGTTCATGTACTCATGTGTTTCATGTGCCGGTTTGAGGATCGGAATCTGAGTCCCGTCTACGAGGCCAACAACATTTGGAAATTCTGAAAAGAAAAAAAAATTGAATTATGAGCAATTAATGTATGCAGTGTTTTTATTTATATTAATTAAACAGCTACATTAAAGTAACTATGATGGGACAAAATACATTCAACAGGTATCGATCTGCTGCATAGGCGTATAAATGTGCGAAAGAGTATAAAGAAAAAATATATTATTATCTTCAGAATATAAGCCGCACTCGTCCAACATTCTTTCTACGTTTGCGCTGCGACATGCGTCAGTTTCCTTTACACCAATGGGCTAACAGTATATGGGGGACAGCCAGTTGATTGGAACTTATGTTGTGAAGTTTACTGGTGTGGGAAAACTAGTCGCCGTGATATTACTGAAAAAATGTTGCAATCGGCGTAAAACCACAATCAATCAGAATGTGAGATTCCATGCACTATGGGAAACCACTCTGTTAGGTTTCATGTTACCCTTGTTGTTTACATAGTGTAAACGTACGTAACACATACATAACTTTGATATTCGTTTACATTTTTAAAATTGCTTATATAGAAGCAATTATACATAAACGTGGTTGTGATATAACAATCAAAAATGGAAATATCATGATTGCAAATACAGTTACAATGTTAGTCAATGTATAAATACACAACAGTACTTTGATTTCGTTTCTATTTTTAGACGTCGCTAAGGGCAATTCATGTAAACATCCTGCCTAGCATACTTGAACCGGTTTCTTTCCATTTCATTGAAAAATATCATTTGTGGGCTTAAATAAATTACTTTCAATGATAAATAACAAGTCATAACTACTTGAGATTGAATAAAAGCCTTGTTTTATCGCCCCAGTGTCTCTTGGTATCTTTATGAAAGTGGTTAAAATGTGAGCTGAATTTAAAAATTCCACCACTCTCCATACACTCCTGCATATCGTCGATGTTGAAACATCCAAGCAGTCGCCGCAAATCTGCTGAATACCGGCTCCTGCCAGGTACCGTAATGCAACACAAACTTGCAGAAATGCCGAGAGTGGACGATTCCGTTTCGTCTCGAACTCCAATCGTCCACGCGAAAGTTCAACCACTACACGGACTGTCTGCTGGCGGAAACGATACCTCGCGAAAAAATCAACATCGTTATATTCCTCGTCCAGTACTGGACGAGGAATAACTAATCTTTCCGGCCTTCGATGATTGCGGCGTCTCATACGAGCAGCCATTTTGATTCCTTAAGTAATTAAGTATGTGGTTAAGTTAGCGTCCGTAGTAAACTTAAAAACTTAACGATATTTGTTAAGTTTTTAAGTTTTTAAGTATTTTACTTAGCGAAAAACGTTGGTGGAATGTGTTTTCCTAAAAACTTAGGAAAATCCCTAGTTTAAGTAATACTTAGCGTTAAGTATTGTTGGTGGAATCGGGGCCAGATCTTTATTGATAATGAAAACAAGCGACGTTCATTATTCATATATCATAGGAATATGCCTACTCTAAAGCTCTAAAGCTCTATTTATTCGATGCCTGTTACTCGTTATATTTCGCATATATGTTTATACTATGCCTGCAAACATATAAACGCAAATAGGACGATGTGTAAATATGAAAATCTAGCTTCATTCCCGTGTTCCTCCCGTGTAAACCTTATTGAAACACTCCTCATTATAGCCATCTAAGTACAACTATCCACAATAGTAATTAATATCAAAACCATTCGAGCTACGGAACTATATTGCATACACTATCTAAGCAACAATTGATCTACAGTATAAGGTACAGGTTCTTGCATACATGTAGAAGAATATGTCAATGTGTGTATTCATTGAATGACGTCACTGGTAAAGGGAAGTAAAGCTTGCCAATCTACGTACTTTCAATCATATCTTGTTTCCCTTGTATTATGTGTAACTCTTTTAGATATGACATACTTATTCTAATACCAGTGACACAATACGATTTTAAAATCACTACCACCCGGAACGTAGATAAGATATCTTATATACGTTCCTGCTACAACTATCATTTACATATAAACAGTGACTTGTGTTGATTCACGTCATTAAATGTAGGCCTTATGGGGCATATTCAATGTGTTATCACATATTTAGATGCACAGACCATCTTTTATTGTGTCGACAAATTAATTTCCACTCGTTTTGAGACTCATTTTTTTCATCAATTCTGTCAACAACATGGAGAAAAAATGTTGTTCCGTCAATTAAAAAGTCATAATCTCACTGGTTTCACAAGTGAAATTATAGGATTATTATTTTATGAGAAATTTCTATAATTCATCAGTGGGCATGAAAGAAAATATAAGTAAACTCCATAATTAAACAAATATAAATCATGAAAGAAAGTAGTTCCGGCAAAAAATGGTAATTTCACTACTTGAAAAGTGGTAATTTCACTGTTTGAAAATGGTAATTTCACTGTTTGAAAAAGTGGATTACCAGTTTCTATTTCACTGAGATATCTCTATAATCCATCGATAGGCATTAAATAAATAGAGGATAATTGTTTGTTTCAGTGTATTATCGAAATTTCTTTCATCGAGTGAAAAGCATAGGTGATATTTTCAAGAGTGGCGTAGCCACGAGTGAAAATATAACCCTTTGCTTTTCACGAGATGAAAGAAATTTCGATAATACACGGAAACAAATAATTATTCTATTTATTTTATGCTTCAAATAAAGATTTTTGAAAGTACGGAGGTGTAAAAAGTCGATGACTTGGTAATACATTCCCCGTTGAGATTACCAGTTTCTATTTCACTGAGATATCTCTATAATCCATCGATAGGCATTAAATAAAGTTAATTATTATCAATATAGTTTTTATTATCAATATAGTTATTATTATCAATACAGTTATTATCAATATAGTTATTATTATCAATATAGTTATTATTATCAATATAGTTATTATTATTATTATTATTATTATTATTATTGTTGTTGTTATCGTTAATGTTAGTTATCATCATCATTATACATGTACATGTAGTTGTTAATAATAATAATATTTGTTTTATAATTAAGATTGTTGTTATTATTATGATTATTATTATTGTCGTTGTCGTTGTTGTTGTTATTATTATCAGTTATTGTTATCATTATTATAATTTATTAATTCTCCTTCATACTAGTTGTTTACCATTTTACTTTACTGTTTTCTCCTCAACTTCCATATTTGATATAAGTATTTGATATTATTTTGCTATTTAAGTTTGATATTGATATTTGATATTTTTGTTTTATATTTATGTTCGATATAATTATTGCATATGTTGATAAATTAGGTAATTATTGATATCCTTTGTTTTTGTATATTATTATCATGCATGACAATTTTTGAAATGAGGCCACGAATCACATTATTATATTGAATAGAAATTTTATTTTTTGAATTGATCTCTTGCTTTTGTTAACGTTCAAGCCTCCAGGAGTTTTTCTTGCTACACAGTTGATAAATTATCTTATATTTTATGATGGCATTATCATAGAGATTTAGGAGATAAATATATGAAAGGCTACTTTGAAATAAGAGCTACGAGTATCACCCAACTGCGACTGCACATGACCCAGGAATTCAGTAAAGAAAGTGAAAACCAGTTTATGCCCATATTGCCAAATGTCGCACAATTGAATGTAGAGCTGCATTAGCGATAACTGCTCAAAATACGGCTTTAAATAACTTATCTGAATACTCATATGCATGATGATCTTAGTAATCGTGTTATTTCTTCTTGTTCATAATTGTCTTCTGGAAATCAATCAGGTTACTTTACTTCTGAGGTCTGATCTTGGTATATACATTGCTGGATTTAAGCCGGATCTGATCTGTAGGTAGACTGTCGCGGATTTATCTCTACGTAGAGTCACTAACTTGTACAACCCTAGGTTTGGGTGGCCCAATCTGTGGCGTTTAAGCGTCTATGTTAACCTGGAATTATATCGATACTTGTAATATATCGTAAAGTGCAGATGTCTTATTGCATTTTCAATACATGTAAAGTATATTACAGTATATATTCGTGATGTCACTGAATTAAGGAACAAGAGCGCCGCAAGCGGATGCCAACACTCTTCTGCTTTTTCCTAAGTCGAAAAAGGGCATTACTAAATAATTATTAAATCCAGAGTTATGTGACTTGGTAAAGACATACATAATTTATTTGATATATTGGGACCTATACATTTGAACGTCATATAGTCCAACAAAGGCTTGTTATTTTAGTCAAAGGGATGCAATTCGGATCGAAGCGCCGGGCAGACAATTTTGTACAGGGAATTCAGATGAATCTATAAGACTGAAGTGGTCTCACATTTGACAATAATTATTTAATTGAAAAATGCTTTTTAATAAAGTTGAATACCCTTCTACTGATTTGTAGCCAGACCATTTTTTGCTTTGAGCTATATTGACACAGTTGAAGGGAACAACAGTTTGAGAATAACATGTATTTTCCGCAATTGAAAGTTAAATTCACTGCTGGATAAGGGTTACCTTTGATTTTAACGTCATAGCTCAAAAAAAGAAAGTCATCTGTGATTTTTTTGTTGTTTTTTGGAAGTTTATAAATTAACAGTAGTCTCTGTATACAATTAGTGAATCCATGATATGTGTGCTAGACGGCAGTACATAGTTTCCGAATCAGGATAGAACCTGTGCTCATTATAAGCATTTGCTACTTTTGCCTCATTATATTTATGTCTATCCAATAATACGTTTGACAAAAGCACTGTGACCTGCGTCGTTCGTCTTCCACGAATGGGCTGTTCAACAGTCTATGTGGAAAAGCAGCCAGTTGCTTGATGAGTATGCTGTGTGGTATAATGGTGTCGGAAAACAGGAAATGCATGAGTACGTGAACTGGTCGACGTGATATGACTGAAAAATTGTTGAAAACGGCGTTAAATCAATCAATCAACCAATCAATTCAATAATACAACTTTCGCTTGAAGATTGTTCATAATTTTGCCTATGCGTTTCCAAAATCGTCTGCTGCAGATTTATTGTATGTAGTAAATGGTAAAAAGGGAAATGGCTGGGAAATTGATAGAAACATGTTTGTTATTTTGAAGTGAATGGAACGCATGTTTCAGATTTATTAAAATGTGCAAAAGAATAAATGACTAACATTCTTACCACAAGAATAACATAAATTTTTCCGTTCATATAGTTAATCCATTTGGTCGACCGTTTCTCAGTCTGGTTTTCACAGGCTCTCTCTTTTGAAATTGTCATCCTGTAAATACAGTATTGGAAAATAGTATTACAGTGATATCAATTTGCAGTAGTTTGTATACAATTAGTAAATCCATGATATACAGGGTCATTGTAAACTCAATACCTCTTATATTTATAATGGATGTATACATGTGTTTGAGTTGTGTTAGTCAGTTTACGGAGCGGAAGCATGTGTAATGCTATGATAGTTGTGCTAGATGGCAGTACATAGTTTGCGAATCAGATTAGAACCTATTGTTGAACGAAAAGTTGTTTCAAATTATCATTTTGCTTTGGAAGATTGTTGTGTGTAGTACTGGTGTGAGAAAACCGCCGTGATGTAACTGAGAAATGGTTAAAAACGGCGTTAAACCCCAATCAATCAATTCAAATTATCTTCAAGGCGAGCGTACGGTAAATACCTTTCTTCTTATGAACAATCGGCATGTTCAATAGGGTTTAAAAGCATACGCGCATGAATTGCTTTAACCCTTTCAGCGCCGAATTGATTAAAGTAGACTCTTCCATGTTCAAATCGGACGACTCTATTTTCATGTTATAGGATTTTTGGAATATTTCTATAACTCACAGCCAAACAATGCAGATTTCAGGTGAGACAGCTCGTTACGAGCTGACTCACCTGAATCTGTATTGTTTGCAAAAAGTTCAATATTGCCTTTGGCGCTGAAAGAGTTAACTATTTCCCGCCTGACATGTTCATAGCGTAGTGGTCATTATGAGCATCTACTCGAGTACTGGTTAAGTATCTAGGAAGCGGACATCGAGCGTGATTAATATAAGCTTAAAGCTTGTTTTGCAATTGAAGTTAAATGAATAAGTTTAAATTATTTCAGATGAAATCCAAATAAAGCTTTAATGAACCATATCTTCTTTTCCATTCGCCCGACATTAACATGAACTCTAAGATATAAACACATCTCTTGAAACCTGTCTGAAATGAATCCATACAGTAGGAGTTTTGTTTCATTTCAAATTCAAGTAATTGATATGAACCATATCTTCTTTTCCATTCGCCCGACATTAACATGAAATCTAAGATATAAACACATCTCTTGAAACCTGTCTGAAATGAATCCATACAGTAGGAGTTTTGTTTCATTTCAAATTCAAGTAATTGATATGAACCATATCTTCTTTTCCATTCGCCCGACATTAACATGCAATCTAAGATATAAACACATCTCTTGGAACCTGTCTGAAATGAATCCATACAGTAGGAGTTTTGTTTCATTTCAAATTCAAGTAATTGATATAAACCATATCTTCTTTTCCATTCGCCCAACATTAACATGAAATCTTAAATATAAACACAATACTTGAAACCTGTCCGACATAAATCCATACAGTAGGAGGTTTTTTTTTCATTTCAAGTTCAAGTAACGGTGTGTTACATTTGCTCAGTAGGTTCAGATTAGTAAATTAGACGAGATATCTCAGTTTTCGGATTAAATTTTTTGTTTAAGAACAACCCATTTTGATGTAGAAGACCTAATATTAAAGTGTTTTACTGACTTGCTTCCCCTTGAACGACCTAATATATCTTTACGGCGGCTCCTAATTGTAGTGTCTGGATGTGGTGGCAAGACATGATTGCCTGGTTAGCTCAGTTGGTTAGAGCGCCAAGCTAGTGTTATGGGGGTCGTGGGTTCGAGCCCCACATCGGGCGGACATTTTTCCCCTCTTATGTTACTTTAATGGTGTCAGAAGTGGGATGGAATGCGCCTGGAGGTGCTGTGGGAGTTGCTGAGGTTGATGCCTTGCTCCCAAAGGTTAGGAGGGGGAGACGTGTAGTGTCTGGATGTGGTGGCAAGACATGATTGCCCGGTTAGCTCAGTTGGTTAGAGCGCCAAGCTAGTGTTATGGGGGTCGTGGGTTCGAGCCCCACATCGGGCGGACATTTCCCCCCTCTTATGTTACTTTAATGGTGTCAGAAATGGGATGGAATGCGCCTGGAGGTGCTGTGGGAGTTGCTGAGGTTGATGCCTTGCTCCCAAAGGTTAGGAGGGGGAGAAGTGTAGTGTCTGGATGTGGTGGCAAGACATGATTGCCCGGTTAGCTCAGTTGGTTAGAGCGCCAAGCTAGTGTTATGGGGGTCGTGGGTTCGAGCCCCACATCGGGCGGACATTTTTCCCCTCTTATGTTACTTTATAATCACAATTTGAATTCGTAACACCAATCTGGACGTGCACTTACAGAGCAAGTGATCGAAAATTTGCAAATCAAAACGATTTATTAATATAAAGTGCTTTACAGACTTTCTTCGCTTTGGAAGGCCTTAATACAAAGATATATTTTATGAAATATGTTTTAATTCTGATTGGGTTGTATATCAAATTATTACTATATGCAAACGTTCAAAGGACGTAAAATGCATTGTTACGTAACCTCGTATTTAGAATAAATTATTAAACTAATTCGACGAATTAACCAGTCAACGAATTGACCATAATTCCTTCTCTAGCCATGTGACCGTCAAGGTTACCGCCAAAATGAAATAATTCGAAAACATTTAGGAAAGATAGAACTTCCAAGTTTTACACGGTCTCTGAATACTATCTGTTTTCAATTGTCATATAATATTTCTGATATGTGCTAAAAGGTAAGCGCAGGAAATGTAAACATGAAAAGAAGCTATGTTCAACCAAATTAATATACGTAAAGCTTAAAACTATTTCTGATAAATGATAGCCGCCATCAAAATACTGTATGATATTATCAAGCTTACGTGTTTGGAACCTTGATGAAAGCCTATCTATTAAACAGAACTTGCATAACTCAAAGAAAGAAAGACAGAAAGAAAGAAAGAAAGAAAGAAAGAAAGAAAGAAAGAAAGAAAGAAAGAAAGAAAGAAAGAAAGAAAGAAAGAAAGAAAGAAATAAAGAAGACAGGGACTAATACATACATGTATAGGAATCCAAGTTAGCCCTCTGAGTGTAATATCAACCCCCGAAATATAATAGATAGAGTAATTCAAATGCCGGTAACCAATGAAAAGCGTGTTGATTGTGCAAATTAAGGCGGCACATGGTCAGTCACTCGATAAAAGCATGCACGTGTTAGTGGCGATAATAGAAAATGCGGTCGACACCTCGAAAACGAACTCGAAATATGGTGAGGTGTTTTCAGAGATGTTTTCAACACTTCCCCTCATATGACATATGAAGCTCATGTGGCCTTTTTCTACACGTAGACGCATCTGCAGTAGTCAACATTTGAAAGCATTGTTGTAAAAGCAAACATTTGCCATCTATCGGAGCAATGTCATAATTTTAAAAAATGTTTCTGACGCTATACTGATACTAGTATTTACAGTGAATTTGCATTAGCCCTTGATTTTTCAGTTGCCTAGTCAGATGTGTTGTAAACGGTTAAAAAGAGTTATTTGTTTTGTTGTAAAAAATCGTGATGAAGTTGAAACATAATGACATGGACATAAAACTATGCAGCTAAAAAGGAGAAATTTCTCAGTTTGAAAAATATATATCTCCGTTTCCTAAAATGTTTTAGGAGATCGTCTTAAGTGCTGTATGCGTCGAAACTCATTCACGTGAGTCCAGAGATGATTACTGTCCATCTAACTGGGCTTTAGAATAGCGAAACAGGGTAAACCCTAAAATACAGATAGATATATTCCTGCATTAACAATTGAAACTTTGTGGGGAGATCTATCTTGGCACATGGACGGGTCTACTATTATTTTAGCCAGACCTGTCCATGTACACAGCTTGATGTGATCACATGCAGAAACACCCTTTCTGAAAATCGCTATTGAAGTCCATGAAAGTCAGTTGATTGATTGGGGTTTAACACCGTTTTTAACAATTTCTCAGTTGTATCACGGCGGCCAGTTCACCTACTCATGCATTTCCTGGTTTTCTCACACCAGTACTCCACACAACAATCTTTCCAAGCAACTGGCTGCTTTTCCACATAGACTTAGCCCATTGGTGGAAGACGAATGACGCATGTTGCATTGAATTTTGTCAATCGTCGGAAAGAAAGTTGGCCGAGCCTGGATTCGAACTCACAACCCATGCATTGACAGCCCGCGTCGCTACCGACTGAGCTACCGGGGCTCGACCCATGAAAGTCAAACACACCGCTATAATCATATGAGCTTGTCCATGCAAGTTGGAATTGTGAATAGTAAGGTTCAGATCAGCCTGTGTAATTTGTTCAGCTTGGTGACAATCTTCACAATTCATTAGACGGTTCTTAAAGCTTTTGTAAGTACTTTATCAAAATGTAGATCTAAATCAGACTGTGCGGATGCTCAAGCTGGTCTGAATCTATACTGTTCGACAAGACCAGGATAAACCCTATTGCAAGGATAGTCTTATATCTAGTATAACATTCTTGTCTCCCTAGATTTCTAGATTGTTTGGTGTTTAACGCCGCTTTCAACAAATTATCAGTTTCCTTGGTAAGTTACCAGTACTACTGGTCCATTTATTCTGACACCAGCCAGTGAGTCGTAAAGCTATCCCTTCAATCCTGAACCCAAATCCAGGCAGCCATTTCTACGAACCCAGCGACCAGGGCGGACGCTATATTACTACACCACCGAGAACTTAATCACAAACGCTAATAGTTGACACGTTCTTGTATGTTTATGGACTAATCTTAATTAAATGTTGATAGACCAGTATCGCAAAGTGTAGACCACAAATAGCCTGCGTGAACGTACAAGGCAGCCATTTCTACAAACCCCGCGACCAGGGCGAACGCTCTATTACTACACCACCGAGGCAGTCTAGACTTCTAGAACGAAATCACAAACGCTAATAGTTGACAAGTTCTTGTATGTTTATGGACTAATCTCAATTAAATGTTGATAGACCAGTATCGCAAAATGTAGACCACGAATAGCCTGCGTGAACGTACAGGCTAGTGTT
Organism: Serripes groenlandicus; assembly: GCA_031761405.1. Classification (NCBI taxonomy): domain Eukaryota; kingdom Metazoa; phylum Mollusca; class Bivalvia; order Cardiida; family Cardiidae; genus Serripes; species Serripes groenlandicus. Next base: position 63,093,107 of record JASEVX010000008.1, read on the forward strand.
AGTGTACATTATTTGTAATGTTAGTTTAAATAAGTAGAATGATTGATTGATTGGGTTTAACGCCGGTATTTTTAAAATAAATTTCCAGTCATATCCACAGGTGGTCGGCGCACAAGACCCTTTAAACGTTATTATTATAACAATTTTTTTTTTTTTCTAAAACCAATTTATTGATGATAATATGATAAAATAAAATGAAAATAATATGTTTTAGGGTCTTGTGCGCCAGGCACCTGTGGTCATATCACGACGGTCAGTTTACCTACCCATGTGTTTTCTGGCGTTCTTATACCAGTTCTCCACACAACAGACTTTACAAGTAACTGGCAGCTTTTCCATACTGTTAAACGTTTGGTGGAAGACGAATGATACATGTGACAGTGACTTTTGTCAAACGTCGGAAAAATGTTGCCCTTGTTGGGGTTCGAGCTCACAACCCCTGGATCGACAGCCCGTGTCGCTACCGATTGAGCTACAGGGGCTCGGCATTAAATAAGTAGAACATACGAATATGGTCATATGAATATTATACAACTAAAGTTGAGTTGACTTAAAGGTCTGTTATCGTGTATCGTGTGACGTGATCCACGTTTAACCAGTTCCCCTATAGAGACGAAAGATGGATAAATGACATGCAGCAAAAAGCAGAGCAGTAAATGCAAAATTCATAACAGTGGAATCTTAATATATTCTGATTTCGTTGTATAAATACGTTTCCCTTAATATATTTTCATCATTAGCCAAAAATACAATAGACAAATTGACTTAGAATGTTCACATGTAAAGCACAAAATAAAATACAAACAATTTCAAGTTCAACTTACTTTAATAGCAACTTCTCTGCCGTTCATTTCCTGACTTATTAAATGGTATTAAATTGCCGAAAAACTAAAACACAGAAAAGCATGGGTTCATGCTTTAAGCGGGAAAGTACTTGAATGCCTTCACTCACACGAATTGTATACACATGTCTTAATAGCAGACCCGAAATTTATATTCTAAACGTCAACTCTACACATGTTATGTTAAATTGGAAACAGTCCATTTGTTTGAATATCGTCTCTATACACATATATCATCATTATATATATAAAATAAAAAAAAAGAAATCCATCTGAACCAGACAGGTCAAATTATAACAGTGTCAGAATATAGTTGCTTTTAATAATTGATCGTAGTTGAAGATTGATTGATTGATTGGGGTTTAACGCCGTTTTTAACAATTTCTCAGTTATATCACGGCGGCCAGTTCACCTACTCATGTGTTTCCTGGTTTTCGCACACCAGTACTCCACACAACAATCTTTCCAAGCAACTGGCTGCTTTTCCACAAAGACTTAGCCCATTGGTGGAAGACGAATGTCGCAATGACGTTTGTCAAACGTCGGAAAGAAAGTTGGCCGAGCCGGGATTCGAACTCACAACCCCTTGATTGACAGCCCGCGTCGTTACCGACTGAGCTACCGGGACTCGACCCGTAGTTTGAAGACCGTTCTCAACAGAATTTTAGTGTTAATGTGTTCACCTAACGTGTGTTCCTGGCTTTCTTGGCCAGTGCGGAATCCGCTGTGGTCGAGTGGTTAGCGTCGGGGATTTCGAAACCGGGTGTCCCGGGTTCGATCCCCAGTCCCGGCACTACGGTCATGGTGGAGTGCCTTTGGGCAAGGCACATGTTCTAGCCTAGTACTGGTTTGTTTACCCAGGGATCATGAATAAGTGAACTGTCGCCGTGATATAACTGAAATAATGTTGAAAGCGGCGTAAAACCCCAATAAATAAATAAATAAAATAATTCTTGGCCAGTGCAGTGACCGAAACTTCGCAGGCAACTGACTACCACAACGACTTTCGGAAAGAAAAACTGGACGAGTTGCAGAGAGGAGAGAGCTGGAAACAGAGAGATAAACGACATTCAGAGACAACCAGAAAGTGAACTTTTTGTTTAAGTTTATACGTAACCATTTCCCTGATACAGGCAATTATTGAAAACATTGCAAGAAATATAGAAGTTGCTCAAATACGAGCAAGTTACTTAATGTCAACAATGTCTCTTATTATGAATTATACATACTTGATGTATGTTCAGTTTTCTGTGACATGCATTAATTTCTTTGTTCATTATCAGAACAGATGACTATTGTTGATATTGCATAAAGTATAAAAAGGTAAAAAACTAACCTCTGCTATTCTAGTTAGTGTTTCCATTTTGAACAAACATTATAACATGCCTTTAACACTCTTCATAGTAGGAGATCAAATGTTCAGATCACAAAAGAGTGAAAAGTTCTCACTCTAAATAACCCTTTTTCCCCCATTAAAAAATTTGCAGTAGACAGCTTTCGAAATATCAAACAACGCATGAATGAATACTAACAGATAAGTAACTGTTAAAATTTCAATACATTGTGACAAAAAGAATAAAATGCTCATAATGTGCCATTTCTCTTTTTACCACAATGTTTCAAAATCATCTGCTACAGATGCGTGGCAACAAACATATATGCATGTGGGAATTTAACATGCACCGTAATTTGTCTAACCCTTTCGGCGACCCATAAAGTAAGTTTTATTAGAATGAATGAATGTATATTGTTTTACGGCGCATCGACAGCTAAGGTCATTTAGCGCGCATTTAAATTCACTTATTCATGATCCCTGGGTAAACAAACCAGTACTAGGCTAGAAAATGTGCCTTGCCCAAGGGCACTCCACCATGACCGTAGTGCCGCGACTGGGGATCGAACCCGGGACACCCGGTTTCGAAATCCCCGACGCTAACCAATCGACCACAGCGGATTCCTAAAAGTTTTATTAGAAACATTTGAAAAAAAAAAAGAAATGGTGCAGAATGAGTTATATCTTTTCTCAATAGTTAAAGTATGTATCCTTTGCCCCGATTTCCTATTCCCCCTGCCCCCCCCCCCCCCCCCTTTTTCCCCCGTAAAAGAAACTCCGTTGTTGTAAAAGTGTAAAAGAAATGGTTCATAATGAGTAATGTCACCTTTTCCCAATAGTTTTAACTATGTATTATTTGCCCTGTAAAAGAAATGGTTCATAATGAGTAATGCCACCTTTTCCCAATAGTTTTAACTATGTATTATTTGCCCTGTAAAAGAAATGGTTCATAATGAGTAATGTCACCTTTTCCCAATAGTTTTAACTATGTATTATTTGCCCTGTAAAAGAAATTTCGTTTTCAATGTAGCACAGGCTTCTCTAAATCAAAACACTGATAGTGCCGACAGCAAGTCGCTAACTGCAATTTATTGATTGATTGATTGATTGATTGTGGTTTAACGCCGTTTTTAAAAATGTCTCATTTATATCACGGCCTTCCTGGTTTTCTCACACCAGTACTCCACACAACAATTTTCCCAAGCAACTGGCTGCTTTTCCACATAGACTTAGCGCATTGGTGGAAGACGAATGACGCATGTCGCATTGACTTTTGTCAATCGTCGGAAAGAAAGTTGGCCCAGCCGGGATTCGAACTCACAACCCCTGGATTGACAGCCCGCGTTGCTACCGACTGAGCTGCAAATTATATTTGGACATCTAATTACTGATCCTTAAAATTACTGATCCTTAAAGTCTAACAAGAACACTTTATATTTGCACGTTTCGATGTCCATATATTGAATGATATAGAAAATGAACGCAAACTACTGTACGAGGTCTACCGATATACTAAAATTTGACACAAACTACTTCGCTTAATTATGCACAACTGCTATCTTGATAGTTACTGTTTAGCACATCTACAATGGATTTTGCGTAATGTAACGACCAAGTTCATACTGCGCAGTCCGCGCCGACTAATCCGGGCCGACACATTTCGTCTCCGGTGGAAAGAGGTATAGATTAATGAATTCAGTGAAACAGAAAATTCACAGGTAGTGAAATGTGTCTGTCCGGGTTAGCCTGTGCGGCATACTTAAGCTGATCCGGTCGATATTTTATACTGAGTCCTCAGTGTTGGTTTTCTCAGAAACGTAGATCTTATCTACGTCCATGGTTTTCTCGCGGAACGGCTCACATGTCCTTCTGTAGGCATAAGCTAAATCGCCAGACGTGCAATTATGATGATCCTATTCATCTTTCAAACCTTCCCCACAATTATATAGACGTATTTTGAACTTTTGATTCATACATGTATGTAGTGGAAGGAATCCGCCGTGGTCGAGTGGTTAGCGTCGGTGATATGAAACCGGGTATCCCGGGTTCGATCCCCAGTCGCGGCACGACGGTCATGCATGGTGGAGTGCCCTTGGGCAAGGCACATTTTCTAGCCTTGTACTGGTTTGTTTACCCGGGGATCATGAATAAGTGAACTGTCGCCGTGATATAACTGAAATTAATGTTGAAAGCGGCTTGAACCCCCCCCCCCCCCCCAAAAAAAAGAGTATGTAGTGGACAACATTTGGGCTATATCTTCATCTGCATATCTTCATCTGCCCTATACTGTTTTCAGCATTGTTCAGTAACGAATCTTATATATAGAGAGTTTCCATATTTTAGCCAACATGTTTTCAAAGTCATCTGGTTCAATTGTGTTGCATGTGGGAAAGGTTTATGGCACTGCAGTGGACAGTTTATGAATCTGGAATTTCCTTTTATCTATCGTGATCTCAAACACTGACATGAACCTCCATTTATTAAATTTTACATCGCTATAACTTAGCTGAGAAAGATTGACCTGACCAAGGCTAAAACTCATAACCTCTTGTCCTTGTTGCGAACACTCTACCAAATGCTAGCTCTATATATATACCCTTATACAGGCACTATTTGTTGTTACATATTGTCAGGGACATTATCTAATGTCCCTGATATTGTCTATCATTGGGACGGACAGTAGGCCTAATGCTTCATCACGTTTATATATTAGCTATTATAACTCTTGGCCCATTTTCACATACAACAATTCTGTGGAAGACACATTTGAACATATTTTAGTAAAACTATGGAAAAATCTCTATTAATGAAAGCATAACTATTGGAGGGAGTTAAAACATTGTGGCAAAATATTTTTTTTATCATATATGAGCAATTACAACATGTTTTCACAAGTCATCAGCCAGCAGGCGATTGGTGACCAAATCGAGGGCTTGGCGTGAAACAGTTGTACCTAAAATTGGTATTTTTTTACCAAGGTTAATCACCTCGCCATAAAGTCTTTATAAGCGTTAAATCACTTTTCTTGGTAAACAATGTAAATTTAGGTGCCATTGCTCGTTCTGAGCAATGGCATCTAAATTTGCATTGTTTACAAAAGGGTCAAAATTGCCCCTAAACCTGGGTTTTCAAAATAGGTTTTAAGTTACAACTGTTTCACGCCAAGCCCTCGATATGTTGTCTGTATCAGGGACAGGTTCTAACAGGTTTCTGTTACTGTCATTCAAAGTTCTCCTTGACGTTTCAGCAGAGTGTATGGAGAGTCCAGTAAGATCAGAGACATACGTTTTTATAGTCTCTGGTAAGATCAGGGACGTTGATGTCCCTGGTAAGATCAATCCTGTAAACCTCATTATTTTAAAATTAAAAAAGTCAATTTATATCAATCTGCTTTAATAAGGAGACTTAACCAGTATTCACAACCTTTGTTTGGAAAATCCCAAAGGCCACAAACCTTAATGTTATTTTATCTCTCTGCAAAGGCCGAATCCGCTCTGGTACGAGATTAACCCTTTTCCTCATATAGACGCCTTCTGACGCCTCTGCAGCAGACGGCTTTTTGAAAACATAGCGACAAAAGAAGAAATTGCACAAAACGTGCAATTTCTCCTTTTGCCACAATGTTTTCCATTTTTTTCATAGGTTATTTTCTATGTTTTGACAAGATAAGTTCAAAGTCGTCTGCTGCAGAATTGTCGTATGAGGAAAAGGGTTAAAATAAATTCATTTTTTGGGAGTATGTCATCTTGAATGGTACTACGTCTCTGTCATAATCCTTATAAAAAACACCGTGGAGATTCGTTATACAAATGTGGCGAATCGTTATACAAATGTATACAAATGTGGCGAATCGTTGATTAAACTGTGGCGAGCGGTTAGTAATTCCAATAAACTACCCTCTTCACTTTGATTTTAACAGGAAGTATACATTGGCAACATGGCGGACAAGTTGACACAGATCTCAAATATCGGAGAGATTTTATCAACTTTCTGACCTTCTTGAGGACTTTCGTGATTTAATGCACGAGGTAAGTTGTTTTAAGCTACAACATAATTACTAGAATAGATTGTTAATAGTGTTGACCTTCTGTTGCTATTTCATACAGACACTTTGAGACGAATGTAGAATACAGTACTTGAAATTCTGGTTTGTCATTCTTCCCGATCCTTTTCACACTTGCCGCTGCATACGCATTTATAACACAGTTGCAGCAAAAAATGGTTTAAAAACCCGTAGCAAAAGTAGAAATCGCTCTTAAAGAGCAACTTTTCCTTTTGCCACAATGTCTTCACTCAATTCAAAATAGTCCATGTTTCTGTATGACATTAATATCATTACCACTAACAGCGGTGTGGAAAAACAGATCAAAAATCTTAATTCACACTAAGCAGCATAACCAGATAAAATCGGACCAATGGTAATCACAGGATTAGCCACATTGCTCCCATCCTTACAATACTATTAAATGTCTCAATGAACACAGGAGAAATACCAGAGCAAAAACGTCAGAAATATATACCTGTCACAGTCAATTATAGACCAATGTCACTTGCATGTTTCTGTTGCAAAATTGTCAAACTGATAGTTGCTAACAACATAATGAAACATGCAGAGGCATACATGTACAACATCCTCAAGTCTATCCTCTACAACATGGTTTTAGATTAACCCTTTCCCTCATACGACACTTTTGCAGCAGACGACTTTGAACATATTTTGTCAAATAATGGAAAATCCCTATAATTGAATGGATAACCTATGACTACAAAGTGGAAAACATTGTGACAAATGGAGAAATTGCACGTTTTGTGCAATTTCTTCTTTTGTTACTATGTTTTCAAAAATCCGTCTGCTGTAGAGGCGTCAGAAAGCGTCTATATGAGGGAAAGGGATAACCAGATAAAATCAGACCAATGGTAATCAAAGAATTCATGAGCCAGATTGCTCCCATCCTTACAATAATATTAAATGTCTCAATGAACACAGGAGAAATACCAGAGCAAAAACGTCAGAAATATATACCTGTCACAGTCAATTATAGACCAATGTCACTTGCATGTTTCCGTTGCAAAATTGTCAAACTGATAGTTGCTAACTTGCTAGCAACATAATGAAACATGCAGAGGCATACATGTACAACATCCTCTAGTCTAGAGAATCCTCTACAACATGGTTTTAGATTAAAAAATAATCGTAATGTGAAATTCAGCTCCTTTAACCCTTTCCCTCATACAGCAATTCTACAGCAGACGACTTTGAACATATTTTGTCAAAATATAGAAAATCTCTAGAATTGAATGGATAACCTATGACTAAAAGTGGAAAACTTTGTGACAAAAGGAGAAATTGCTTGTTTTGAATTTCTTCTTTTGTCACTATGTTTTCAAAAAGCCGTCTGCTGCAGAGGCGTCAGAAAGCGTCTATATGAGGGAAAGGGTTAAACAATAATCGTAATGTGAAATTCAGCTCCTTTAATGTGTTGATGATCTTAAATTACAAATAAGGTAGAAATGGGAAAACAAACGGACCTTTTAAAACTAGATTTTTACAAATACCCTCCTCAACTGTCAGACTCTTTGCAGACGACACAGTTGGCTGATCACATTACAACGGCTCGCAATATGTACCGTCGAAATATTGAGACTCTTTAATGATTAGCATGGAAACACCGGTTCTCGAACCTCTTAACATTTATCAGGGCTCATGGGAATACTTATAAATTCATGTCAAAAACCAACAATAATAAATGACAAATAAATTCAACAAGTTATGTGTCAGTAAACAATTTACAAAGCACCGGTTCCCATACAATTCCTTGAACTAAAGGTTCGAGAATAGGTACGGTTCGAGAACAGGGACCTGTACGATATACTTTCATTATAGAGATTTACTATATTTTTGCCTCAATTTTTGGTTTGCATTTAGTTGTCTGTTGCAGATTTGTTGTATTGTGGAAAGAGTTAAACCTGCCACAATCAACTAGTTGAGGATTTGTCAGTGTTCGCATAATGATGAAGGAAATTAAGAATTTCAAAGTAGGAGTATCATTATATGAGGGAAAGGGTTAGACAACTTTTCAAATCACGCTAAAAGGAGAAATTGATCACAATGAGAAATTTTTCCTTTTTGCACAATGTTTTTTAACTCCATTCGATAATTGAATTTTCATTTAAAGACTCTTAACATTGCATGTTGCCAAAATATTTTCAAAGCTATCTGCTCCAGATTTGTTGTATGTGGGTTATAAAGGAAGAAGGTAGAAAAGGTTTTTGGCAAGTCACCAATAGTATATATAGCAAGCTGCAGATCACTTTGCCATAAAAGGTGACACTTGAGTGAAACACATTTTGAATTATATAACATTTAATTAATTTGTGTACGGGCATTTAAGGCTACCTATAGATGTCTTTTAATTATATATTAAAACAAAATATGGTTACTATTGTCTCACAATTTGTAGTCCAAATCATTGGTCAATTTAAGCTACTATGCTAGTTCTCATGTGATCTGAAATTATGACCATCATAAAATGTAAAAGTCATTGTCAAACTTTGGATAATGCTACAAGTGATATGCAAGCCAGTTAGATTACTGTTATAAATATGATATCATTATATTGATGAGTTGTTTTTTATCACATGACAATTCTTGTATCCGATCTAATATACCCATTTAGTATTTCTTTTTATCACATGACAATGCTTGTATCCGATGTAATATACCCATTACGTATTTCTTTATATACAACGTGTGTAATATAACATAACCTAATACTAGGAAAATGACATCATGTCAGCGTTTTGACCTCATACGTTAGTCACTTTTGCGCCAAAATCCGTAAATTTCATCTAGAAATATTGTAAATGTCAAGTACATTGTTATCGAAATACGCCTGAATATGACCTCGGCAAAATGATTGGCGGCATTGTTATATGGTTTACTGACGAAATTAAAATAGCTTTGGAAAACCCAATCTTGTTTTTGTGTTCCGTCATGTGATAAAAAGAATCTGACATTCGTTGTCATTTCATAAATAGTTTTATTTAATGAAAACCTGATCCTAACCTTAGCATTACCACAACGTATTATACAGTATACTTAGAACTTATTTAAATTTGGAAAATTGAAAACAAAGATGCATGTAATGTATATTCATTCATTGAAGTGGATAAATAAGAAATAAGTGGACCGGCGATAGTAATGTTCAATACTGACTGAGACGAGATGCAATTTAGATATATACATATATGCTTCATTATGAACTGTTGTGGATAGAATCATGCAACCATGAAATGGTATCAAAGCTGAAAACGCTTACTTTTTTACATCAAATACATGCAGCATTAATGCTTAACGAAGGAGAGTTTCCATACTAAATAAAGTTGAAATTATTGCGGCAAAAGTATAAATTGCTCATTATGAGCAATTTCTCCTTTTGACATAATGGTTTCAAAAGTCGTATGCTGCAGAGGTGTCAAAAAGCATTTATATGTGGGAAAGGGTTAAAGCTCAATTATTGTAAATCAATTAAACTTTGGTTTTCATTTTCTAGGCAGGAACACAATGGATGATATTGAATTGCAAAGGTGTGGGGTAAAATTTGACCCTCCTGCTATCGTTATTTCATACAAAGAGACAAAATCGGGTAAACTTCGACGGAGAACCATGCCTCTCAGAGATTTCACCAAGATTACCAAAGTCAATGATGCAGTAGATGAACTACGCAATAATCCTAGACATAAGAAATACGTGGCTCATATTACTAAAGGACAGCTTGATAGACTGGTTACAATTATTAGAGACAAACTAAATGGAATGAGTTTGACAGCCAGTCTAGCAAAAAATGACGCTATGGATCATCTAGATCCTGAAGAGAATCTCAACACACTCGATGATGACACTTTACGGCGCAAAAAATCTGTTATGGAAGCAACATTTGAAAAGAACCGAATCAAGCCAGGGGACCCAGATTATCAGTATGACATTGAGGTGGAGTTTCAGGAGGAGAACGTGCTAGAATCGGGCTGGGATTCAGATGCTGATGGTTCAGACATGGAATTTTAGCCCTGTGGCTTCATGACTTATTTATAGATGCTTCCAAATTTAACCCTTTTCCTTTGTTTTGAAAATAACCCTGCAGCAGACGACTTTGAATATATCCTGGAAGTCATATTGAAATTCTCTATCAATGAAAGTATATGTATTGAAAAGAGATGAAATATTATGGGCAAGTTCTCCTTCTAGCCAGACTGTTTTCAAGATTCATCTGCTGCATATTCATTAAATGTGTCGGAATGTGGATACCAGTAAAACTGTATTTCTATACCTGAGGCAGACACATGTAGCTTTTGGCAGCTGAAGCCTTTTAACCTTTAACCTCATATAGACGCTTTCTGATGCCTCTGCAGCAGAAGGCTTTTTGAAAACATAGTGAAAAAGGAGGAAATTGCTCTTAATGAGTGTTATCCATTCAATTATAGAGATTTTTTATTTTTTGACAAAATATGTTAAAGTCGTCTGCTGCAGAATTGTCGTATGAGGGAAAGGGTTAACCCCTCTTACTCACATACAACATATCTGCAGCAGACATCTTTGTTTTTAAATGTCTAGGCAAATATAGGGACAACAACCTATCTGCAGCAGATGACTTTGAAAACATCTAGGCAAATATAGGGACATTATCTCGGTGTCTTATCTAAGATTTGAAAATAAGGGGGTAATTTAATCGGAAAATTGATTTTAGGAACAAATTTAGGCATTTTTCCCTCTTTATTTATGTAAAAAAATGAATCTTACTTACAAATTTAGGGGGGATATTCAAAATAGTGTGAGAATTAGCAAGATTCCCCCTCCTAGATTTGACACTGAATCTATTAATGGGAGAACAATTATTGTATAAAGTTGAAAACATTGTGGCAAAAGGGAGAAATTTTGAGCAATTTGTCCCTTTGCCATAATCTTTTCAAAAGACGTCTAGTTTCAGAGGCGTCTGAAATCATCTATATGTGGGAAAATAAATCTGTATATGTGGGAACATTAAGGGATAAAAAAGCAATTTATACCTTTCACACTTGTTTTCAATTTGGTACTAAAAATATACTGCCAATTTTTCATGTTATACTTTTTTTTCCATGAAAAATTAACACTCAAGACAAATGAAATTATGTTCGTTATTCCATGCTTTTTCTTATTAATCCTTTCCCACCTGCAGACGCATTTTGACGCAATAGCAGCAGATGACTTTTGAAAACATTGTGGATGGACAAAGGTGAAATTGCTCATGATGAGCAATTTCTCCCTTGGCCACAATGTTTTCAACTTTATTTAACAATTAAGCTATCTTTAATGGAGATTTTTCAGGTTTTTGTCACCATGTTTTCAAAGTCGTCTGCTGCATATTTCTTGTATGTGGGAAAGGGTTAATGTCAAGTCTTGAAGGGGTGATCCTTTTATGTTTGAAACTTTGGAAGATGTAATGGTTTTTGACAAAAATATAGCAATTATTATTGCATAACACATATCGGTCCGTTGGTAGATCAAAGCTTGTCTGATTGATGACTAGATACTGCTTGGACCTACAGTACTCAAAATTGGAAGGGAAGTTGGACATGACAGTTTAAGTTAACTGGTCAAAGTCACTGTGACTGTGATCACAAAAAGCTTGTTATATAGCTCCCATTTCAGGTCATGCATATTTTATTCAATCTTCCTGACAATTTGATACTATGGGAGGCTTAATGCTGTTGTTTACTTGTGGTTTTCACTTCATATGGCATGTAAAATAATGTGTCCATTTGAAAAATCTTACTTATTTATGCTTGTTAAATACTTTGTAAGGAATTATACAATTTATATTGAAATAAAGGTGAAACTATGTATTCTCACTCTTTTAAAATAAAAATGTTAAATTTTCAAAACTTGCAACTTTAGGATTTTTGCGGGGATTCACGTAGCATTACGACTGATATACTGATGTACTGAGGTACTGATATACTGATGTACTGAGGTACTGATATACTGATGTACTGAGGTACTGATATACTGATATACTGATGTACTGATATACTGATGTACTGAGGTACTGATATACTGATGTACTGAGGTACTGATATACTGATGTACTGAGGTACTGATATACTGATGTACTGAGGTACTGATATACTGATGTACTGAGGTACTAATGTCAGGATAAACTTAACATCAGTACTGGTAATTATTCCAGGAAATGACATCTAAAATATTATTGAAGGCAGCATAAAACACCATTCTAACAAGAACTTTATGTTTTTTTTTTATCAAAACTGCTTATAATACCTCCTTTTAACCCTTTCCATCTTGTAGACGTATTCCGGCGACAACTTTTAAAAATATTGAGGCAAAAGGAGAAATCGCTAGTTATGAGCAATTTCTTCTTTTGCCTCAATGTTTTCAACTGTTCAATAATAGTACTTTCATTTATAAAGAGTTTCCTTATTTTTGTCTTTCCTAATTTTTACGGTTGACTGCTGCAGGTTTATTGTAAATAAGGAAAGGTTAATGTAATTTCTTAAGAGATCTAGGTCAAATTCCACCAACTTTACTTAGTGCTAAGTAATACTTATTACTTAAACCATATTCCGTCATTTTTGTTTCCCTAATATTGTGTTCTACTTTATTAATGGTGGAATATATTTAAGTTTATGGCTTGACCCTTTCCCACCTGAAGATGCATTTTGACGCAATAGCAGAAGACAACTTTTGAAAACATTGTGGCCAAAGGTGAAATTGCTTATGATGAGCAATTTCTCCTTTGGCCAAAATGTTTCCAACTTTATTTAACAATTAAACTATTTTATGAAGATTTTTCAGGTCGTTGTCTCTATGTTTTCAAAGTTGTCTGCTGTAGATTTGTTTTATGTGGGAAAGGGTTAACCCTTTCCATCATAAGACAATTCTGCAGCAGACGACTTTGAACATATTTTTTCAAAAAATAGAAAATCTCTGTAATTGAATGGACTAAAAGTGGAAAACATTGTGGCAAAAAAAAAAAAAAGGGAGAAATTGCTCGTCTTGAGCAATTTCTTCTTTCGCCACTATATTTTCAAAAAGACGTCTGCTGCAAAGGCGTCAGAAAGCGTCTATATGAGGGAAAGGGTTGACATAAATAAGTTTCCTTGCTGACTAACAATTCTTTTTATGAAATGAAATATTTTGGCCTTTTATTAGGGAAACAAAAATGATGAAATATGTGTAAAATTATTTTAGTATTTCTGACTAAGTGCTAAGTAAGGTTGGAATAATTGGAACCTGATAGTGAATTAGTTTACTTAGTAGTGTGATATTTAGGATTTATGTCACTTGACTTATCATTGTGACACTACAGGATTATTTCTCCAAGGTCTGTTTTCTGTCTGTCTGTCGTCTGTCTTTTTCTTGTTTTACCTAAAAGAAAAGATATGAGCAGGTGACACATATGTTCCTTTGAAAAATCTTGTTTGTAATATTTCTTTCGGTGTTTTGACAGGGTTGTCATGTATCATGTGTTCAAGTCTTTGTTATCATTCCGTCCTATTTGTTAATTGTATTGTAATTGTGTGAAAAGACAATTTTGTGTCATTACATACTCCTTCATTCAACATTATCTCTAGTGCTGTAAATGCCTAAGATACATAGAAATTGTGAAAACATTAATGATTATAGAAAATGTAGAAGTTTTTTGTTATGAGCATATTCGAGGGCTTGGCGTGAAACGGTTGTAACTTAAAACCTATTTTGAAAACCCTGGTTTAGGGGCAATTATGACCCCTTTGTAAACAATGCAAATTTAGGTGCCATTGCTCAAAACGAGCAATGGCACCTAAATTTCCATTGTTTACCAAGAAAAAATGATTTAACGCTTATAAAGATTCATGGCGAGGTGATCAACCTTGGTAAAAATATACCAATTTTAGTTACAACCGTTTCACGCCAAGCCCTCGAATATTCTCTGTTACTCTTTATCCTTTCCCACTTGCAGATGCCTATGAAGCCAATGACTTTTGAAATCATTGTGGCACATGGAGAAGTTGCTAATTATAATGAGTAATTTCTCCTTTTGCAACTATGATTTCAACTTTGTTCAATGATTATAGGCCCCCTTTTGAAGAAGAGGCGGTATATTGCTTTGCACATGTTGATCCGTCAGTGGGTCTGTTCGTTGGTAGACCAACACTTGTCAGATTAATAACTGGATAATGCTTAGACCTTCAGTATTCAAATTTGGCAGCCAGTAGATGTCCTCTCCTGATTTTTAGGTCATCATGCAGTTCAAAGATCGAGTTCACAGTGACCTTTTCACACTCGGAAGGGCATAATGTTTGACAAACATATCTTGATATACTTTCATTTACAAAGATTTATCATATCTTTGCCGAGATATTTTCTTTGTCTGATTTAATGGGAAATGGTTAAAAAAATATTATAATTTAAATATATATATATATGTTTATATAATTATGTCAGTTCACTTTATTTAAGAAGTACCTGTAGTTTATTTTAACCCCTTCCCACCATGCAGTAACATTTTGACACAATAGAAGCAGACGACTTTTGAATACATTGTGGCCAAAGGTGAAATTGCTCATGATGAGCAATTCCTACTTTGGCCACAATGTTTTCAACTTTTGTTTAACAATTAAGCTATCCTTTAGGGTGATTTTTCAGGGTTTTAATTGTAAGTTTGCTTTCAAAGTTGTTTGCTGCAGATTTGCTGTATGTGGGAAAGGATTAATGACTATAATAATATTCACAATATATATAAATTTGTATAATTATGTCAGTTCACTTTATTTATGAAGTAACTTTTGTTATTTTTTAATGACTTAATATTCACAATATATATATTCTGTTACCATACTTCATTTAAAAGGCATTCTTATAAGGCATAATTGGATGAACTCTAAACCCAGTTGCTTGAGTTTGGTTAACATTTGCAACGCATCTTTAGTTTAAACCCTTTCCCTCATACGATAATTCTGCAGCAGACGACTTAGAACATATTTTGTCAAAAAATAGAAAATCTCTTTCATTGAATTGGTAACCTATGACTAAAAGTGGAAAACATTGTGTCAAAAAGGGAAATTGCTCGTTTTGAGCAATTTCTTCCTTTGTTACTATGTTTTCAAAAAGCCGTCTGCTGCAGAGGCGTCAGAAAGCGTCTATATGAGGGAAAGGGTTAATTAATAAAGATGGATGTTACATTTGTTTTGTACAGAACCATAACAGAAATGAACTGATCTAGTATTTAATTAGTCCTTATCTGACGCCTCTACAGGAGACAGGTTTTGAAAATATTGTGACAAAAAATATGAAATTGCTCCAAACGAGCAAATCTCTCCTTTTGCCACAATGTTATCATTTCCATTCAATAATTATACTTTCATTTATAGAGATGTTTAACCCTTGTCCTCATATGACAATTCTGACTTTGAACATATTTTATTAAAAAATAGAAAATCTCTATAATTGAATGGATAACCTATGACTAAAAGTGAAAAACATTGTGTCAAAGGAGAAATTGGTCGTTTTGAGCAATTTCTTCTTTTGTCACTATGTTTTTAAAAATTCGTCTGCTGCAGAGGCTTCAGAAAGCGTCTATATGAGGGAAAGGGTCAATAGCTTTGCTGCTAGATGTTTTTAAAGTCTACTGCTGTAGATATGTTGTATGTGGGAAAGCGTGTACCAATTACCTGCTATGATCTCTTTTATGAGGCGTGTGCTTTAGGAGTATTTGAGTAAGAATCTGTAACATCTTGATAATAAGGAGTTTGCTTTTCACACAGATTTATATAAAAACAGTGTGGGCAATGGGAGCAATTCCATTTTATCCATAATGTCATTGTGGCCAAAAGTGTCCTGCTACATAACCCATCCTACATATGACAAATCTGCTGCAGAAGACTTAGAAAACATCGGATTAAAATTTGATGAAACTCAAGGAATGAAAGTATAATCATTCAATTGAGTTAAAAACTTGTGGCAAAAGGAGTAATTCCTCATTTGCCACAATGTTTTCAGAACTTGTCAGCTGCAGAGTTGTCACATAGCACCTGTATGTTTGGACAGCTTGATATGTCGAGACTATCATGCAAATTATTCTCATCTAGTTAAACAACGAAAGCTTTTACTTGATAACAATTTACCTCTTTAACCCTTTCCCTCATATAGACGCTTTCGAACGCCTCTGCAGCAGACGGCTTTTTAAAAACATAGTGACAAAAGAAGAAATTGCACAAAACGTGCAATTTCTCCTTTTGCCACAATGTTTCCCACTCTTTGTCATGGGTTATCCATTCAATTATGGAGATTTTCTATGTTTTGACAAAATATGTTCAAAGTCGTCTGCTGCGGAATTGTCGTATGTGGGAAAGGGTTAAGTAGTTCTACTTCTTTCAAACAACCTCTTTAACTCATACCACATACAATATATCTGCAGTAGGCGACTTTGAAAACATCTGGGCAAAAATATATAAAGATTTCCATGATTGAAAATGTAATTATTGAATGGAGTTGAAATCATTTCGGTAAAAGGAGAACTTTCTCATAATGAGCAATTTCTTCTTTTGTTTGCCACAATGGTTTCAAAAGTTGTCTGCTTCAGATGCATCAAAATGTGTTTGTAGGTGTAAAAGTGTTAACTTATATCACATTGGTATCTATATAAAAGTATTTGGTGCATACATGTTTATTATTAGCCAGTCTATAGGTTTTATTGTATTATTTTGTGTGAATGTTGACATAGTTTGAGACTGCAAATAAACATCATTGTGAGAATAGGAACAATTGTTTAAAAACCCATTCTCTGAAATAAACTCCTTCTGACTCCTACCGTAGACGACATTGGAAAACATTGCTGGAAATGGAGAAGAAATGCTGGGTACAATTAAGACAATTTCCTTTTTCCTTAAAATGGTTTCAACTCTTTTTTTAAAGTGATGCCTATCACTATATTTAATATATGTTTTCCTCATAGTGTTAATCTAATCAATTCGATGCATGCCATCTATATAAGAAGCAGGATCTATTTTAACTGAGACATATCCAATATTCCTTCTATATAAGAAGTAGACCAATAAAATATCCTTTTGCAAGATCAATTTTAACAGAGATATATCCAATATTCCTTCTATATAAGAGTGACATCACACACAATGAAGTCTCAGAATGTTGACTTTCTGCCTTGATAATTTACACATAGGGATCATTTCTACATTGTCAATTTGTCTCTTTCTTTAACTTAATCAACTAAACTTTACAACAAATCTGCACCCATCAACTGTTAACTCTTTCCCACATGCAGCAAATCTCCAGCAAACGACTTTGAAAACATTTAGTTAAAACTATTGTGGCAAAAGGTGAAATTGCTCATTATTTTCCCACAATTTTTTCAAAAGTTGTCTGCTGAAGTGATATCAAAATGTGTCTGTATGAGAGAAAAACTTCACAAAGTTGAAGAAAATCTTAATAAACGAAGTCTCATCATTGGATAGAGTTGATAACATTGTGGCGTAAGGAGAAAATGTTCATCATAAGCAATTTCTTCTCAAAATTTTCAAAACAACCGTCTGCTGCAAATGAAAGGGTTATTAACTGGCAGACAAGACATACATTCCTTCAAACATGTCTGTTGATTTGTTAATTTTATCTTTGGTCACTTAACATAAATTCATATTTATCCTCTGTACCACCAATTTGTTTATTTAACCCTTTTCCTCATACGACAATTCTGCAGCAGACGACTTTGAACATATTTTGTCAAAAAATAGAAAATCTCTATAATTGAATGTATAACCTATGACTAAAAGTGGAATACATTGTGGCAAAAGGAGAAATTGCTTATTTTGAGCAATTTCTTCTTTTGTTACTATGTTTTCAAAAGGCAGTCTGCTGCAGAGGCGTCAGAAAGCGTCTGTACGAGGGAAAAGGGTTTACCCTTTTCTGCAGACCCATTTTGGAGCATCTACAGCAGATGACTTTTTAAAAACATTTTGGCAAAAGGAGAAATTCTCCTATTGCCACAAAATGTTTTCATCTCTATTCAATGAGTAAACCTTTAGAGACTTACTAAATGTATCCAAAAATGTTTTCAAAGATGTCTGCTGCAGATTTGTGGTTTGTAAGAAAGGGTTAAATACAAAAATGAAATGAAAATTCTTTGTATTTGTTTTGTGTAAAATGCTCAAATTTGAAATGGCAAGTTTTATGAATAAGTTAATAGAACAATGTTTGAGACTTTGCAATGATATACAGATAATATAGTCAGAATGCCTTTTATAGAAAACTAATATCTGATGTATTGTTATTCTTTTACCCTCCCAATCTCCAACATATAACAAATCAGCATCACACAGCCTAAAAAGCATCTAAAGACAAATATGGGAAATATATTTAAAATAAATTATTTTATTGAGTATAGTTCAAAACGTTGTGGCAAAAGGAGAATAATAAGCAATGTTTCCTTTTGCCACAACGTTTTGAACTCTACTCAATAAAATAATATATTTTAAATATATTTCCCATATGTTTCAAAAGTCGTCTGCTACTGATTCATCAAACTTGCTAGGACCAATGTCACCTTGGCCATTTGACTATTGAAACTGAGTGGTTACTATATTGGACCCTATTCCTGATGAGGATGCTTTTTGACCTGTCTACAACAGACAACTTGAAAACATCACAAAATGATAAATTACCCATAATGAGCAATTTCAAACATAAGAAGCTTGTCTGATTGATAAGTATATAATGCTTGGGCCTAATGTCCTCAAATTTGGCAGTGGGGTTGGACATGACCAGAAGATGATCCCATTAGTTTTTGAGGTCATCTGGTCAAAGGTTAAGGTCACAGTGACCTAGAAAACGAAAGGTTTGTCCGAACGATAACTACAGATACATTGGGCCTACAAAACACAAAAGTGTTAGGGAAGTTGGACATGATTAGTAGATGACTGATTCATTCAGAGGTCATTTGAGCAAAGGTCAAGGTCACAGTGACCATGAACACAAACATTTTGTTTAATTGATAACTGAACAATGCCTGTGCCTTATGTTCTAAAATTCGGCAGGGGGGTTAGGTAAAGGTCACAGTGACCTTGAAAACGAAAGGCTTGTCCGAACGATAACTACAGATACATTGGGCCTACAATACACAAATGTGTTAGGGAAGTTTGACATGATTAGTAGATTACTGATTCATTCGGAGGTCATTTGAGCAAAGGTCAAGGTCACAGTGACCATGAACAAACAGTTTGTCCAATTGATAACTGGACAATGTCTGGGCCTTATGTTCTAAAATTCGGCAGGGGGGTTAGGCATGATCAGTAAATGATCCGTTTTGATATTGAGGTCATCAATTCAAAAGGTCTAGAGCACAGTGATCATGAACACAAACAGATTGTCTGATTGATAACTTTAATATACTTGGGCCTAATGTCCTCAAATTTGGAAATGAGGTTGGGCATGACATAAAGATGATATATATATTTTGAGGTCATCCAGTCAAAGGTAAAGGTGACAGTGGCATGGAACACAACAAACTTGTCAGATTGATAACTACAGATAGCTTTGGCCTACAGTACTCAAATTAAACAATGAGGTTGGGCATGACCAGAATATGACCCCTATATATATTGAGGTCATTCAATAAAGGTTAAAGTGACAGTGACCTTGAACACAATGAGTTTGTCAATTTGATAAGTGGATAATGCTTGGGAATTATGTCCTCAAATTCGGCAGTGAGTTGGGCATGTCTAGTAGATGACCCGTAACGGTTTTGAGGTCATAGAGTAAAGGTCACAGTGATTGTAAACACAAACAGCTTGTCTGACTGATAACTGCAGAATGCTTGGGCCTTTTGTCCTCAAGTTCGACAGGGAGGTTAGGAAAGACTAGCAGATTACTTGTGTTAATGTTGTAGTAATCAATTCAAAGGGCAGTGTCTTTAGGTCGGTTTTCGTTCGAAATGGCACGTTCTGTCTTGATAAGATATACCTGCAAAATGTTCAAACTTAGATTCGAATATTTAATTTGTTTGATTAATTTGGGTACGACGCCGTTTTTCAACAATTATTCATTCATATGACGGCGGTCAGTTCATATACCCATGTGTTTCACGGAATTCCGTCAAAACAGTACTTCATACACGTCTTTCCAACTAACTGGTTTCTTTTTTTAGCTCACATGAAAACGGAGTGCGGGGAGAGCTATTGTGATCACTCACCGTCCGGCGTCCCTCGTCGTCATCGTCGTCCGTTCACATTTTCCTACAAACAACTTCTCCCCTAAACAAATGAACCAACTTCTAAATAATTACTCAGTAATAATCCGGAGGTGGTCCTCTTTCAAAGTTGTTCAAAGAAACTTAAAACATATTCTTGTCCAAAAAGGCTGCCAGATGGCAGGTGGGTTTGTTTTCCTTATATGACTATATATTGAAAACTTTAATTAACTTCTTGTCAAAAGTAAAGGCCTAATTCTGAAATAACTTTCCAAGACTGTTGACATTAATCAGATTTGTTGCATAACATGGGCACGAGGGGCGTTGCTTGTTTTCCTTGTATGCATAGAGTAAGAACATTGAAAACTATATAAGATCAGCTGAGCGATCCAGGGCCACCATGGCCCTCTGGTCAAATGGATTGTTAGCTTACCACATTGTCTTTTTTCAAACGTCGGAAAGAATGTTGGCCAACCTACGGTTCAAAATCACATCCCCTGGATTGACTGCACGCGTTGATATTTACTGAGCTACCGGGGCTTGGCGTCTTAAAAGCAAATAGCATAAGTGGTTCAGATAAACTGTTGAAAATGTGAATAATGAAGACCCAGCCAAGTTAGTACATGCGCGGTCCCACATAAGCCTTCACTGTTTGGATTGATTAAAAAGATACATGTATATAGATGTATCAGTTGACAACATTAGAATTGTACCCTCTCTTCTTCCTGACATATACCTCTGTAATCCTGACATAGCGAGGAAACTAAATTACTCCCATTTCTCTTGACTTTGTTCATATTTTCATCTCGGTAATGGTCTAGACTCATCCCGTCATTAACTCTTTTAGCTCAGCATTTCCTAAAGTAGACCCTTCCATGTTCAAAATCAGGGGACTCCATTTTATATTACAAGAGTTTTGGATTATGTTAATAACTAAAATGCAAGCAATGCTGATTTAAGGAGAGACATTTAGTTTTGAGCTGTCTCATCTGAATCTGTATTGCTTGCAGAAACCTTAATATATTCATTGCCGCTGAAAGAGCCAACTCTTTCCCACATACAATGAATCTACAGCAGACGACTTTGAAAACATCTTCGCAAATATGTGGAAATCACTATTAATTTAAGTATGATTATCAAATATGATTTGACAACATTGTGACAAAAAGAGAAATGGCTCATTTATATCATGTTCCCACTTTTGCGACAAGTTTTATTTTATTTAATAAGTCTGCAATTGAAGCTCCAAGAAGCCAATTCGCTAAGTGCATGGCTGTTGCTGTTGCGAGAAGTTTGACAGGCGTAATCAGTATCACCAACCTCATTTAACGTTTACTATCACTGAAATACTAAAAAGCATTTCATCTTTTCTGTTTCCCAAGTTTTGTTAGTCAGCAAGGTAGCTATCTATGTACAAAATACATCATTCTTATTTTACAAAATATAAGGTAAACACAAATTATGAAATATGCTTTTAAGTATTTTTAAAAGTATTACTTAGCGCTAAGTAAGGTTGGTGGAATTGGAACCTGTTGATTGCTGTGGATGTGTGCAAAGTACGCCTTATCAACAGTGAATTGTCACGGCGGCCAAGTAATATTCACTTTTTTGTTGGTCCTTGGCCATTTTGTTTTTTACCAATACTCATCGGAGCTTAAACACATCGTTGTGAGTTCTCGGTAAGTGTGCCGGAAGCGGACTCTGATAGTAATTACGGAATAGTGTAAGCGTGTTTCACTATTAATTTCAAAAATATTAATTTAAGCTGGATAACTTGTCTTAATCGCCGGAAAGAATTGTCCAAGCTTAAATATTCTAACATATGACCATTAAATATACCGCGTAAGCGAGGAGCGGATAACACTTGAAAATACATGAAAAGTAAACCATCATATGTATGAATATGCGGATGAAGAGAAATAAGGAACTTATTTATATCCAGCTTCACCGAGACCCCATTCCCCTATTAGATAGTCGGAACATCGCACATAGGAGAGTTCTGGTGTTCCCCTTACTGTATGTAATCCACAACGGTACACAAACGTTTGTTTGGAAATGCCCAACATGACCGTTACACATGTACGTCCATTGTCAAGGTATAGATAGGCAACGGATTTTGAATCGGTTAGTGTAACGATTTGAAATTCTACCACTTATAGTTTCACAAACCGACGTTCAAACCCATCGCCTACCTATACCCATCCTCGGTACCAAGGCTATTCATAAACTGAATATCCTGGGTACCGAGGATGAAATACCAAGGATATACATAACAAATCGAATCCATTACGGTATTCTATCTTAAAGATTGTTTACACACCATGTCCGACACTTACACCTGGAAATAACTTACTATTTACTTTGAAAATGTAGTTTAATTACTTTGTTAATGGTTTTAAACCAAATTTGATGTATCTTCAAAATGTGCGTTTATGTTGTTTAATTCTTATCCTTCATATTGCATTTCAGTAGGAATAATTTCATTGACTAACGCCCAAGGCAACTTCAATTCGTATAGTTATTCACTTTATCTCTGAAAGAACATACGTCTGCACATAGAAAGCGTTATATCATTTCAACTGATTTAGGAATTTCCTTATGGCTGAACATAACAATTAAGTTCTTCTAGCGATAAGTCAAACCAAAAAATCCAAATATTATTGCTCATACTATGAAAACAAGACAGATAACCAGTGTTCCACATTTGCATTTTCATATCGCACTACTGTCCCTTACCTAGCATTTTTCCTTCCTTTTCCACTTTAGTCAATATATAAAGCTACAATTTTGAATTATAAGCTGCCATCACAAAAAAATGCCTTCTCCATGTTTACATCTTGTAATATTTTTTTTTGAAGTAGGCACTGATATAAAATCTTGAATAAAGGACAAACAATTTCCATCGAAAGAACATAACATTGGGCAAAAAGCAGCCGATATCCATTAGCACTCATCGTGCATAGGAACATTTCATCTAACCTAGCACTCAGGGTATTAAAGTGATAGATAGGACAAAAAGTTAACATCCTTCACTCCAGTCATAAGTAAATGCATCTACTCATAACGTTGAATTACACCAGAATCTAGAGTAGAAATGAGGCAATTTAGCATTGTACTCTGACGCAAAGTAATCAATGTCTAACGAGCCCCATCTCGGATAATATATCTTGAGATATGACCCAATCATCTCTCTCTATTTTCTTGGACAGATAATCAGCTTTTGCGTTTTCATCCCTAGGCAACCATTCAACTTCAAAGTGAATACACTTTTCAGTACAAAACTAAACTATTTTATAAGCGACGTCTTGTAAATCCACGTTCATAAAACCCTTGTTTACAATGATAGAAACATTAGCATTGTCAGAGAACCCTTTGACTAGTAAGCACTTCTCCAAGGGTAAGAAATATTCTGTAGGCAGCACAAAGCTCCCTCCATGTGGAGGATTTATTGGAGAAATTGGTCGTTTTGAGCAATTTCTTCTTTTGTCACTATGTTTTTAAAAATTCGTCTGCTGCAGAGGCTTCAGAAAGCGTCTATATGAGGGAAAGGGTCAATAGCTTTGCTGCTAGATGTTTTTAAAGTCTACTGGTGTAGATATGTTGTATGTGGGAAAGTGTGTACCAATTACCTGCTATGATCTCTTTTATGAGGCGTGTGCTTTAGGAGTATTTGAGTAAGAATCTGTAACATCTTGATAATAAGGAGTTTGCTTTTCACACAGATTTATATAAAAACAGTGTGGGCAATGGGAGCAATTCCATTTTATCCATAATGTCATTGTGGCCAAAAGTGTCCTGCTACATAACCCATCCTACATATGACAAATCTGCTGCAGAAGACTTAGAAAACATCGGATTAAAATTTGATGAAACATGTATATGTTTGGACAGCTTGATATGTCGAGACTATCATGCGAACTATTCTCATCCAGTTAACAGTGAAAGCTTTTCTTGATAACAATTGACCTCTTTAAATAGATCTACTTTTTTCAAATAACCTCTTTAATGTATACCACATACGACATATCTGCAGCAGGCGACTTTGAAAACATCTGGGCAAAAATATATAAAGATTTCCATAATTGAAAGTATAATTATTGAATGGAGTTGAAATCATTTCGGTAAAAGTAGAAATTGCTCATAATGAGCAATTTCTTCTTTTGTTTGCCACAACGGTTCCAAAAGTTGTCTGCCTCAGATGCGTCAAAATGTGTCTGTAAGTGTAAAAGGGTTAACTTATATCACATTGGTATCTATATAAAAGTATTTGGTGCATACATGTTTATTATTAGCCAGTTTAGAGGTTTTATTGTATAATTTTGTGTGAATGTTGACATAGTTTATGACTGCAAAAAAACGTCATTGTGAGAATAGGAACAATTATTTTAAAAGCCTTTGTCAGAAATAAACTCCTTCTGACTCTCCTACTGAAGACTACATTTGATAACACTGCTGGAAATGGAGAAAAAATGCTTGGTACAAGACAATTTCCCTTTTCCTTAAAATGTTGTCAACTCTTTTTTCAAAGTGATGCCTCTAACATATTTAATATATGTTATATTTTCCTCTTATTATCCCTCGCCTATGAAATAGGGAGGGGGATATTGAAATGGCGTTGTCCGTCAGTCCGTCCGTCCGTCACCTGCATTTTCTCAGTAACTAGCTGGTAGAATTTCATGAAACTTAAAATAAATATGAACCACTATACTGGGATGATGCCCGTCAATTTTTTTTTTGATTAGTCAATTTTCCTTGGAGTTATTGCCCTTGATTTTTTGAAAAACCTACGTTTTCAGCCATTTCTCAGTAACTAGCTTGTAGAATTTCGTGAAACTTAAAATAAATATGAACCACTATACTGGGATGATGCCTGTTCATTTTTCATTTGGATTAGTCAATTTTTCTTAGAGTTATTTCCCTTGATTTATTAAAAAATCATCGTTCGCAGCCATTTCTCAGTAACTAGCGGCTAGAATTTGATGAAACTTGAATGTAATATTAACCAACTTCCTGCCATTATTCCCCTCCAACTCTTTTTTGGATTCCTTATTTTTTTTTAGAGGTACTGCCCCTGATTTATTAAAAAATCCACGCCTACAGTTATTTCTCAGTAACTAGCTGCTAGAATTTGATGAAACTTGAATGTGATATGAACCAACATCCTGCAATGAACTTCTGAATAAATATGGTATCAAATCATTTACATTTATTATAACACTGTCTGATACATAATTATCCATGCATTTTAGCTCCACTTTAAGAAGAGTAAAGATATCTATTGTATTTGTGTCACTGTTGATTTAAGAAGCAAAACCTAGTATTCACATTTTTCCTGTGTTATTTAAGAAATAACAAATGACACCCCTTTAGTTTTGTAATATTGATTATTAACCCTTTCACCGCATAAATACTCTGTTGAAAATAGTGCAGTTCCAGATAAGACGCCGCTTTTAAAGGTGGCGTCTTATCTTGGACTGCACTATTTTGCAATAATTTATGTTCCCGAGTAAGCAGTTTCGGAAAATACAGTTTTATTTAATCGTCCCTCTGATTTATTTCGTTAAAATATTTTATCATAAAGTAATCCCAGTCGATATTTTATAATTTGGCGCGGAACGGGATAAACCAGTGTCATAACTTTATTCTTTCCCCTTGATCTTGTGCGAAGAAGTTGAAATTTAAAGGTCAATTGCACATTAAAGATAAAGACCTTCATGCACAAACAAGCCATCAATTACAAACAAGCCATCGTTGGCGGGGGATATCTTTTCACTGAAAATGCTTGTTGTTTATCTAATCACTTTGATGCATGTCATCTATATAAGAAGCAGACCTATATAATATCCTTTTGCAGGATCTATTTTAACAGAGACATATCCAATATTCCTTCTATATTAGAAGCAGACAAATACATATCCTTTTGTAAGATCAATTTAAACAGAGAAATATCCAATATTCCTTCTATATAAGAAGTAGACCAATTAAATATCCTTTTGCAAGATCAATTTAAACAGAGAAATATCCAATATTCTTTCTATATAAGAAGTAGACCAATAAAGAATCCTTTTGCAAGATCAATTTAAACAGAGAAATATCCAATATTCCTTCTATATAAGAAGCAGACCTATAAAATATACTTTTGCAAGATCAATTTAAACAGAGAAATATCCAATATTCCTTCTATATAAAGAGCAGACCTATAAAATATATTTTTGCAAGATCAATTTTAACAGATATTGCCAAATTCCTTCTATATAAGAAGCAGACCTATAAAATATATTTTTGCAAGATCAATTTTAACAGAGATATATCCAATATTCCTTCTATATTAGAAGTAGACCTATAAAATATCCTTTTGCAAGATCAATTTTAACAGAGATATATCCAATATTCCTTCTATATTAGAAGCAGACCTATAAAATATCCTTTTGCAAGATCAATTTTAACATTATCCAATATTCCATCTATATAAGAGTGACATCACACACAATCAAGTCTCAGAATGTTGACTTTCTGCCTTGATAATTTACACAAAGGGATCACTTCTACATTGTCAATTTGTCTCATGCTTTGACTTGACCAACTCACCTTTACAACAAATCTGCGTCCATCAACTTTTAACCCTTTCCCACATGCAACAAATCTGCAGCAAACAACTTCAAAAAAAAATCTAGTTAAATATATATTGGCAAAAGGAGAAATTGCTCATTCTTTTGCCATACTGTTTTCAAAAGTTGTCTGCTTCAGAGATGTCAAAATGCGTCTATATGAGAGAAAGGCTTCACAAAGTAAGAGAAACTCTTAATAAAATCATCATTGGAGAGAGTAGATAACATTGTGGCATAAGGAGAAAATGCTCATCCTGAGCCATTCCTCCTCAAAATTTTCAAAAAGTGTCTGCTGGAAATGATAGGGTTATTAATGGGAGACAAGACCTGAGTTCCTTCAAACAATCTTGTCCGGTGATTTGGTCCATAAGTTTTTCTTTGGTCACTTAAAACAAATTCATATTTATCATCTGTACCACCAATTTGTTTAATTAATCCTTTCCCCCATACAACAATTCTGCAGCAGACGACTTTGAACATATTTTGTAAAAAAATAGAAATCTCTATAATTGAATGGATAACCTATGACTAAAAGAGGAAAACATTGTGGCAAAAGGAGAAATTGCTCGTTTTGAGCAATTTCTTCTTTTGTCACTTTATTTTCAAAAAGCCGTCTGCTGCAGACGCGTCAAAAATCATCTATATGAGGGAAAGGGTTAACCCTTTTCTGCTGACCCATTTTGGCGCATCTACAGCAGATGACTTTTTAAAAACATTTTGGCGAAAGGAGAAATTGCTTGTTATGAGCAATTTCTCCTTTTGCCACAAAATGTTTCCCTCTCTATTCAATGAGTGAACCTTTAGAGATTTACTAAATTTATCCACAAATGTTTTCAAAGATGTCTGCTGCAGCTTTGTGGTTTATAAGAAAGGGTTAAATACAAAAATGAAATGAAAATTCTTTGTTTATGTTTTATGTAAAATGCTCAAATTTGAAATGGCAAGCTTTATGAATAAGTAAATAGAACAATGTTTGAGACTTTGAAATGATATGCAGATAATATAGTCAGAATGCCTTTTATAGAAAAATAACATCTGATGTATTGTTTTTCTTTTACCCTCCCAATCTCCAACATACAACACAACTGCAGCAGACAACTTTAAAAGCATCTTGAGATCCATCTGAAAAATATGGGAAATATATTTAAAAGAAAATACTTTTTTTGAGTAGAGAGGAAACATTACTTATTATTTTCCTTTTGCCCCAATGTTTTACAAGTCGTCTGCTACTGATTCATCAAACTTGCTAGGACCAAAGACACCTTGGCCATTTATTTGACTCCTGAAACTGAGTGGTTACTATATTTGACCCTATTCCTGAAGAGAATGCTTTTTGACCTGTCTACAACAGACAATTTGAAAACATCACAAAATGATAAATTACCGATAATGAGCAATTGCTGCCTTTGCTACAATATTCATCCTTCAAGGAAGAGGGGGTATATTGCTTTTCACATGTTTGTGATTTCGTCCGTTTGTCAGCCGGTAGACCAATGCTTGTCCGATTGATAACTGGATAATGCTTTGATTTATGGGACTCAAACTTGGCAGGGAGGTGGAGCATAACCAGTGAATAAATATATAGATTATGAGGTTATCCATCTAAAGGTCAAGGTCACAGTTACTTTGAATATAAGAAGCTTGTCTGATTGACAAGAACATTATGCTTTGGCCTAATGTCCCCAACTTTGGCAGTGGGGTTGGACATGACCAGAAGATGATCCCTTTAGTTTTTGAGGTCATCTGATCAAAGGAAAAGGTCGTAGCGACCTTGAAAACGAAAGGCTTGTCCGAACTATAACTACAGATACATTGGGACTACAATACACAAATGTGTTAGGGAAGTTGGACATGATTAGCAGATGACGGATTCATTCGGAGGTCATTTGAGCAAAGGTCAAGGTCACAGTGACCATGAACACAAACAGTTTGTCCAATTAATAACTGGACAATGCTTGGGCCTTATGTTCTAAAATTCGGCAGGGAGGTTAGGCATGATCAGTAAATGATCCGTTTTGATTTTGAGGTCAGCAATTCAAAGGTCAAGATCGCAGTGACCATGAACACAAAAAGCTTGTCTGATTGATAACTGCAATATACTTGGGCCTAATGTCCTCAAATTTGGCAATGAGGTTGGGCATGACAAGAAGGTGACCTTTATCTATTCTGAGGTCATGCAGTCAAAGGTAAAGGTGACAGTGGCATGGAACACAACAAACTTGTCAGATTGATAACTACAGATAGCTTTGGCCTACAGTACTCAAATTAGCCAATGAGGTTGGGCTCGGCCAGAATATGACCCCTATATATATTGAGGTCATTCGGTAAAGGTAAAAGTGACATCGACCTTGAACAAAATGAGTTTGTCAATTTGATAAGTGGATAATGCTTGGGAATTATGTCCTCAAATTCGGCAGGGAGTTGGGCATGTATAGTAGATGACCCATAATGTATTTGAGGTCATAGAGTTAAGGTCACATTGACCATAAACACTAACAGCTTGTCTGATTGATAACTGCAGAATGCTTGGGCCTTTTGTCCTCAAATTCGGCAGGGAGTATGGTAATGACTAGCAGATGACCCATGATGTATTTGAGGTCATAGAGTTAACGTCACATTGAACATAAACACAAACAGCTTGTCTGATTGATAACTGCAGAATGCTTGAGCCTTTTGTCCTCAGATTCGGCAGGGAGGTTGGGAATGACTAGCGGATTACCTGTGTTAATGTTGTGTAATCCATTCAAAGGGCAGTGTCTTTAGGTCGGTTTTCGTTCGAAATGGCACGTTCTGTCTTGATAAGATATACCTGCAAAATGTTCAAACTTAAGATTCGAATATTTGATTCGTTTGATTAATTTGGGTATGACGCCGTTTTTCAACAAGTAATCATTCATATGACGGCGGTCAGTTTGTATTCCCGTGTGTTTCATGGAATTCCGTCAAAACAGTACTTCATACACGTCTTTCCAACTAACTGGTTTCTTTATTTAGCTCACATGAACACGGAGTGCGGGGAGAGCTATTGTGATCACTCACCGTCCGGCGACCCTCGTCGTCATCGTCATCCGTTCACATTTTCCTACAAACAACTTCTCCCCTAAACAAATGAACCAACTTCTAAATATTTACACAGTAATAATCCGGAGGTGGTCCTCTTTCAAAGTTGTTCAAAGAATTTAATTCCATGCATAACTTCGGTTGCTACGGCATAAGAACAAAAAGGCTGCCAGATGGCAGGTGGGTTTGTTTTCCTTATATGACTATATATATTGAAAACTTTAATTAACTTCTTGTCAAAAGTAAAGGCCTAATTCTGAAATAACTTTCCAAGACTGTTGACATTAATCAGATGTGTTGCATAACATGGGCACCAGGGGCGTTGCTTGTTTTCCTTGTATGCATAGAGTAAGAACATTGAAAACTATATAAGATCAGCTGAGCGATCCAGGGCCACCATGGCCCTCTGGTCAAATGGATTGTTAGCTTACCACATTGTCTTTTTTCAAACGTCGGAAAGAATGTTGGCCAACCTACGGTTCAAAATCACATCCCCTGGATTGACTGCACGCGTTGATATTTACTGAGCTACCGGGGCTTGGCGTCTTAAAAGCAAATAGCATAAGTGGTTCAGATAAACTGTTGAAAATGTGAACAATGAAGACCCAGCCAAGTTAGTACATGCGCGGTCCCACATAAGCCTTCACTGTTTGGATTGATTAAAAAGAATCATGTATATAGATGTATCAGTTGACACAAACACTAGAATTGTACCCTCTCTTCTTCCTAACATATACCTCTGTAATCCTGACATAGCGAGGAAACTAAATTACTCCCATTTCTCTTGACTTTGTTCATATTTTCCTCTCGGTAATGGTCTAGACTCATCCCGTCATTAACTCTTTTAGCTCAGCATTTCCTAAAGTAGACCCTTCCATGTTCAAAATCAGGGGACTCCATTTTATATTACAAGAGATTTGGATTATTTTCATAACTAAAATGCAAGCAATCCTGGTTTAAGGAGAGACATCTAGTTTTGAGCTGTCTCATCGGAATCTGTATTGCTTGCAGAAACCTTAATATTTTCATTGACGCTGAAAGTGCTAACTCTTTCCCACATACAATGAATCTACAGCAGACGACTTTGAAAACATCTTCGCAAATATGTGGAAATCACTATTAATTTAAGTATGATTATCAAATAAGATTTGACAACATTGTGACAAAAAGAGAAATGGCTCATTTATATCATGTTCCCCACTTTTGCGACAAGTTTTTATTTGTTTAATAAGTCTGCAATTGAAGCTCCAAGAAGCCCATTTGCTAACTTCATGGCTGTTGCTGTTGCGAGAAGTTTGACAGGCGTAATCAGTATCACCAACCTCATTTAACGTTTACTATCACTGAAATACTAAAAAGCATTTTTCATCTTTTCTGTTTCCCAAGTTTTGTTAGTCAGCAAGATAGCTATCTATGTACACAATACATCATTCTTATTTTACAAAATACAAGGTAAACACAAATTATGAAATATGCTTTTAAGTACTTTTAAAAGTATTACTTAGCGCTAAGTAAGGTTGGTGGAATTGGACCCTGTTGATTGATGTGGATTTGTGCAAAGTACGCCTTATCAACAGTGAATTGTCACGGCGGCCAAGTAATATTCACTTTTTTGTTGGTCCTTGGCCGTTTTGTTTTTACCAATACTCATCGGAGCTTGAAACACATCGTTGTGAGTTCTCAGTCAGTGTGCCGGAAGCGGACACTGATAGTAATTAGGGAATATTGTAAAGCGTGTTTCATTATTAATGTCAAACAGATTAATTTAAGCTGGATAGCTTGTTTTAATCGCCGGAAAGAATTGTCCAAGCTTAAATATTCTAACATATGACCATTAAATATACCGCGTAAGCGAGGAGCGGATAACACTTGAAAATACATGAAAAGGAAACCATCATATGTATCAATATGCGGATGAAAAGAAATAAGGAAATTATTTATATCCAGCTTATCGAGACCCCATTCCCCTATTAGATAGTCGGGACATCGCACATAGGAGAGTTCTTGTGTTCCCCTTACTGTTTGTAATCCACAACGGTACACAAACAATTGTTTGGAAATGCCCAACATGACCGTTACACATGTAAGTCCATTGTCAAGGTATAGATAGGCAACGGATTTTGAATCGGTTAGTGTAACGGTTTGAAATTCTACCACTTACCGTTTCACAAACCGACGTTCAAACCCATCGCCTACCTATACCCATCCTCGGTACCCAGGCTATTCATAAACTGAATAGCCTGGTACCGAGGATGAAATACCAATGATATACGTAAACCATCGAATCCATTTCATAATTCAATGACCAACGCCCAAGGTAACATCAATTCCTGCAGTTATTCACTTTATTTCTGAAAGAACATACGTACAACACATAGAAAGCGTTATATCATTTCGACTGATTTAGGAATTTCCTTATGAATGAACATAACAATTAAGTTCTTTTAGCGATAAGTCAAACCAAAACATCCAAATAGTATTGCTCATACTATGAAAACAAGAGAGATAACCAGTGTTCGACTTTTGCATTTTCATTTCGCAATACTGTCCCTTCCTTAGCATTTTTCATTCCTTTTCCACTTAAGTCAATTTATAAAGCTAACATTTTGAATTATAAGTTTCCAGCACCAAAAATGCCTTCTTCATGTTTACATCTTGTATAAACATTTTTTGAAGTAAGCACTGATATAAAATCTTGAATAAAGGACGAAAAGTCTCCATCGAAAGAACATAAACTTTGGCAAAAAGCAGCCGATATCAATTAGCACTCCCTGTGCAAAGGAAACTTTCATATTCTCTAGCACTCAGGGTATTAAAGTGATAGGTGGGACAAAAAGTTAAAATCCTTCACTCCAGTCATAAGTAAATGCATCCACTCCTAACGTTGCATTACACCAGAATCTAGAGTAGAAATAAGGCAATTTAGCATTGTACTCTGACGCAAAGTAATCAATGTCTAACGAGCCCCGTCTCGGATATTATATCTTGAGATATGCCCCAATCATCTCTCTCTATTATCTTGGACAGATAAACAGCTTTTCGGTTTTCATACCTACAGATATGTTCAAACAAGTTATAGCACATAAAAAAACCTTAAATGATTTAGCTGCAGTATAAAACAATATATCGTGTCCTACACATGTAAAACACGACTACACTTCACGACATGTAAACAACTTCAACCAGTAAGTAGTGCACCGGGTTTCCCCGTAAGGTTTACACAATTCTACTGGTTGCAGAGTTTTAATTATAGTTTTTGCGTATTTAAGTCATTTTGGACAGTATACAGATGCTTGACATGTAAACGGTAGCACAGTAGCAACGAGTATGTCTTTTTGTTCCGCGTCACAACAGAGTTGGTGGCAGGATACCGTTCGACACGAGGACCCCACAGTCGATGATAAGGGAAGTAAGTAGTTTTCGATTGGCAAGTGTAACCCATACATCATTTCCATGATAACGTTGTATACAGTTCCTTATCCAACCGATTGGCTCACGTCTCGCAGCATCGAGTGCAGGACATCTGATTAGCATGTGACTCAGGTCTTCATCCTCCAGTCGGCACATCTGGCATTTTGGATGGATTTCGTATTTGTTTTACTTTGGTTGTTTGAAGCATGTAGGTTCCTGTCAGTAGTCTTGCTTTAATTATTCCCCTTTTGACGCCAGAAGTGTTAGGTTTCACGCTGTCCCATATCGGGTGCGTTCTGCCAATACGCAGTATATCAGTCTTACAATTTTGCATAGTTGACCTTTGTTCTATGTCCATACGGTTTTTTATTTGACCAGTGGTTGTGTACTGCCTTTTTTGTCATCAATTCTAGCATCAATATAAACTGTTCTAGAACATTTAATTGTGGAATAGATGTACCGACTATTCAAGGACGCATGATTTTGTCCCCAAAATGCAAGCTGAACCCATTTTCCACAGACAATCTAATATAAAAATTCCAAGACTTCGCTCGGGCTATATCTTTAATTATACTTCTAGTCATAATCTGTGAAACAGGGCCTTAAACCATATTCATTGATATAATTTCCTCAACAAAACTAGCCACTTTCCTAACAGGTAACCATGGTAACGACCATAACTACTTTAAGGTCTCTAACCTTTTCTGAACTCTTTTCATAGGAATTTTGACAAATTCATTCGAATTAAGCAATACCCCAAGCCACTGTAATTCATGAGTTGATATACAACATAGTTTATCAGCCTTGAGTATAAAACCAGCGGCCAATACATCACCTTTAACATTTTTCCCAATATTTTCCCTTGTCAAATACGTACCAGCAGAGCCAAAACCAACTTCTAAAAACATCACACAATTTTAAGCTTTTCCTTTCCATTTAGCTATCAATGGTCTAGTTAATTTAGTAAATATATACGGGGCTGAGCACAGCCCGAATGAAAGAACTAGGAAACGAAAATAGGTAATCTGTATGTGGAGGAAATATATCAATAAAGTGATAAGCAGAATTGATATCGAACCTAATCATCAAGCAATATTTCTGTAAATACAGCAATGCTTTTCTAAGATCTTCGTACTTCACTGTCTGCCTCCAAATATGCACATTAACTAATCTCAAGTCAAGATATAAAATTCATACTCTATATTTATTTGTCTTCCACCTTACCCACACAATTGCGTTTATTTCCCGGATTGTTGGTCTACGGATTGCTGAAACTACGTATGTATTCACACACTGATAGTGCTATAAAAGATCAGAATGTGTTTTTGGTATGTCTATCGATTTTTCGATGCGTGTTATCTACAAACGTTGTACCAAACATTGTAAGCTTGTCCTTAAAATCACTAGACTTTGGATTCGGGCGCTCTAATACGTTACTGTATGGTAATTATTTCGTCCTTAGCAGCACGTGAAAAAGATCTGAGTGCAATATCACATTGCATGCAATATCAAAGCGTGCTATATGGACAGGGGCAGAAAGTCAATACAACAATTAATATCATTAATACTCTTTAATTATCAAATTTTCGACCACTTGGTTTTCATCAAGATTAAAAAAACAAAATAGGAAATTTAAGTGCAGTCCATTCTGGTGTTGAAGAGATCAAATTGCTCATCTCACAAAGACGTTCATAACTCCAAGGTAATTGTTCATAGGTTCTATTTTCATGCTAGTCGAGTATTTTTACTTTTCTTTAATGTTTATGCTAGTCGAATATTATTTCTATTCTTTAATTGACTTTCTTTCCTATATTGACTATTTTATCTTATTTATATTCCACAATCTATTTTTCTTTTCAGATACTTTCATTTAGTAAATCATAAGATTCCTTTTTCCCCCTCAATGTTCTCAAAGTAATTGTTATCTTTTACTAAACATAACAACATGTCATACAAGGGCATACTTTATATGTAATATATTTTATTCTTTAAGGTTCATTCGGATATATATAAACTACATGTGATTAATTTGCATACATTTACTTTAATATGAAAAAGGAATTCTCAAATAACATGAAAAGAGTATTATTATAAAAAGATCATACAATAAAAAGACATTCCGTCTAAGGGTTTCGACCCGTCAACACTGCATGCCTTGGTAACTGCATTAGTGCATTTTGTGTTGTTACGTACAAAATTAATTACGCTGTATGTGTAAACCTATTTTAAATTGGACATTGTATTTTAACTGGTTTTCTCGAATTTTCAATATACAACAAAAAGTCACGAACAGTTATGAGTGTCATGTTAATTCAGTTCAACAATATACAGGTGCACGCTGATGTAATCCATATTGATATATTGGGTAAACATTCGTCTGCAATAAAACTATAGTTTTAAGCTAATCGTCAAATTTTAAATATGTTTTTTTTTATTTTGATTTGTCTTCTATATTCCATTATAATTGGTAGAAAGTTTCGTATTGGTAGAGTCTATTGTGAGAATAATTCACGGCGAAACAGATTCTATCTAAAT
Organism: Serripes groenlandicus; assembly: GCA_031761405.1. Classification (NCBI taxonomy): domain Eukaryota; kingdom Metazoa; phylum Mollusca; class Bivalvia; order Cardiida; family Cardiidae; genus Serripes; species Serripes groenlandicus. The sequence continues at coordinate 63,129,129 of JASEVX010000008.1, forward strand.
TCGAGTGCAGTGGACCGAATGATATATTCCCGAGTCAATTCATTTTAAAGAAGTCGAAACGTAATTTGATATAAGCATTTTGGTTATAAACATTTAACTAAATGGAATACGTATGTTAAGAGATAGATCATTTTCAAATTTTTGTTTTTTTTCATATAATTTCGGGACAACTATTAAAGATATAAGTTACACATTCAGGAAGTTAACATCGCACGCAATTACTAAAATGTACACTGTTCACATATTTCCTACATACACTTGTTAGAAGATTATGTCAACATGCGAAGATTTTAACAGGACGGAGCAGATTTGCTGGCTGATCTGAACCTACAATGTAACGAAATCCTAACTTAGAATAAAGTCACCAAATCATTGAGAAGCAGTGACAGGAGATGCATTGCCTTAATTGGGTGTATTCCTTGTACTAATTAGTTGTAGCACGTGCCATTTAGCAGCATTATGAATCGGTCTGATCCTCCAGGATTTTAGAAAACACCACATTGCATGTCGTCTTTTATTTTCCTGTGTGAATATCCATCCTAACAAATTGTAGGCTGTTTCAAGATGTCCAAGGTTTTCACCTATCGTCATAATATGAATTAAGTTGTCGATAGCATCTTGTTTATAGACGGGCTTGTTTGTTTTTGAATAGAGAACATACTGAAGGAAGTACAGGTAAACCTTAGAATCCACAACAATCCAATTAAACCAGTCATCGTTTATTTCATCCCTAGGTTCAGCTGGTGTATTGACCGAACGATACATCTCGTAGTGTAATGCTGGAGGGACAAGGTTTGCTTGGTGAGGTACAAATGTTAAACATCCAGTGATACAGGTTCTCGAGTACTCTTTGTTTTGAATGCATTGTGACCTAAATATTCGTAAATGTTCAATGGATTCTTCATTCAAATAAATTTGTTGACCAGGATTGCAGCCACACAATGAAACAACATGTGATTTTAAAGACGTTTCACATTTAAGAAGAATACTCTCACAAATATCATGCCTTTCACTCTGAAGACAATAAGATGCGACTACTAGATATGAGGAAATAACGTCACAGTCTTTACTTTCTTCTATGTAATACTCAAACTTGCTTAACAACATCCTTAGTCGATCCGTGTTTCTTGTGACCAACATGATGCTGGCGATATATTGTGCTATTTGAAGGCGTAAGTATGGGATAAAGTTGCTTATTGCTAATGTTGTCTCTTCCTCCGTATGATCTTCTACACAATCGGTATTTATAGAATAGGTTTCAATTGAGTGTAATTCTAAAACAGCCTGATCAGCTGATCTACTTCTACACGACCAAAGAAATTGATTAGTGCGTGTTTTTAAAATAACAATAAATCTTCGATAATCATAAAGTGATTGTCTATATTTATCTTTACTTTGAACTCTCATTATACTTGGTCCACGCCCGAATAATACAACGTACAACAGCTTCCCGATGTTATCACATGTCAATGACCATAGAAAGCTACACCAGTGTTCTAGCATGTTCTCTAAGACATCCTGTACCTGTCTAAGAGTTCTATACCCAAGCCTATCAAACATGTTCTCATCCGGAACAAAATAATTTGGGCAGCGATTCTCTTTTACCCAAAACAATAATATTTTAATACAAAAACGTATACATTCTAAAAGGTTTTCACGTCTCCAGAATACACAGGGAGTTATTTCAATTGCATATAACACACATGTTTTGCAGTGATAAGAAGAAATAGATTTAGGGGCACGTTTATGTATAATATCTTTCTTTATCATCTTAAGAAAAACGTAACATTTGTGCTGTGTAGAGTTAAGACTAGCCATGAGTTCACGTTCCTGGAGTGAAAATGAAATTCTCCATTCAATCAAACCATTTTGACTTGATGGATGATTTATTCCAACGAAGAAACATCCGGATTCTTTCAATATTTTTGTTTGTGCGTCATTAAACCGATTGCAACTGACAACCCTTCTTAACCAGGATTTAGCACAGCTAGGGATGTACTGAGATCCTACTGCGCAAACTACGTCTATATCGCTTATTCCTTCTGTACCAATAAATGTCGCAGCAGGACCATTACGCTGTCGGAAATGATCATGACAAAAGAGAAAATGATCTAAACAAATCCTGTCATAGTAGTCAGGTCTTAACATCGTTTCTGCCATGATTGAAGGGCCAATGCTATGCAGTATAGTAGAAAGTCGATTAATTGGAAATTTATCTAATACCAGTTGCAGTTTATAATATCCAGGTTTTGTGGTCTCATCTGTTACCATGAGAAATGATTGTCCGTGCAGTGGTGAATGAGAGATACTATCTACAACTGTTGAACTATAGCAGAGTAGCAGGTCATTATCGGATTTCAGTCCTGCTGTTGTTGTACCCTCACATAAACTCCCGAACACGTACATTTTAAAAGGTTTCTCATCCAATAAGCTGTTTAAATGGGTGCACAGTATTTCACTTACTATTGCATCTTCTCTAAAATTGTCCCTAGTCTCTTCAGAAGCGCCGATCCAGTCTAGAATTTCAAAAAGACGGAGTGACAAATTGCGATACTGTGCAGCCATCATGTGGAATTGTGAACTGGAAATAGAAACGCCTTATACTGTATCATACTTGAAAATATAGAACGTACAGTCTTCTAAAATAGAAGGATAAATTAATCAACTGTACCATATAAATGATCATGTTACATTTTAATCTTTCGATAAATATCCTTGACATTGACTAATCAGACCACAACTTCAATGAAGAACATTTTTTACCTCTCTCAATTAATCAAGCTCATATAAATAACTGTTCTGCTTTATTCTTAAAAACAAAGTTTTGAACAAGAACTGCTACAAGCAAACATGAAGTACTAAGAAATATGCATGCAGTGAAGCATGTACACATGCCTTGTCTGGCCAGATCCTCACATTTCTGCTAACATGGTATACATAATTATATTGCCTTATGACATAACTATGAGTCGCGGCTATTGATTTGTGGTCTTAATGCATCTGCGGACTGTGAAGACTCTGACGAAAATGTGTACATTCACATTCCCTCTCCCCCTTTTTACACTAACTGTAGCCCTAGATGTAGCGTACTATTCGTTTGACAAAGAAATGTAATTGCAGTCCCATTATTCGGACGCGGCTCTTGTATAAGTGTATCCCAACTGGGCTCACCCGTGTGCTTATAGATGAAACTATCATGGATAGGTAATAAGACTTCTTAACGCCTGGCTCATAAATATAATTGTGTATAGTCTAATTGCTGTGTATCATACGTATACATATATATTTTCTTAAACACTGTAATTAATAAGTAATAACACGAGTGAGATTTTAATCATCGTTAGGCAAACACACGGACAGCAGGTTCAACTAGAGTTCCTTCTGATGACTTAGTTATGGAATTATTATAACACTGAAGGTTTGCATATATGTTTATCAAGTCCGTAAAGATGTACGGGTGCGTCTTTTGCGAGGATAGTCTTAAGTCCAGAAACAAGAGGGCCAAGATGGGTTTTTAGCGATCACATGAGTTATGGTATAGTAAGTGTGTAACTACTAATGTCATGGAAACTTTGACCAGGATTTTGAAAGGAATAGACGCTGTAAACAAAACAGCTTATCAGCCCAGGACCATTTGTAATTAAGCATTATTATCAAGCCATTGGTAATAAGGCTGGAGAAAAAGCAAAGGTAATTAGCCGCTCTCCCTATCTGCAATGTATTTAAACTAAGCAATATGTCTTGAACAAATCAGGTAGAGGTTCGGTCACACAAGTAACATTATTTTCGAAATCAGATCAGCAAATTACGAGGGAGATTTACGTTTTTCCATCTAGAGGATATATTTTATATATTTTGCAACCAATTTAAATTGACTTGAACAAACGTTGTACAGTGTCACCTAAATAACATTTTTACCCCAGTACGTTGTAATCAGACAAAAAGTTTCAGAAAAGGATCGTAATAATTTGGTCAATCACAGTACAACCAGATTCTTTCTCAAATTACCCTCTCTGGGCGTTACTGTTTTTAACAAGGGAGTGGAACAGCGTGTTTCTTTACGTTGTTTTAGCAATCATATTTAAAAAAGATGGGAAAGAGGACCACCTATGGAACATTCCCGTGAATTTATTTTGAAAGTGTGTCAATTGCTTTATGAAGGGAAGATGTTTGTAGGGTAATATGAACGGAGGGACGACGTCGGATGTTGAACGATCACTTAAGCCCACCCGCACTTCGTGCTCAGTTGCGCTAAAACACTTTATCCTGTTTATTCAAACGTAAATTACAGTAGTAATTTTATGTTGTCATTTGCTTTTAGGCATTGATATTATAATACACATTTAAATACACTTAAAACGAAATAAAAGGACCAAGATGGTTCTACGTCTACCATTTGAGTGATTGTATACTAAGTAGCACAGGTATAACTGTTAATGTTTGGGAATACCTGTATTTTAGCAAGTACATGTCAAAGCGTTTATAGTTATTACATGGCCCATGAAGTGAAGTTATTCCAGCTAACATCTTTTAGAGCATTGTGTTAAAATGACAAATGACTTACAACGAGCAAAATTTATTTCTTGCACCTTGTTTAATCATCCGCTTGTTATATACAACACAATATATATCTAGGTTTCATACTTTATACGAACTTGCATGAACAAATTATTACTATTGGCAGGCAGACGGATGGACGGATGGTGGGTTCACCTTTTGTCCGATTAAAGTAATCATATTTTCATATCATCTTGAAATCTAAAAAGATGAATGGCTGCTCAAAAGACGAGCACAGGCAGCAATAATATTTGCTATTTGGACATAGAGGTTCGGTTTCATCCATATAACGATTATAAGGGGAGAATCCATATAGCGATCACAAGGTTACAGTCAATGTAAATGGATACAGGCATGATCAAACGTTTTGATATAGTTGATTGACATAATCTTGTATTTCTTCGATAATAATAACTTATTGATTAATAAATAACCAATCACGGTTGTAGTGTATTGGTCAGCATTGAAACCGGTCGGTCAGTGTTCGAATCAAAGTAGTAAAAGGGAGGACTCTCGAGTAGTTTACGTCCTTGGTTGTGGGTGTCGTAATTATCTACCATAAAACAACGTGAGCATGTGACCCGTTGTTGTAATCCACCAGGGGCATAAACTAAATATAAGTCGCTATGATTTGAGGCGTACTCCAAGATTGATTGTTTGGGGATTAACGCTGTTTTCAAAAGAAATTCAGTCATATCATGGCGACCAGTTCACCTACTCATGTGTTTCCTGGCTTTCTCACACACAGTTCTCCACACAACATTATTTCCAAGCAACTGGCTGTTTTTCCACATAGACTGTTAGCCTATTGGTGAAAGACGAATAACGCTTGTCCAGTGACTTTGGTCAAACATCAGAAAGAATGTTGGCCGAGCTTTGGTTCGAACTCACAACCCCTGGATTTTACTGGCTTTATATCACCAGTACTCACAGCATTATTTCCAGGCAACTGGCTACCTTCCCACATAAAGCTTTACAAATGTTGTTTGTAGCCGATTGACGCCAGTCACACTAATTTTTTCGACACTTTTTCAAGTTAAATTTACATTGAGTTTAACGTTAAAACCCACATAAAACGATAACACTTACTAATAAAAAACAACAACATATACACAAACAAGCCAGTAGGTGACGTGGGATTCGCCTTGGTTATTTTCGCATTTGCATATTTTGCAAACTTCCGGCTCTAGCTCGGAAACCCGAGGTCGGAGGTCAATCACGTAAAAAACCAGTTTGTACCTCTTGAAAAGCTCTATCAGATGGTGCAATAAAATTACTATCGAATACGTCTACTGCATCGCTAGGTGCGATTGAAGTAAAAAATGACTGTAAAAAGACACCCTTTCTTTGAATGGCTACCATGTAGGAAACAAAACCTTAAATCTAAAACGTTTTTTCTAAATTACTCGAAGTATCTATAACCAAAGTTTCAGCTCTCCACATTCAAAACTGTAGGAGTAGATAGAAAATTGTTTGGGTTTTTAAAATCAGTTGTTTGCTAGCTGCATAGCAACGGGTATGTCCTTAGCAACGAAACTCAATTGCACGCACCCAGAGCCCCTATGACACCTATTCGTAAAGTTTAATCGAAATCGGTCCATCGGTTTGGGCTGTGGAACGTCGCTTTAAAAACAACTGGACATACACACACACAGACACACAGACACACAGACACACAGACATACAGACACACACACACACACACACACACACACAGACACACACACACACACACACACACACACACACACACACACACACACACACACACACACACACACACACACACACCACACAAACAGAAAAGCCTGACAATAAGGGATACCTAGAGAATCCCTACAGACAGAAAAGACTGACAATAAAGGATACCTAGATAATCCAATGTATTTGAAGAAAGGCTATTTTATGCCCATTTTATGTTGAAAGACCCTACGGAGATTGCGAAAGTATCAGGCTATAGACAATCTACAACATAGGGCTATATCCGATATTATCTTGGTGTTCACTGCTTTAAACGGAGAAATAAGATGGATTGCTAGCACGACGGACCAATCTCATTCGGTACTGGAATAGACTGGTACAATTTGAAGATAATTCAATTACAAAATGTACATTCAAACCAGACTATAGACTGTGTTGCAAGTATTGGATCTTAAGGACATGTTTAAGAAGCTCGACTTAATCAGTTTCTAAAACACTAAGATAACACTCAATTTGAAAACAGTGAAGGGACAGATAAACTCTTACTATAGTAAACAATGGGCATATTGTCAGCAAACAATTCCTGAATTAAGGACCAATATAAAACAATTCAAAAGTGATTTTAAAAGTGAACATTATATAATATTAAGCCTGCAGAATTATGAGCGTTCACTTCTTGCGCAATTTAGGTGTGGTATCTTACCCTTTAGAATCGAGACTGAAACATACATCGGAGAAAGCCCTGAGCAAAGACTATGTAAAACGTGCCCATCAAACTCTGTAATATACGAAACTCATTCTTTTATAAAATGTGATTTATATATAGTCATTCTAAATGACATATTCTTAGATCAGTTATATGACTATTTTTAATGAATTAAGTGATCACGAAAAACTGATCAATACCTTCCCCCGTACATGTGCGAAGTTCATTGTCAAAAGCTATCTAAGGAGGAGGTCAGCTATGTATGGTAGATAAATTACCTTGGGGGAGTAATCCCTATTAACCCTGGTAAATGAGCTACCTTGGTGCATTAGGGAATATCGTGTTTCAGTACAGGGTTGGACGTACTGTGTGAAATAGACATTGCATACTGATTGCGATGTCTCGTTGCACACACTGTTTCCAAATGATTGTGACTTTATGAGTTAATATTGTATAAACATGTTATGGTGACTTGAAGGCCCAATGGGCCGGGTGTGGTAAAGAGTTTATAAAATGTGTTATTCATGTATGTAAATTCACACAGGTCATGTTAATAAATAATTTTCTTATATTATCTTATACATTGCGAAATATATCACAAATATAGTTATGAACTAGATTGATAATACATTGAGGACAATATGAAAATAGATCTTTATACTTTTCACCTGAACTTGTATACTCTGCAGCACCGTTTGCTTTGAGCACAACGTCACAACAAGCTACATAAATTAGCTAAAAAAGGCCTCCGGCTGCAGGCAGAAAACTAGACAAGACAGGCAAGTTGGACATCAAAAGCACCTCATATCAGCAACTTTGTATTTTAACATCCATTTACGTGTTTGGTTAGTGCACCCACCTCCTGTAGGAAAACCTACTTTGTGACCCAGTTACATCAGTACGACAAGATACAATCAGCGCAACAACCAATACTATGGCTATACAACAGATTGAAGCCGTTATTTGACGTCTTAGAAAGAACCGTATTTCCAGGGTAGAATGTATACAAGGAATTACGCACCACTTTGAGGAGGATGCCTACTTAAACCCTGCTGTGACCAATCTTATTATTTTGGAAGACCTCATGTCATGTCAACGGTAAACAAAGACCCAAGGATTTACATTTATTTTTACGGATGGATCTCATCATAAAAAGATTGAAAATGTGTACTTTAGTAATGACCCAACCAAGGTTCATAAGAAAAATATACAGTTTTATTTACAAATTCCTGTTAGAATTATGTAAACTATGAATATTTATGTAAACAAAACAAAGAGCAGAACTTAAATCAGAATCAACAACAACAAAATAACAGCATAAGTGCATCAGTTTACAACGCTAGATTGATTGATTGATTGGGGTTTAACGCCGTTTTTAACAATTACTCAGTCATATCACGGGGCCAGTTCACCTACTCATGTGTTTCCTGGTTTTTCTCACACCAGTACTCCACACAACAATCATCCCAAGCAATTGGTTGCTTTTCCACATAGACTTAGCCCATTGGTGGAAGACGAATGACGCATGTCGCAATGTCTTTTTTCAAACGTCGGATAGAAAGTTGGCCGAGCCGGGATTCGAACTAACAACCCCTAGATTGACAGCCCGCCTCATTAATAACTGAGCTACCGGGACTCGACTTACAACGCTAGACATGTATAGTGAGTTTAATCGCATACTTGTTCATAAATCGACTAGTACGCGCGCTTAATATAGTCTGGCTCCTGACATCCTATGATAGTACGCCACTGCGTGGTATAAACAGTATGCTTATCCGTTATATTAGAGTAAGCACTATATAAAATAGTAAACCATGCCATTGATTATGGTTATCTGCTTGTTTCTTATCGTTTCCTTATCTGCTTTATTTTTTCTCTTGGATGTAATTGAAAACCGGGAACGAAAAAAGGACGTTTGCTCGTTTGACATTTTGATGAATCAATAAAAGATCGTGGTGGTTTTGCAGTATACTCGTGTTGTAATTTCTAACACCTTTAACTTTCAGCATGTTATACCCATTCAATGTGTTGGGTCTTAATATCTCCACAGGAAACTCTCTTCCATAACAATTACAATAAACACTAAATTAGGTAGTGACCAAGTATGTATTGCCTTAATTTTCTCCCATTACAGGTTTAACCCTATCCCTCATATATACCCTTTCTGAGCCTCTGTATGAAACGACTTTTGAAATCATTGTGGCATCAGGTGAAATTGCTTATAATGAGCTTAATTGTCTCCATTTACGGTTTTAACCCTTTCCCGTATATATACCCTTTCTGAACCTCTGCAACAGACGAAATCATTGTTGCAAAAGTTGAAACTGCTATTGCTTCATTTGCCACAATAGTTTCAATTATTTTCATTTATATAACTATCATTTATAGAGATATATTTTCTGTAGGGTTAAACATCATTCAAATCATTGTGGCCAAAGAAAACATTGCTTATACTGAGCAATATCTGCATTTGCCACAATAATTTCAACACTTTCAATTATCATACTATCATTTATAGAGATTCTCTATATTTTGAACTTGATAATTTCAAAGTCGTCTGCTGCAGATTTGTTTTATGTGGGAAATACTCCATGTATGTTAAGCCTTGTGGTAGTCGGGATATATAAGGCCATGTTAGTCTAGCATGTGTTATTCCATGCAAAGCGACCAGACTTAAAAGGTAAACTTAAACCGTCTGCTCTATGTTCAATGTAAACCCGATATTGATTATTAATCATATCCATAAAAAATCGTCTGCTAGGCGTAATAGTATGATTTAACTTGACGTTGTAAACTTTACGCTCTTATTGACTGTTTAAAAGTGGAAGTTTATAAGAGGCTGTCATCTAATACTTTTAGTATGCGATTATTCTACAGTTTGCGAAGCGTGTAAGGTATGGTGGCTAGAGTGGTCCTATGAAATGTTTTTTAATGTGTGAAAGTGGGTTTATATATATATATTCGATTAGAGCTAATGCACATATATGCACTCTTATTTATTTACGTAGGTTGTGACATGTTATAAACAGTGTTTATGCTTTTCAAATTATTAGCCATGAACATTTTCTTCTCTTTGAAACAACAAATATTCAAGATGCAGTGTCATTAGATAAGGCAATTGATCGGGTGCTTGTAATGTTACGATGCAGTGTCCTCAAGAAAACAAGATAATTTAGCAGGTGTTTGAATGTCAAGATGCATTATCTTTGGACAAGGCAATTGAGCAGGTTGTTTTTAATGTCACGATACAGTGACCTTGGATAAGGCAATTTAGCGGGTGTTTGTAACGTCACGATGCAGTGTCCTTAGACAAGGCAATTAAGACAATGCAATTCAGCTGGTGTTTGAAATGTCACGATGCAATGTCTTTAGATAAGGCAATTAAGCAAGTGGTTGTAATGTCACGATGCAGTGTCCCTAGCCAAGGCAGTAAAGGAGGTGTTTGTAATGTCACGATGCAGTGTCCTTAGACAACGCAATTAAGCAGGTGTTTGTAACGTCACGATGCAGTGCCCTTAGACAAGACAATTAAGCATGTGTTTGCAATGTCACGATGCAGTGTCCTTAGCAAAGGCAATTAAGCATGTGTTTGTAATGTCACGATACAGTGTCAATAGCCAATGCAATTAGGCAGGTGTTTGGAATGTCACGATGCAGTGTCCATAGCAAAGGCAATTAAGCATGTGTGTGTAATGTGACGATGCTATGTCAATAGTTAAGACAATTAAGCAGGTATTTGTAATGTCACGATGCATTGTCGTAAGACAAGGCAATTAAGCAGGTGCTTGAAATGTCTCGATGCAGTGTCCATAGACAAGGCATTTAAGCAGGTGTTTGTAATGTCACGATACAGTGTCCTTAGACAATGCAATTAAGCATGTTCTCTTCCTGTTTCTATAATATTGATGACAAATGGTACTTGCACAGTATAATTGAATATTTGAAACTTATCTCTGAAGACGGTGTTCGATTCACTCGATACGGTTTTAATACTACTTGCAAATATTTCTTAGTCACAGCTAAATACGTTCCCACTGTTGTCGTGCCTGTATACCGAGTGCTTGTCAGCTTTCCAATTTCAATCCATGTTTTTGTTCTATTTTGTCTGCAAACAGATGCATTTTCACTGCATTCACGAAAAACAAATCTTAATACGTCATGTTTATTTATTTATTTATTATGGTTTTACGCCGCTTTCAACATTATTTCAGTTATATCACGGCGACAGTTCACTTATTCATGATCCCTTGGTAAACACACCAGTACTAGGCTAGAAAATGTGCCTTGCCCAAGGGCACTCCATCTTGACCGAGGTGCCGCGACTGGTGATCAAACCCGGGACACCCGGTTTCGGAATCCCCGACGCTTACCACTCGACCACAGCGGATTCTAGTACGTCATGTAATAGTGCAATACTCATTAAGTTTGCATCCAAGAAACATCCTGTTAACATATGTTTTTGCAGATTGCGTTTACATATGTTTGTCACTCTGCTCTATAACATTTCTTACAAAAAGTATGTTCTGGTTTCAAACGCTTTTACTGTTAGCAGGGGACATTCAACACAATCCCGGCCCGAATGATACAAGCGTGTCTTCAGAATCTAGCACCACAGAAACATACACCAGGGACATGTCAACTTTTCTCAATACACCCAATCATCTTTATATCATTCATTATAACGTCCAAATCCTTTATGTATTGCAGTATATCGTATCGACCAAGGGGGGCTCGAAGAAGGGTGAAGTGAATAACAAAGTCTGGCTGTGTGAAATAGACGTTTTAATTAATGTCGAAGAACTCTTGTGGGTCATTACTGACCCACTTAGTCAATAATAAAAAGAACATTCACTTCCCATTCTGGGCGTAGAAAGGGAAAACCTATTGAAAAAGCAATATGACAGCTTTTACCATTTGAGGAAAGATGACAAACTCTACAGTATAAACTTTACAGTAGGAAACAATATCAAATGCCTATAACGAGAAACAATTGCACCTGGTGGAGGAGGAGGTTATATTAACATAGTTTTCAGTAATTGATAAATAATGATGTGGACTGCAACAGATTTAGGCTGAGAGACCTACATATTTTTTCCATAGACTACCCCGGATAAATTTGCACAGAAACGAAACATGTTTTTCAGTAAAGTGAAATGTATACTGATGTTGAAAGACTGAATGTGAACAAAATTGGAAAAAGAAAGATTTTTGAGATATTGACTCTCAAAAAGTGTAACTGAATCAATAAATTAGGTACTCTGTGAACTCAACTAAATGGATACAAATTAAAGTTGCTTGGATCTTTGAGGAACATATTACTGCCTTTCATTGTAGCTTAAATAAAACTATTAGGATTATCAGAAAGTGAACTCAAATACAAAACTAAATGTTTTCCTATAGGTGATGAACTACACATTTTCGTTCGTTATTATCGAATAGATAAGAAACGAGTTCGGACGAGTGTGTGTAGAGGTTTGGATGCTTACAATTACACAATCCGGTTCAAAATCCTCTTCAGGCCTATACCATAGTAATGAACGAAATTGTGACATATCTATATCCGTGTCCCGTTGTAGAATCAAAACAGTTTAACTGATTGAAACACTAATACCTAACTGAAACAAAAATACCTAACGACTACTGTATTAGGTAAATCTGAGTACAACACTGACTTGTCTTTCTTAGTGCGGCCGCTTTGATAACACGAGAGAATGATTGATTGTTTGGTGTTTTACGCCGCTTTTCCGGCGCTTTCATGGTAGGTTAACAGTCAGGATTAATGATAGCTAACCCCGCGTCACCCTGAGCGCCGAGGAATTACTACCATTTACAATTAATTGAAATTATCACGATTAAGGTGGAATCATACCTTTGAAATAACTTCGTTTTTGACGTCAAAACGTACGTTTTTGCGACAATGACAGTGTTGTTAAAGAAATCACCACAGTAATTTGATTATTTCTAATTTATTCAAAATTCGCCCAAGAGATTTTTTTTAATGAAATATAATATAGAACACCTATTCATCTACCATTTGCCAAACTATCAAGCAAATCTATCGTGTCGATTTTTAATAAATCACAATGGCGTTAAGCCTCTTTTGTGCGTCGTAACGTTCACTGCGGAATTAAAAATTGAGACGCATCCAGGGTAATTAAAATGAGTACTTATTTTTTCCTTATAATTATCAATTTCATTCTTAATTTAAGCTATCCCCTAAATAAATAATGGTAGGTAGATATGTGCTTCTATTTAAAGAATTAAAGTAATTACGGTCGTAAATAATTTAGCAAAAAATAAAAAAATTTATTTGGAGTTGTCATATCAGAAACATATGTTTATCTCTGGTCATATGTATAAACTGCCTCGCTAACTTTCCTGTTCAACTGTTGTTCTATATATGAAATATACTTATCACAAATATTATATGTCACCCTTGTTTTTTTTTATCATATTTGAGATAACAGTATACAAATGTTGTTCTCAATCTGCAATTTTGAGAATTTCGAAGTCTATACCTGTCATGCAAAGCTTTCTTGGTATTCTATCCGCGATAATGTTGTTGTCGTTTGCGGCAAGTTTTTGATTAAATTGTAATTTGTGTTTACACAGCTGCGCAGTTATGTGTGATTAAAGGAATGACCATTACTATCTAATCTTATATTAACATCGATTTGAAGCGATTAATATAAACTCCGTCATGATATATAGTTCACAATTTTTCCTTAAATAGTTTTAAAGCAAATCTTGGTTTATTTAACGAACTCGCTGACTAACAATAAAATGCCATAGATATTATTTTTTTTAAAAGAAATCAATATAATTCAGAACACCATTATTTCTCCAATTTACTGAAATTTGTTAGAAATATATCGGGTGGACCTTTAGTAAAACGCTATGCCGTAATACTACTGACGTGCGCCGGTACGCGCATTGTGGAACTGAAAACTACCGGTACTTCGTTTTGTCTTGAGAATTGTTTTTTACCCTAAACCCAAATTTCATGGGTTGATTTTAAGTAAATCACAATGCCATAACACCGTAGAAGATCACACATTTGGTCACATGTTCGTACCTAATTACTTGTGTTGACGACACACTTCCAATAATAAAACAAAATGTTTCATTACCCGACTATAAAATGTCTACAATTTCTAGACACCAGTGCAATGGCATCGAAGGCTCACTACATAGTGCAGACAACGATGTGATAGCACTCCACGGGATATGTATGTAGATAATAATAGTGGGTTATTTACCAAAACTATACAAGAAAACTATACAGGAAAATATTGTCAATAAACACCTGTTTTCAAACAGCTGTAGGTTGAATTGAACTGCGGAACTGTGTGAATACAATCACGTAAAAACTTTCATAAAATCTTGTACATAAGGTTTTCCAAAGGGAAGAAAGTCAAATAGTTATTCTTGATGTTTTATCATATAAAGGGTTTCCTTAAATAACAAAAGCATAATCACGGATAGAATAGATAGAAAGCTTTACATGCTGTTCAGTTATAATCTTTGAAGTTCTGAAACTTGCTTTTTGCCTGATTAAGAGAAACGCATTCTGTATTTACTGTTATCTGAAAATACATCACAAAATACCTAGAGTGACACATATGAAAGTAATAATAAAATATATTAACAATTTCTTCCATGATAATTCTGACGATGCTCTTGTTTGAATTTCGTATCAGAAATGTTGGGTTATGTAATATCATGAAACTTCATGTAATATCGAATTAGTATTTGATGTTCCCGTATCAATTTGTTTATATAAATGTATGTATGTAACTGACGAATTACATGTATTCGAATAAGTGAAATAAAATCTATCTATAAGAACTGCAAGCGACGGTATGAGACTAATACTATTACTAATACATGGAATGTGAAATAATGATTTAACAGATAAACAGCAAAGTAGACAGGTCAATTTATAAAAAACATATTTAATATTTAAAGGAATATAATAGATACAATTTACCACTTTCGTAAAGAATAAAAATTGATTTTTTTTATGAAAAATCGCGAGTTCATTTTAAAAACCCTGGGTACGTTTCAATTTAAATTACGCAGTGTACGGTTTGTCGCGTGACAGAGCTTTAATGTCATTGCGATTTACTAAAGATCTGCATGATAGATTTTTTTGAAACTTTAGTAAATGGTAGACAAAAGGTTGTTCTAAATTATAGAAGTTTTTAAAAAATATCTCTCGGGCGAATTTTTAATAAATTTGAAATAACCGAATTACTGTTAAAATATATTAGCGAAAGTTTCATTTTTACTCCCCTTATGTTACATTAATTGTCTTTGCAGTTGTATGGAAATTGCATCACTACGTAGGTAATTGTTTTTTCTTCGGTCTGGTGTAAACTCTTTCCAAATACCATTTCAAACGAGAAAGCCATGGTGATTTCTTTAACAACACTGTCTGTGACGTTACTGGAGACGAAATGTGTCGGCCCGGATCAGTCTTCGTGGACAGCGCATGCTGATCTGGTCGATACATTACGCTTGTGACATAACTTGTGAGCGTTGTATTTCTTTGACCTTTAAAAAAGAAATAGATCGTGCATCGCGTATTTCTTACAAAATGTTATGTGTACGTAACCACCAAAAAACCCGCGAACTTAGGGCAAGAAGTCGATCCGACTGTTTTGGAAATCAAAATGTCTTTGGAAGCGCTGTGTCGGCACGTAATGTACGGTTTTTGACTATTTATGTTTCGATTAACATTGTATTAGTACACACTGACAGTAACTTTCAGATTTAATGTGATTTATAGAAGTTTGGCGAGAATTCTGTGATGTCAAAAGTCCCGAGCAAGTTTGTGCTCTGTAACGTCTGTTTATATTATTAACGAGTTGAACTTTATCTTTTGAAGTTATATGTATGTATGTATATATGTATGGGTATATGAGGTGTTCATATGTTAAGCACAGTCGATATTGAATAAAATACATCAGTACATTGACACGCTGTCTTGGTTATGCCATTTTGCTACCCGGCGAAATAGTAAAAGAATTACTTCACAGTCACCAAGATGTCTGAGGAAGGCGCTCCGCCAGTCGTTGAAGAGGAAACAGTCGGGGAAGGGAGGAGGATAAGAACTTTGACAGAGAAAGGAAAAGAACAACATGAAAGGAAGAAAAATGAACTTCAAGAACAGGTAGAAAGTGCTTGGAGTAAAGTAGAACAATTAGTAATTGACTATGACAAACATCAAGGTGACATTAATGCTTTGAAGTCTATGGAAGAAAAATTGAAACATATATTTAAACATTTCTCTAGTCAGTGTGAACAACTTTTGAACTTTCTTTGTCGCGAATACACAAAAGAAGATATTGAAGAATTAGCGCGTCACAGAGAATATTATGCGAGATGCAAAAATGTAGTAGACAATATGTTTCAAAACATTCGGGAGCAGAGATTAGAATTAGTAGAAATTATGAGTCATTCCGACAAAAGTTCTGTAGTATCTAATAAGAGAGTACAAGCAGTAATTAACAAATCAAAGTTAATATACAAGAAGAAAGAAGCAGAGATCCTGCGTCATCTAGCCATAATAAAAGTACAATTTGAGAAAATGGCATTGTCAAATTAGAGAGTGAAAATGCTGCAGCTCAAGCTGAAATTAAAGCTTTAGAAGATTTAGACTTTGAAGAACATAGTGTTACTGACAGAGAAGAGTTCACAAGAGAATATGTTCGTAAACTTGACATTAAAAATCTTTATGCTAAAAGAAGTATTTCGTCATCTAGTGAACCGCGTATGTTGCAAAGAACAAGAGCTGACAATAATGTGATACCTTCTTCTCTAGTGCCAGGTCATGAACTAGTAGAACATCTGTTAGAAACAATTGTGAGAGATTGCGCAAGAATCCAGATGAACTAGTCAACAATAGTGGTGATATGAGTCCTGAACTATATGTAATGCCAACATAAGTAATGGGTCAGTGCTTAATCCTCATGCCGCAGTCTTTAATTCAGGTGTTAATATAATGACCGAACTATCACAGTTTCTTATGAAAAAAGATCTTCAGCTTAGCCGGTTTTCACAATTTAATGACAAAGCAGAGGCGTATGCTGCTTGGAAGGCTAGTTTTTGTAGTATTGCCTCCCAGTTGAACTTGACTCCCTTTGAAGAAATAGATCTTCTTGTAAAATACTTGGGTCCTGAATCCAGCAAGTTTGCCAGTAGCATCAGATCATCAAACACATATGATCCTACAAAGGGGCTACAGAGTACATGGGCTCGTCTTGAGGAGAGGTATGGCCGCCCTGAGATTGTTGAGTACGCGTTAAAGAAGAAACTTCATAACTTTCCGAAACTGAACAAAGATATGACCAAACTGTATGACCTCCTTGACATTCTTTGTGAGGTAGAATCAATTAAAGCTAATCCGCAGTATGCTACGCTTTTATCATACTTTGACTCTTCTTCGGGGGTGACACCAGTTATTAATAAACTTCCACCAGGTATGCAAGAGAAATGGGTCTTTCGTGCAGCGAAGTACAAGAAAGATAAGTGTGTACCTTACCCACCATTCACTGTCTTTGTCTCCTTCATCCGGGAACTCAGTGAAACAAAGAATGATCCAGCATTCATATTCGAACCAGCTCCCTATCATGAGAACAGGTCCAGACATAACGTATTCAGTCGGAAGCAAGAAGTTGACCCCACCGAGCATCAAACAGAGCATGAGTTTTTGAAAAGGTGCCCTCTTCACCGTGCTGAACATTCCCTTAACAAATGTAGAGGATTCAGGTTTAAGCCAATTGAAGAACGCAGAAATATCCTTCGTGAAAATAACGTATGTTTCAGATGTTGTGATTCCAAAAAACAGTTTCTCGTGACTGTAAAACGGTAATAAAATGTTCTCACTGTGGCAGAGGTCATGCATCAGCCATGCACATAGACACAAATCAGTTTCAGACTAGATATGCTGATGGCGGGGAGCCCCCCTCCAAATTAGAAGCAGTTTCTTCAAAATGCACTACATTGTGCGGCGACAAATTCATTGGGAAATCCTGTAGCAAGACTCTTCTTGTCGATGTGTATCCGTATGGACATCACGAAAAGGCTCAGCGGGTCTACGCTATCATAGATGACCAGAGCAACAGGTCTTTGGGGTCTCAAGAGCTCTTCGACAAACTACAGATTCATGGAAAAACACACAGTATAACCTATCATCATGTTCAGGTCGTGTGACGTCACAAGGGCGGATGGCACATGCACTCTGCGTACGTAATGTAACTGGCGACACCGAAATTCTACTTCCGCCCATCATAGAATGCGACGATATCCCAAATGAAGTTTCAGAAATACCAACTCCAGACGTAGCTAAGGCTTATCGACACTTACAATATTTAGCTAAAGAAATCCCTGACCTGGATCCCAGGTGCAGAATTCAGTTGTTAATTGGCAGAGACTTACCAGAGGCTCACCATGTTTTGGAACAGGTCGTCGGGAAGCAAGGAATGCCGTTCGCTCAGAAGTTGACTTTAGGTTGGGTTATTGTTGGAGAGATATGCCTAGGTAAAGTGCATCCACCAGATGTTATTTCAGTAAATAAGACTACCATCATGTCAGACGGTAGAGGTACAATTTACGAGCCATGCCAATACTCATTAAATTTAAAGGAAAATAAGAATAAAGTGAATTCGATATCATCCGAGATGTCCAAGCGTGATTTTAGAGGCGATTCAGTTTTCACTAAGACAGCAGAAGATGATAAAGTTGGACTCTCAGTTGAAGACAAGCAGTTCCTGCTTTTGATGAAAGAAGAGATGAAAAGAGATGAAGATGGTTTCTGGACAGCCCCACTTCCATTCAAAAAAGATATACAGGGCATACCAAACAACCGAAAACTGGCATTGCGAAGAGCACAGCTTCTTGATGAAAGCCTTAAGAAGAATCCAGTGAAGAAAGCTCACTTCATCACATTTTTGGCAAAAGTTCTGGAGAGTGGTGCTGCTGAAGTAGCTCCAATGTATACTGGTGGTAATCGTTACTACTTACCACTGTTTGGTGTCTACAATTCGAAGAAACCTGACCAGATAAGAGGTGTGTTCGACTCATCGGCAGTATACCAAGGCGTTTCGCTTAACGATATGCTTATGTCTGGTCCAGACCTAATCAACAGTCTCGTTGGGATTCTCCTTTTCGCAAGGATGCCTATGCAGTTACTGGTGATGTAGAACAGATGTTTTACAGATTCCATGTACACCCTGATCATCAGGATTTCTTAAGATTCTTCTGGTACATGAATAACAATCCTGACGAAGAACTCATCGAATATAGAATGCGGGTGCATTTTTTCGGGAATTGTGCCTCTCCAGCCGTGGCGACATATGGATTGAACAAGGCTGTAGAAAATGCAGATGACGATGTTAGAGAATTAATTAGACGAAACTTTTATGTTGATGATGCTTTAACGTCAAAGCCAAACGTTCAAGAGGTTGTTGACCTCAGGAAGAGAACCCAAGCTGCGCTTAAGAATGGTGGAAACATTAGGCTACACAAAATCCCATCAAACAGTTTGGAAGTAATGAAAGCCTTCCCTAGTGACGATCTTGGAGGTGAGCTGAAGAGTTTAAATCTGAGTCAAGACACTTTACCCTTACAAAGAAGCTTAGGCTTGTCTTGGAATTTGACAGAAGACGTTTTCACCTTCCAAATATTGCTGGAAGATAAACCCTTTACAATAAGAGGACTGTTGTCAATGGTAAACAGTATTTTCGACCCCCTTGGTTTCATCGCTCCTATAACTATAAGCGGGAAGATTCTCCTCCGTGAAGCTACACCACCTGGAGTAGACTGGGATGATCCACTGTCGGTTGACCATCAGAAGAAGTCGAGTGAATGGAGAGAATCTCTACAGAATCTACAATATGTAACCACTCCTCGCATGTTAACCACAATGTCGGTTAGCTCCTCTGCGAAAATAGCTGTCTATATATTCTCGGATGCTTCAGAAAAGGCGATTGCAGCAGTGGCTTATATCAAGGTTTGGGACAAAGAAGGAACTACCAGTGTTGGCTTTCTCCTAGGTAAAGCGAAAGTGGCTCCATCCAAAGGGCACAATATCCCCAGACTTGGGTTATGTGGTGCAGTGCTTGCCACAGAATTAGCCGAGATCATATCAGCACAGTTGAATGTACCAATGAGCTTCATGACCTACTTCACAGACAGTAAGGTTGTTTTAGGTTATATCGGCAACCAGACACGACGATTTTTCACCTATGTCAGCAACCGGGTGGAAAAAATCATGATAGTATCTTCCTCGTCACAATGGCGACATGTGTCTACAGCAAGAAATCCAGCCGACTGCGCAACTAGATGTTCAACACATGTCAACAATCTCAAAGGCAGCATCTGGTTTTCAGGCCCAAGATGGCTACAAGACTTCGACAGCGAAGATAATGGAAAAGATTCGTTTCCCTTAATCAATCCGAATACAGATAAAGAACTGAAATCAGATGTGACCGTTCTCAAAATTTCAACAAAAAGTATTTGTAACCTTGGATGTGAACGTTTTAACAGGTTCTCGACTTGGAAGTCGCTTGTTCGAGCTATAACATTACTTAAGCGTGTTGCCCGTTCACATAAAAAGTCTGTAAACCAAGACTGCATTGGAGAGTTTAAAGCTGCAGAAACAGTAATTTTGAAGGAAGTACAAAGAGAATGTTTCTCAGCAGAGATTTCACGTATCACTGAAAAAAGGGGTCTGCAAAAAACAGCAACATTGCAGCCCTTTCACCATTTCTAGATGGCAATTGTCTTCTGAGGGTTGGCGGACGCCTTAATCGCATCATCGACCAAGTACCAATAGAAGAGATCAACCCGATTATACTACCAAAGAACCATCACGTTTCATTGCGTCTGATTCAGCACTATCATGAGTCTGTGAAGCACCAAGGCCGTGTTCTTACTGAGGGTGCCCTGAGGAGTGCTGGCTATTGGGCGATTGGAGTAAAACGAATGATTTCCTCGTTTATTTACAAGTGTTTCGCATGCCGGCGCCTGCGCGGTAAAACGGAGGAGCAGAAAATGGCCGACTTACCCGAGGACAGACTAACCCCGGGTCCTCCATTTACATCAGTAGGGATAGATGCTTTCGGTCCATGGCAAGTTATGACGAGAAAAACAAGAGGTGCTGCCAATAGCAAGAGATGGGCCATTTTGTTCACATGTTTAACCACGAGAGCAGTACATATCGAATTGGTTGAAGAAATGTCCAGTTCCAGCTTTATCAATGACCTGCGTAGATTCCTGTCTATCCGCGGTCCCGTGAAGCTTTTTCGGTCAGATAGAGGAACCAATTTCATTGGAGCAGTTGATTATTTGGGCATTGATGCTATCAAGGTAGAAGATGGCCCAGTAAAGCGTTTTTTGTACAATAGTGGAATACAGTGGATTTTCAATGTACCCCATGCATCACATATGGGTGGCGCCTGGGAGCGGATGATTGGCCTTACCCGCAAAGTGTTGGATTCTGTTCTGTACGATTCCCGACATCGTCCATTAACCCACGAATCTCTTACAACTTTCATGGCAGAGGTTACCGCTATTCTCAACAACCGACCTCTTGCGCCGATATCAACCGATCCTACATCAGCCATGATTTTGAGACCATCAATGCTTCTTACTGGCAAGGTGGATATCTTAACAGCAGTGTCAAATGACATATCGGAAAAGGATGCCTTCAGAGCCCAATGGAAGAGGGTTCAAGTATTGGCCGATACGTTTTGGCGACTTTGGCGAAGAGATGACCTTCATCTCCTACAGGTTCGCAAGACATGGTGTGTCGATATCCCCAACCTAAAAACTGGTGACATCGTACTACTAAAAGACTCGCGTGTTCATAGAAATCAGTGGCCACTTGGAATTATTGACAATACATTCAAAAGCGCGGACGGCAAGGTGCGAAAAGTTGAAGTGCGCATTACCAAGGACCAAAAAACATCATCTTATTTACGTCCCGTGAACGAAGTTGTTTTATTAATCGCGTGATTCTAGTCTAATATTGCTTAAGATAGTGAAACCCTCTTCTAGGGTACCAGACGGGGAGTGTGACGTTACTGGAGACGAAATGTGTCGGCCCGGATCAGTCTTCGCGGACAGCGCATGCTGATATGGTCGATACATTACGCTTGTGACATAACTTGTGAGAGTTGTCTCTATTTGACCTTTAAAAAAGAAATAGGTCGTGCATCGCGTATTTTTTACAAAATGTTATAAAAAATCCGCGAACTTAGGGCAAGAAGTCGATCCGACTGTTTTGGAAGTCAAAATGTCTTTGGAAGCGCTGTGTCGGCACGTAATGTACGGTTTTTGACTATTTATGTTTCGATTAACATTGTATTAGTACACACTGACAGTAACTTTCAGATTTAATGTGATTTAAAGAAGTTTGGCGAGAATTCTGTGATGTCAAAAGTCCCGAGCAAGTTTGTGCTCTGTAACGTCTGTTTATAGTCGTGAATAGACATTATTAACAAGTTGAACTTTATCTTTTGAAGTTATATGTATGTATGTATATATGTATGGGTATATGAGGTGTTCATATGTTAAGCACAGTGTCAGATGAGATTTTCCTTTGCTTTGACTCAAGAGCGTTACCTGTTGGATTTAGGTGTTGTCATGCATCAAAGTAAAGAGAGTATGGAGTGAGTTAGAATGGGAAAGTGGTGTGAGCTAGTCATTTAAACAAAAGTACATTGAAACCTTTTTTTATATTTTCAGTCTTTTACCATATTGTCAGCACGTCGATATTGAATAAAATACATCAGTACATTGACACGCTGTCTTGGTAATGCCATTTTGCTACCCGGCGAAATACTGTCATTGTCGCAAAAACGACGTTATTTCAAAGGTATGAATCCACCTTAAAGTATACCTATCCATGACTACCGTCCAGTGAACTTTTCAAAGACACGTGTTTAAGACGTTTGCATTCGAAAAACGTGTTACAAATCTAAGACGTTAAGAACGTTTTTACTATGTCTTTCAAACGTTGACAAGACTTAAATGGAGACGTTTTCAGAAAGTTATATGTTTAAAACGTATGGAAAACTGCATCGGTATGAGGCAAATATGCATCGAAAACGTTTTAAAAACATTAAATACGTCACACAAACGTGACGAAGGCGTTCCCAGCTAACACGTAATACACGTGTTAATCACATCACCCAACGCATTAAAATCACATATATCTAGACCAGTGAGTCTATATCGGGTAATACATAGTATTATAAAAGAAGCATTTTTTAATAAAACCTTGCATAACTATGTTTTATAACTTCGACAAAATCGTTTACCCAAACTAGTACGATGCTAGCTGGGACAGTCTTTTTGTGGTTGAGTTTGCTGGTAACTTTGTAAATTAATGTCTATTTCCCTTTACTCGGCATGCAGTTCGTATCGGACTGTTTTGGTGTGAAGTATTTTGTTGAAGTTTTATGATGGAATCATCCATCATACGCGACAGCAAACTTAATTTAAAGTAGACTTAAAATACAGAAAAAATTATTCGAAAGTGGAGTATGGATATCAACGGTAAGACAATCCGTTTTCAGTATTATCAGGACATCTTAAAACAACAGCTTAAAACAACAACACAGAACTAAGAAAACAAAGACATTCTTATTAAATCTTATACCTATAAGCTTTTCAAATATATTAGAGGAAAACGATATCACTCCCTGGATTTAAAAATACTTAAATAATGTTCATTTCTCTTATTAGGAAACCCCGCACAACTCGCACAATTGTGGCCATATGTATAAGGACCGCAACAAATTGAAAAACATTAAGAGTTACGCATAAAGAACATTTATGCCAAATTATATTCGAGTCCGGTCTGTACTTATAGACGAAAAGTATTGGTATTTTCTGTTTTGTTTCGCGTTTCATTTCCCTTCTCTCGAACTTGATACATCTTGCCTGTATTTGAAGTTAACGTCGCGGACGTCTGTTGAGATATATTGGTCCTATAACCTCCTCTCCTCTTAGGTCACTGGAATTCTTGATAGTATCGATCACTTGCTCCAGATGACTCATTCTCATGTTGGTATTGTTGTTGTAGTTAACCTCTATAAGACAAACAATTTTAGTATAAAAATAGTGTAGCAAAAGGCGAAATTGCACATTATGATTACATTTTCATTTTGCCTATTTTTTCCACCAAAAGACGTGTTGCAGAGGCGTCAAAAAGCACGTGAATGAGGGAAAAGGTTAAAGGGAAATTCAAAGATTTTGAGATTTTTTGCAAAAACTTCCGCACAAATGTCTTTTACTTTACATCTATTTAATTCATTGTGGTCTATTATAATCAGATATTTCAGCAAACAGAATAATTTCTTTATCTTTTGTTTATGATTTAGCTTGCAGAAATTATGGATACTTAATAGTTAGATGTGTGAAAAGAGTCATAATATTTAAGTTTACAAAAATATCAATTGCTCTTCACAGCAATTTGTTCACAAATTTAACCATAACAACCACTGCCACCATATAACTCTTCAAATTGAAAAGTGTAAACTAGAAACAGACGGAGACAAGTATATACAGCCTAATATTTGATCACACAAACGATTAAGGAAGCAATCCTTACTGACCTTCTAAATACTTTCGAGTGAAGATTGCATGTGAAACATAACTTTAACGTCTTAGCGACGTTTTCGCCTACCAAGGTTTGAGCGGCAAAATAGAATTTTGTTGTTGTTCTCGTTTTTTACAGTTACAGCAATGGTTATGGATGCTTCATACATTACTGTATGACAAATATTTATGGATACTTTATATCAAAATGTACTTACCATATTTTAAATCACTTTTGCAGCTACAATCCGATTGCGTTGACCGTGGAAAAAATCACGTGAGTAAATTGGGCGCCTAAAATAAGACTCGCATGACAAATGACGTGGGATATAAATACGAAAACGTTTTCACTACATAGTAAATATGTTATCGTTTGTTATTCAAATTTATCATCACCAATATTAGATCTAATATGAAGGAGAATATTACGAATTTTCTCTCCTCTTAGTCATTAACAAGTTATTCTTATGTTCCCTATGTATACCCAATGGGTACTTCTTGAATCCGTTTAATAGACGTTGTCATCTATCCTTGACCAAATTCCCAGTGAACCACAGGTTCTGGCAACGAAGAGGTATTTGGGTAGTAATGGTATGCAAATACGCCTCATACACGTGCGCTAGACCTTTTGCAGAATTTCAATGTCTACGCTAAGTGTTCAAGTGCTTTTAAGTAACAAAACGTTTTAAAGACGTCATGCAGAAATTTTCTGTGCTGCAAAATTTCTCGAGCATGTGACGTCTTGCATGAAAAACTACTTAACGACGTATTTTGTTTCAACGTCTCCAATAAATGTTCACGTGGTTATAAGTCACAATACGTTTTTCAAGACATCATGCAGACGTCCTAATCTTTGCCTCACGTGTATGAGACGTCTTGCATACCAAAACTTCCAAAAGACGTCTTCGTCACCAAAACGTGTGGTTCACTAGGTACTCAGCTGGAACATTTGATCTGATATCCAAAATATAGGTTTGGTCGATTCCGTCTGTCTGTCTGTCAGTCCCGCCTAACCTTGTCCGGCCCGCATCTTAACCATGCGTCATAGGATTTAAAAGAAACTTGGCACAAACGATCACCATGATGAGGCGGCGTGTCGCGCACAAGACCAAGGTCTGTACCTTAAATGTCAAGGTCACACTAAGAGGTCAAAGGCCAAAATAAGTACTGTTTGATAGTGTTACCTTGTCCGGCACGCATCTCCACCATGCATCATAGGATTTCCGAGACACTTGCCACAAACGTTCACCATGATGAGGCTGCGTGTCCCGCACAATACCCATGCCTGAACCTCAAAGGTCAAGGTCACAGTTAGAGGTCAAAGGTCAAAATGAGTACTGTTTGATAGGACTGTACATTGTCCGGCTCACATCTAAACCATGCATCATATGATTCCCAAGTTACTTGGCACACATGTTTACCTCAAATGTCAAGTTCACACTTAGAGGTCAAAGGTCAATATGTGTACTGTTTTATAGGACTGTAAATTGTCCGGCTTACATTTCAACCACGCATCATAGGATTCCTAAGTTACTTGGCACAAATGTTCACCTCAAATGTCAAGGTCACACTTAGAGGTCAAAGGTCAAAATAAGTACTGTTTAAAAGGACTTTACATTGTCCGACCCGCATCTCAACCATGTATCGTAGGATTTCAAATAAACTTGGCATAAACGTTCACCATGATGAGACGGCGTGTCCCGCACAAGACCCAGGCCTGTATCTCAAATGTTAAGGTCACACTTAGAGGTCAAATGTCAAAATAAGTACTGTTTGATAGGACTGTACTTTGTCCGACCCGCATCTCAACCGTACATCATAGGATTTCAAAGAAACTTGGCACAAACGTTCACCATGATGAGGCGGCGTGTCCCGCACAAGACCTAGGCCTGTACTTCAAATGTCAAGATCACACTTAGAGGTCAAAGGTCAAAATGATAACTATTTGATAGGACTGTACCTTATCCGGCTCACATCTCATCCATGCATAATAGGATTCCCAAGTTACTTTGCACACATGTTCACCTCAAATGTTAAGTTCACACTTAGAGGTCAAAGGTCAACTGTTTGATAGGACTGTACCTTGTCCGACCCGCGTCTCAACCATACATCATTATATTTCTATGAAACTAGGCACAAACGTTCACTATGAAGAGGCAGCGTGTCGCTCTCAAGACCCAGACCTGTACCTCAAATGTCAAGGTCACACTTAGAGGTCAAAATGAGTACTGTTTGATAGGACTGTACCTTGTCCACTTGTCCAGCCCGCATCTCAACCATGCATCATAGGAGTCCCAAGTTACTAGGCTCACATGTTCTCTATTATAAGGTGGCGTATCACACACAAGATCCAGGTCTGTACCTCAAATGTCAAGGTCACAGTTAGAGGTCAAAAGTCAAAATGAGTACTGTTTGATAGGACTGAACCTTGTCTGGCACATATCTCAAACATGCATCATAGGATTCCCAAGTCACTTGGCACACATGTTCACCTCAAATGTCAAGGTCACACTTACAGGTCAAAGGTCAAAATGAGTACTGTTTGATAGGACTGTATCTTGTCCTGCCCGCATCTCAACCATGCATCAAAGGAGTCCCAAGTTACTAGGCTCACATGTGCTACATTATAAGGTGGCGTGTCACGCACAAGATCCAGGCCTGTACCACAAATGTCAAGGTCACACTTAAAGGTCAAAGATCAAAGTGAGAACTGTTTGATAAAACTGTAACTTGTCCGGTCCGCATCTCAACCATGCATCATAGGATTCCCAAGTTACTGGGCACACATATTCACCATGATGAGGTGACATGTGGCACACAAGACACATGCCTGTACCTCAAAGGTCAAGGTCACACTTAGAGGTCAAAGGTCGAAGTAAGAAACCATGCATCACATAATTCCCAAGTTACTGGGCACACATGTTCACCATGATGAGGTGACATGTGGCGCACAAGACACAGGCCTGTAACTGGAAGGTCCATGTCACACTTACAGGTCAAAGATCGAAATGAGAAATGTTTGATAGGACTGCATCCAAAATGTATGCAGTGCATTGCTGTTTTTGTCAACAAATGCACATACAATACACAATGTGCTGTCTTCGTCCGGTAGGGGACTTTTGTATTGCTTGCAATACCACATTAACTTGTTAAGTTTACTTCAATTGCGAAACAAGCTTACAGCTGATATTAATCCCGCCCGATGTCTACTTCATAGAAATTTAACCAGAAAAATCCAAATGGCAGAAAAGGCTCCTGGCGGTATACGAACCCGAGACCTTTAGTACGAGAGACCAACTCATATCATAATTTTTTTTTAATTATCTTTAGTTTTAAGGAATTTGCTAAGCTATCATGTTAAACAAAATACTGCGATTGTTTGTCTATGATTTAAACGTATCTAAAGTTGAAAAGAAATGTTTGTCTTTTGGACTTGTACAGACTTGTATCATCTGAAACGTCATAAATCGGTTTGTAAGATGGAGCCTTCATCAGTTATACCGAATCGGTTCAGCACTGGGCTGTTTCACACCTGCTGCTCAGAGCTAGATGTTGTTTGGAACAGACAGTTCAAATAGACGCTTAGTTAGTTTCGCGACAACCCTTCAGCACACATGTATACGCTGAACAGATAGTCCAAAGACCGAAAATGACAGTTGAATCTACAAATCTAAGGCAATATGAGCCGAGACAACAAAGTAATACATTTAGTCCCAGATGAACATAGGCCAGGTAGCCTAAGTAAAAATGCATATATCGTCCCAAATAGCTGCCAGACTTTTCGACCCTCCGACCTTCAAACACCCGATTAACACGACTTCTAGACCTCTCGTTAATATTGTAATAATAATATGTTTGGAAAAGGGTTAATTACTCAGTATCACCCAATTGCTGGACGTGAATATTTCCATAGAACGCAAGAGCAATTTCTCCTTTTCTTACAATGTTTATAAGTAGACTATCCTTCATAGAAACTTTTCTTATATTTTGCTAATAATGTTTATGTTTTAAAAGTATGATAGAGATGCAGATTGCTAGTTAGAGGTAAGATGGTGAAATATTCCAACTTGCTAAACATGAAATTTACATAGTGCGCACGTGCAATTTCTCATTTTCTTACAATATTATAATATTCCAACGCATTAATATAAGTAGAATTTCCTTCATATAAACTTAACCGTATTAGAACACCTAAATTACTATATAGATAAACAAGTCATGTGTTTCAATTGTATTCCAGATAAGCGTGTCACGTGTTTCAATGACAGTATTACCAATTTAGATTACAAAGAAATGACAACTACCTGTTAATGAAAACATTTAGTTAACAATGATGTAAATGAAAAGTTGAATTATCAGACAGTCTAGCATGTTTTGAACGACTATCATATCATACAGTAGTTGATTTTTGAAAACATTATGGCAAAAGAAAAGCAATTTCTCCCGTATTTGTAAAGATACAAGACCTGATTAAATACAACTTAAAATTGCTATTAGTTTACACATATATGGAAAACATGTTCCCACTTTCTGATGCTGCAGCAACAAAAGTTATACATACAATTCAATTATTTGGACAGTTTTAAAGGAACATTTTTAAATTGGTCCTTTGGTCTAGGAAGAGAAGATGTTTGTAGTAAAAAAGGAAGGATGGACTCCGCAATTTGTGTTCAACTGTAGCTAGCCTGAGTCCATGACAGCTGTGTTTTTATCAATCAATATGGCTTGAATACCAATTGTAGAGGGTCGCAAAAGGAACATTTATGTCCAATCATTTTGGAATCAGAAAAGCAGATTCAGAGGAAGAATTTTTAATTGATGTCTTTTTATCCCTTTTTAATACCACCTGGTATGCTGGCTGTGTTGACAACCATTGTAAATTGATTGAACATATTATGTAAAGGCACACTGAATGATTATTAAAGCTATCTTGAAATCCGACAAGTGTTATCATTTATCATTTTGTCTCTTTTTTGATGCCATCCTGCAGCCATGTTTTATCAGGAAATCAAAATAGTTTGAACAAGTTTTTGATAGGGCATCTAAAGGAAGATTTCTATAAACAACAGTCAGAGACTGATAATTATAAAATATGTTATAACAAATGCATACACAAGATAAGATACATTTTTTATATTTCTTAATGGTGTTACTTTGGAAAAAAACCACCATATGCACAATAATGGAGTAAACATGTATTCTTCCAATTTCCTGTATCAAATTGTTTAAAGCAAGGAAATATAACCTGGTGAAAGGAGAAGTTCCGCTCTTAATGCCAAGTCATGCTGAAACAAGTTTAACATTGACTTGACAATATTTTATTAATTATTATATTGACTTTATATTTTATTTATTGATTTATATTTTTAATAGTATTTAGTTCATGTGAAAGCCGCCAATTCCCCTCACCACGTGTTTCCTTGTTGTCCCGTACTGTACTCCACATACAACTATTTACCTTACTACACAGATATTAAGTAATTTGCATTGTCCTTTTATATAATTTGGATTTTCTAAGCATGTACTTCTATTATTATAACCATAACATACTGAGAGTATCTTAAATAGCACCATCTGAGGAAAAATGACAGAGTAATTGAAATCATGTTGAAAACATTGTGGAAAAGGGGAGAACTGAAATTTATATGAGCACTTTCTTCTTACCTATACAAATAAACTATACAATTTTCCTTTCCGACATGTTCACCCCTAAGGGTCGAAAAGTCGTGCAAATCGGGGGTCTAAAAGTCGGAGGGTCGAAAAGTCTGGCTACCGTCCCAATGGTACATGATTCTCAGCTTAGACATTGTGACCTGCGAAACAACCCTATTATCGTCGACGTGTCTCGTGACACAATAACAATATCGATATACACGTGTATATGCAACATATTAAACAATTTTAAAACAAGATTTGTCAATGATATGGTTGAAATTACAGATAAGAACATTGACGATGAGGCACAACGAAGGAAAATAATTTACCCACAAATGAAATACACCAGTTAAATAATTGAAGAATAATGACGAGACGATGAATTCATAAATAAAATGAGAAGTTTACGTTGATAAAGATATGAGATAAATCTTGAAATAAACATTGTGTTTCATTAACAATATGAGAAAACTTACCAATAGTAATTAGATGTTAATTCTGTAAAGCCGAATCACTTGTTTGCACAGCCCTAAATTCTAACTGAACGTTTTAACAGATATTATAAAACAATATGGTGCGGGTTTGACGGTTGATGGGTCGTTATATAATGTGAAAAGTCAGGTGCTGAGAACATGAGATTAAAAAAGGTAAGGTGCGTAGCAATTCGATTCTAGATCGTGCGTAAAATTGGGAACCAGTTTTCTTTTAGGCCACAATAAATTGTTATTATTGCCTAAAGTGTACAATTGCATAAGCATATGTTTCCTATTTAGAATATGACTATGGCGTCTCTCTCTCTCTCTCTTTCTGACTGGTAACACATATTAAGCATATCCAGCTTTATTATCTATTGTTTGTAAAACGGTAAAAGCATTTAACGTATCCCAAGCTATAGTGTTTAATATGTGTCCAATAGGTAAAACATATAAATAATTCAAGCTGTATTTATGCAAATAAACAGGTTTTCTCCGTAAAGTCGGCAACAGAGTTATGTAATACAGTGTGCGTATATGATAGACGCTACCAGCGTAATTTCCGAGTTTCGCTCCTAAGACATAACAATGTTTCTGTAACACGTTGAGATGAACGAGATTAAAAAAAACAGCGAATACTCCCATAAATGCTGAGCGACAGGACGTTGCGACATTCTCTGGATTACCATTGCACTAACTATTTCATTGTCTCCGTGGTGCAGTGATTAGAGCGTCCGCTATAGAAGCAGAAACCAAGGTTTGACCCGATCAAACCAAATTCCTTGAAAATGGTAGCAATGGCTTCCCAAAATGGTGCCAATTGTGTCAGTAGAAATGAATTTGGTAGTACTAGTACATGGCATAAGACATATCCTGATATAAAACAAATATTGTTGAAAGCGGTGTAAAACACCTTTCAAATAGTTATTTTCCATCAAATACCCTTACGTATTACTTTGAAAACTAACTTCTGTTAAATTAGCAAGGACCATTCGGTCAATTAAAACCTCAATCGTTTACGTATCATAGTGGATTAAGACACCAAATATTCGAACTGATGAAATGTCCGAGAGACGCATTCTAATAACACTGGGCAAATGTATAAGAAGAGAATACTTTAGCTGATGTATCAATCCGAAAGGTAATGAATTATGATAAAGCTACGCCACTGACGTTCTATTTATACTTCAAGGTTGTGCTGAACAATCCCTTTGCAATTTTATAAAAGCATCCCTTTACTTGCCCGTAGCCAGGTAGCTTAACGGATCTGTAAATAGAGGTTTATACTATATGTATGCAAACACCTGTGCTAAATATGTTCTAGTCATAGCCAAAACCAATAGAAATAACAATGGTTACATGCTTTGCCTCAATAAAAAAATGTACATTTAGACTTAAGGAATAAAGTCATAAAATATTCGCATTAAATTCATTTTATTGATTGAACATATACGCCAACTAATGGTTAATCTACCCTATTAAGTGATATAATAATAATAATAATAATAATAATAATGATAATAATAAGGCATAACATATGGACAGCTATGTTGTTGGTAGACTAAATGTCAATGTGATTATAACTGAGTTGTAGTTATGGAAACGTAATCTAACGTTATTCGTATGAATTACAAAGGCCAGGTCACCAATGGATTGCCTTTGCAAATCATTTTATTAAAATGCATAACAATGTTTTGTCCATTCACCTGACAAGAAGTATGTGAGATGTTTTAAATGAGTGCAGTAAGCCAGGGTTTCGATATCTTTCTACATGTTAGTTTTAACCTATCTATTTTAGACTCCAATTGTTTTCTCTGAAAATTAGAATAGTGAAGGAAGAAAACCGCCCCCTCATTTACAAGTGATTGTAAAATCTTAAGCGAATGATTGTTAACAAGTCTTACGTATTCATATTATTTCCCATACTATTTGAAACGTTTATATCTTCGGACTTAACGGAATTCAGGTTATATCAATAGAAATATAGAGATACGCATCGGGAAACTCACAAAACAGACTACAAACACACCTTGTAAATTATTATAAAGGCCTAAACATAAGAGTTACTTGTATCTTACTGACACGTTTGTACACTCAGTGCATCCGGTACAACGGTGTATTACACCATTACACACGGTACCACGTGGAATTACACCACTACACACGGTACCACGTGGAATTACACCACTACACACGGTACCACGTGGAATTACACCACTACACACGGTACCAAGGGGGGTATTATACGTTTATCGGTACAAGGTTATTAAAATATGTTTACGATTATGGCACACTGGTTATTAAAATGGTCTGTATTGTCTGACCATTTTAGCATGTAGAATACACATGTATCAGATGACTTCTAAAACGTTAGAACAAAAGACGAAACTTTCCTTAAAACGAAACTCCCAATTTAACCATTTAACATACTAGCAGTTGAATTTTGTGTGACAAAGGGGTCTGTTGCTCATCATGGAAAATGCCCTCCGTTGGCACACTGTTTTCAATAAAATTAAATGGTTAAACCTTTTATATGTTTTCAAAATTGTCTGCATAAGGTTTGCTGCATTTCGAAAAAGGTTACGTATGCAAGGTCGTATCATTCACATTTCATTTTAAAACGGTTATTTTATCTTGCATGTCCTTTCCTGTCTTATTGATAACCTCATTCTTACTCATCGTGTTTCACGCCGAGTCTCACAAAGACCTGACAACTGAACTATTTGATTTGTTATTGTATATTTACTTGTATGTGTCTGCTTGAATTATATATAGCATATTTTCATGTAAAATCTTGTAACTTTTTAAAGACATATATTTCCTATATGAGCCTAGTTGATAAACTTAAACTAAGTAATAGTATGATGTTTCTGCTAGCTACTTTAAATAAGTGTTTAGTTGAACACACTTTCACGGCATTTAATTGGTCATTATATATATATATATATATATATGTATATATACCGACGGTCAACTCTGAGCAGAAAGAAGAATAGAGCTACCTACTGTTTAAGAGGTCTCTGAGACCATTTGGGATAACTAAGTCTGGTCCGTCATATGTTAAACATTTAAATATCGCGATTTAACCCTTTCTACATGAAGACGCATTTTGACGCATCTGCGGAAGCCTCCCGTAGAAAACATTTCTTAATAATGGCGAATTTCTCTTTTATCACATTGTTTTCAACTTTTTGCAATAGTTATACTTTCTGCTGCATGTTTGGATTATGTAGAAATGTGTTAAAAATACAAATATATACAAACTAAAGGTCGACGTCTGCAACATTTTATTTCTTGCATAATACACATGTGATTTTATTTTTTTGTGGTAGTAAATAAATCAAATAAATGTTGCAAATTGTCTTCATACAAGGTATAATGTCGCTCACTACGCTAATAGACTACCATTGTGTAAGCCTGTATACTGTTCAGATGTCCGGTTTCTAACTGACCGGATTAAAGGTTCTAACTCACGCCCTTATGATGCTATTCGAATACCCGCGACTAAGTAAACATACATTATTCTTTGTCATTTGTATAGATCATATATTACAGACACTATTTGGACATGCCAACAGTTCATGTGGGATATTTAAAACGTTTTGTTGCAAAACAACACTGACCTTGAGCTCTGTGTTTCAATTATTAATCGGTTATCTTTTATTTAAGCAAACATATTTACAAAAATATTCACATGCATCTAAGTAAGCACCGTACATGTTTATTTATCGGACACTATCGGTACACAAATACTTGTTGATATTGCTTGTGACATATTCGGAATGCTATATTGACATGAATCTGGGTTACCATTGTTCATGTTTATGTATTGGACACAACTGATACATTAGTACTGGTTGATATGTGAGTGATATAAACCCTTATAATGCATGCTATATTGACATAAATATGGTTTACCATCGTACATATAATGTTTTGGATAACATTTGTACATACCTATTGATATTGTGTGTGTGACATTTATAATGAATGTTATATTAACATGAATCTGGTTTACTATAGTAAATGTTTATTTCCTGGATACAATTGGTATATTAGTACTTGTTGATATTGTGTGTGATAGAACACATTTATAATGAATGTTATATTTACATGAATATGGTTAACCATAGCATATGTTTATTGGTATGTAAGTACTTGTTAATATTGTGTGTAACAATACCCCTTATAATGACAGTTATATTGGTTTGAATTTGGTTTACCATTGTACTTGTTTATGTATTGGATACCATTATAATTGTTTATGTATTGGATACCATTATAATTGTTAATGTAGTAGACACCATTGGTACACGAGTTATTGTTGGTATTGTGTGTGACAGAACATCTTACAATGTATCTTATATAAACATGAATCTAGTTTACCATAGAACATGTTTATGTGTTGGATACCATTAGTACATTAGTACTTGTTGATATGTGTGTGACATACATCCTTATAATGTATGAATATTGACATAATTCTGGTTTAACATAGTAAATATTTAAGTATTGTATACCATTGGTACAAACATACTTGTTGATATTGTGTGTAACAGAACACCTTATAATGAATGTTATATTGACATAATCCAATTTAATAAAGTTAAGGTTTATGTATTGTATACCATTGATACATTAGTACTTGTGGATATGTGTGTGACAGAACACCTTATAAATAATGTGATATTGATACAAATCTTATTTACTATCATAACTACTTATTTATTGAATACCATTGGTATATTAGTAACTGTTGATAATGTGTGTGTGATAGAACCCCTTTTAATGACAGTTATCTTGGTTTGAATCTGGTTAACCATCATACATGTTTATGTATTGGACACCATTGGTACTTGAGTTATTGTTGGTATTGGGTGTGACCCCTTATGATGACTGTTATATTGACACGAGTCAGGTTTACCATCGTACATGCTTATGTATTGGATACCATCGGTACAGGAATACTTGTTCCTATTGTGTGTGACAGAACAACCTATAATAAACTTGAAACAGTCGGTCATACCTTGCAAAAATATCGGTCGATGCAATGTATTCTAACCGGGTCGCTCGATATCTCGTCGATATGGAACACTATTTACTCAGTAGCTTGGTAGTACAAGGTGAAGTTAAAGTGGACGAAAGATAATTACAGTTCAGGTAGTAAAGTATTATGTCGTTTTCTGTATTGGAATGAGATTCATTTATTGAAGAAATCAACTGTGTTTGACGTCTATGTAAAATACTTTATTCAACTTCATGCAGTGATTATACTTTCATTGACAGAGCACTTTCATATTTGTGTCTAGATGTTTTAAAGTCGTCTGCAGGAGATGTGTGTATATGGGAAAGGGGTTAAGAGTGTTGAAGTACAGCCATACATCGTATCGAGTTTAGGGTCAGATTGGTTCTCATAAGTAGAGAGTAAATGTTCTTAACCTTGACAGTAAAGATGTTTCCGTCTGCTACCTGACAAAAGAAGTACATTTACGACTGAAAAACAGGGTTGACCCTGTTTGGACTGCTGTTCACAATGATCATTGCAGTTAACGTAGATACTGATCAGGCGCTGTGATTTAAATGATAATATAATAACTAAACAATTATGTTACCACATACGATACGCGTTTTATGACGCATCTGTAGCAGAGGAAATTTCTCATGCGGCCATTGTTGAGTGTCCTAGGGCAAGGCACATATTCTAGCCTAGTACTGGTTTGGTAACCCAGGAATAACGAATTAGTGAGCTGTCGTCGTGTTATAACTGATATCATGTTAACATATGTGTTACATCTTAAACAAACCTAAACGAAAACATTTTAGGAAAAGGAGAACTTGCTCATAATAAGCATAATTACCTTTTACCACAATGTTTTCACCTATACGCAGTTATTATATTTCATTTTAATAGAAATTCCATGTTTCTTCCTAAATGATTTCGAAGTCGTTTACTGTAGAATTGTATGTGGGAAAGAGTCAAATCATGCAGATCAATCTATTAGATCTGCGAAATTGAAAATCCTGCGTATGTTAATAGCAACAGCTAGTTAAGCGATATATGCAGCAGACGAAATTGGAATACATTTTAGCAAAAGGAGAACTTGCTCATATTAAACATATACACCTTTGCCATAATGTTTTTAGCTATATACAGTTATTATATTTTCATTCAATAGAATTTCCATATTTCTTCCTTAATGATTCCGAAGTCGTTTACTTTAGAATTGTAAGTTGAAAAAAGTTGAATCATACAGGCCAATCTGTTAGATCTGTGTAATCAAAAATCCTGTGTATGTCAGTAGCAACCGTTAAGACATATTTGCTTTTTGTGATTTTTAACACTTTCCCAAATGCAGACGATTTCTAACGCATCCACAGCAGACGACTTTTGAAAACATTGTGGTAAAAGGTATTCAGTATTTCCAACTCTATTCAATGATTAAACTTTCTTTTATAGAGGATTACTATATTTGAGCCGTTCGACGAGAAAAACCAACATTGTGGATTCTGCGTAATGTATCGACCCAGATCAGCCTGCGCAGTCTACGCACGCTACTCCGCGCCAACATATATACTTAAAGAGTAATGATTTCTGAAACAGCGGCATGCTTAGGCTGTGTCGGGTCGATACTTTACTTTTAGTCAAAACAATTGGTTTTCTCGTAATTCGGCTCATATGTTATCGAAGTCGTCGGCTACAGCTTTATAATGTATTTGGGAAAGAGGTTTATTGTTCACATACAGTTTCTAAAGAGTTATATATAACCTTTAACGAGAAGAGGGAAACAAACGCTGCTGGAAATCCAGCCACTGTAATTGTTATCTATTTGAGATCTTTCATGAGAAGAGAGACACAGACGCCGTTGGAAATTTAGCCACTGCAATTGTTATTTATTTGACATCTTTCATGATACTGTAATTGTTATCTATTTAAGATCTTTGGTGAGAAGGGGGAAACAAACACAGCTTTAAATCTAGACACTGTAATTGTTATTTTTTTGAGATCTGTGATGAAAAGGGGGAAACAAACACAGCTTGAAATCTAGACACTGTTATCTATTTGAGATCTTTGATGAGAAGGGGGAAACAAACACAGATTGAAATCTAGACACTGTAATTGTTATCTATTTGAGATCTATGATGAGAAGGGGGAAGCAAATACAGCTTGAAATTTAGACACTGTAATTGTTATCTATTCGAGATATTTGATGAGAAGGGGGAAACAAACACAGCTTGAAATCTAGACACTGTAATTGTTATGTATTTGAGATCTTTGATGAGAAGGGGGAAACAAACACAGCTTAACATCAAGACACTGTAATTGTTATCTA
Source organism: Serripes groenlandicus (assembly GCA_031761405.1). Taxonomy (NCBI): domain Eukaryota; kingdom Metazoa; phylum Mollusca; class Bivalvia; order Cardiida; family Cardiidae; genus Serripes; species Serripes groenlandicus. The sequence continues at coordinate 63,167,162 of JASEVX010000008.1, forward strand.
TTTGAGATCTTTGATGAGAAGGGGGAAACAAACACAGCTTGAAATCTAGACACTGTAATTGTTATCTATTTGAGATCTACGATGAGAAGGAGGAAACAAACACAGCTTGACATCTAGACACTGTAATTGTTATCTATTTTAGATCTTTGATGAGAAGTAGGAAACAAACACAGCCTAAAATCAAGACACTGCAATTGTTATTTATTTGAGATCTTTGATGAGAAGGGGGAAACAAACGCTGCTGGAAATCCAGCCACTGTAATTGTTATCTATTTGAGATCTTTGATGAGAAGGGGGAAACAAACGCCGCTGGATATCCAGCCACTGTAATTGTTATCTATTTGAGATCTTTGATGAGAAGGGGGAAACAAACGCCGCTGGAAATCCAGCCACTGTAATTGTTATCTATTTGAGATCTTTCATGAGAAGAAGGACACAGACGCCATTGGAAATTTAGCCACTGCAATTGTTATTTATTTGACATCTTTCATGATACTGTAATTGTTATCTATTTAAGATCTTTGGTGAGAAGGGGGAAACAAACACAGCTTTAAATCTAGACACTGTAATTGTTATTTATTTGAGATATGTGATGAAAAGGGGGAAACAAACACAGCTTGAAATCTAGACACTGTTATCTATTTGAGATCTTTGATGAGAAGGGGGAAACAAACACAGATTGAAATCTAGACACTGTAATTGTTATCTATTTGAGATCTATGATGAGAAGGGGGAAACAAATACAGCTTGAAATTTAGACACTGTAATTGTTATTTATTCGAGATATTTGATGAGAAGGGGGAAACAAACACAGCTTGAAATCTAGACACTGTAATTGTTATGTATTTGAGATCTTTGATGAGAAGGGGGAAACAAACACAGCTTAAAATCAAGACACTGTAATTGTTATCTATTTGAGATCTTTGATGAGAAGGGGGAAACAAACACAGCTTGAAATCTAGACACTGTAATTGTTATCTATTTGAGATCTACGATGAGAAGGGGGAAACAAACACAGCTTGACATCTAGACACTGTAATTGTTATCTATTTTAGATCTTTGATGAGAAGTAGGAAACAAACACAGCTTAAAATCAAGACACTGCAATTGTTATTTATTTGAGATCTTTGATGAGAAGGGGGAAACAAACGCCGCTGGAAATCCAGCCACTGTAATTGTTATCTATTTGAGATCTTTGATGAGAAGGGGGAAACAAACGCCGCTGGAAATCCAGCCACTGTAATTGTTATCTATTTGAGATCTTTGATGAGAAGGGGGAAACAAACGCCGCTGGAAATCCAGCCACTGTAATTGTTATCTATTTGAGATATTTGATGAGAAGGGGGAAACAAACGCCGCTGGAAATCCAGCCACTGTAATTGTCATCTATTTGATATATTTATCTGAGATAATATGTAGGACTGTTGTCCCATTAGAACATGTCGGTTGTCGCTGTTAACTGACTAATGCAATTTGACACGCACTATTCTCATATATGTTCAAAGAAAAATACTCTATTTCATCTAAGATATGGCTATTTCACAGATCAAGTATATCTTTCTCTTACCTCTTCCACCATTGTTGCATGTTGCATTTTGACACAACAGCAACAAACGCCTTTTTGAAGCATTGCGTCAACAGTAGAATGTGTTCATGATACTGCAATTGTGATGTTATTGATACAGATTTTCCATATTTTTGCTTAAAATATTTCAAAGCCCTTTCCTCAATACAGACACTTTCTGATGCATCTGCCGCAGATGACTTTTGAAAACATTTTGATAAAAAGAGAAATTGCTCACAATGAGCGATTAATTATTTTGCCTCAATGTCTACAAATGTATTCAATAACTTTCCAGTTTATAGTAAGTTTCCGTATTTTGACTTGATTTTTGTGGCGATTGGTTTGACAATCGCCACAATGCTAACAGAAACAACAACAACGAACAATATTTACATAGTCGGTTTTGAAAAATCGGTTGATATTTTTTTTCCTTACTGCAAACTAATTTACTCACATCCGTTATAGTTCCATCATTGATGCAGAGACGCGATTAATAATAATGTTGTCAGTGCTACTTTGGTACCGGATTGTTACTAATATTTGAGTTTTATCGAGACATTATCTACATACAGTTAAAATATGATAATATTATCTTCGTCATGATTGGGCTGATAATAAATATCATTGCGCGTTCTATCTGCCTTGCAAATAACTATGATGATACTCAAATCTGGAAATTCCAAAAGGTTCTATAAATAGCTCGCGAGACTGGTGTTCTTAAATCTCAATATTATAAACGCTTTATTTTGTAGTTGAAAGCGTCTAGATGATAAGACTGGTTTACAAAGGTTTAAAGGACACACGATGTCAGTGTGTATACACGTTATGTATACACGTCTGCACGTTCTAGAGTCTATTAGCAATCAAAGCTGAAAGTGTAGCCTAATTTAGTTTGGAGATCGAGCATTATAATATATGCATATATTTTTATAAATTGAACAGTTTGACAAATAGTGAAATTGTGCTTTTTGTGCATGTCATGTGTTTGTTATTGCACTCAAATTTTTCGAAGCAGTTTAATAACCTTAGAGACATATAAATACAGGGTGTTTATATGTCCCTGACAACCCTCAATCATGCAATGTGAAGGGACTAAATTGAACAGACCTGTTTAATATCGGACATCATTGAAACAAACACCAAACTAATGGATACTGTTTTCTCTCCCTTCTTGATAATTTTGTCATTTCTAAAGTGTACAAAATAGTTTATCTTAATATGGCCAGAGACATATAAACACAAATATATGTTTATATGTCTCTGATATGGCTTAGCGACCTGGTGATGAACATGTGATTATTCGAACAATTTAGATCAAAAATAGCCATTCTAATGATCTAGAACGGTAGTCTATCGAGTACCAACTAGATTTTTCATAAATTTGGAATGGGCTAATTTTGAACACATCATGACCAGTTTCAGAACGTAACTAAAATATCACCAAGACAACATTCTGGCAAACTAACATTATTCTACTGTCAAAAGATGTAGGGTTGATACATTCTCAAATTTACCCGCACCAGAGCGCTCTACACCGATATACTGCTTGTTACTTTGCAGGATTTTCCATACGATCGCCACTACAGTGCCATTGGCGCTTTGATTTTAAAAGTCGTCTGCTGCAGATTTATTGTAAAGGGTTGAGTCGGGTTTTAAAAGGAAGGGATCATTGGAAGTAAAAGGTCGTTGTGTAATCAAGTATTATTTGTAAAATACCAAAATGTTAATATTGACTAAGTGAACCCGTCCTTTGAAAAGTTTTCACTTATTAGTAGATTTTGTCAAATTGTGTAGATTATTTTAATACTGGCAGATAGACAGGGAAACTCGAGAGTTACTCCATTTTTTTAAGACAGTGGTGCAGAGGTAGAGCGTCGGCCTCTCGTATCAAAGGTCCCTGGTTCGAGTCCCGTGATGAGCGGGTCCTGACTTTGGGATTTTTCCACACAAACGTCGCGAGTACTGGTGAAGTCTCCAGGAAGCAGACATCGAGCGTGATTAATCTAAGCCCAAGGCTTGTTTCGCAATCGATGTAAAATAAATAAGTTAAAACTAAACTCCATTTTTTACAATGATTTCTGTTACACATGCCTCAAAATACGTCTTGACATGAGCTGTTAAATTAAATGATATGCTGATGGGACGATGTGCGCCTTTGAACATAGTTGCGAAAAATATTGACCTGGATCAGTCTGCACTTACGTACAATTTAAACTTGGTACAAGACGCAATCAGTTTTATATATTAGTGATGAATTTAATCTTCCCAGCATAAAGACGCTTTCTGACGTTAATGCATATAGATAGAGAGAGAGAGAGAGAGAGAGAGAGAGACAGAGAGAGAGAGAGAGAGAGAGAGAGAGAGAGAGAGAGAGAGAGAGAGAGAGAGAGAGAGAGAGAGAGAGAGAGAGAGAGAGAGAGAGAGAGACAGAGAGAGAGAGAGATAGAAAGAGCGAAGAGCGAGAGACAGAGAGACAGAGAGACAGAGAGAGGGAGAGAGACAGAGAGACAGAGAGAGACAGAGAGATATATATATAGAGAGAGAGACAGAGAGAGAGAGAGAGAGAGAGAGAGAGAGAGAGAGAGAGAGAGAGAGAGAGAGAGAGAGAGAGAGAGAGAGAGAGAGAGAGAGAGAGAGAGAGAGAGAGAGAGAGAGAGAGAGAGAAGAGAGAGGAGAGACACAGAGAGAGAGAGAGAAAGAGAGACAGAGAGAGACAGAAGAGAAAAAGAGAGAGAGAGACAGGAGAGGAGGAGAGAGAGACAGAGAGAGACAGAGAGAGAGAGAGAGAGAGAGAGAGAGAGACAGAGAGAGAGAGAGAGAGAGATAGAAAGAGCGAAGAGCGAGAGACAGAGAGACAGAGAGACAGAGAGAGGGAGAGAGACACACAGAGAGAGACAGAGAGAGAGAGAGAGAGAGAGATGAGAGAGAGAGAGGAGAGAGAAGAGAGAGAGAGAGATGAGAGAGAGGATGGAGAGAGAGAGAGAGAGACAGAGAGACAGAGAGACAGAGAGAGAGAGACAGACAGACAGACAGAGAGACAGAGACAGACAGACAGACAGACAGAAAGACAGACAGAGAGACGGAGATAGACAGCAACAGAGACAGAGAGAGACAGAGAGAGAGAGAGAGAGAGAGAGAGAGAGACAGAGAGATACAGAGACAGCGGGAGAGACACAGAGGAGAGAGACAGAGAGAGACAAGAGAGACAGAGAGAGACAGACAGACAGACAGACAGACAGAGAGACAGATAGACAGAGAGATAGAGAGACAGAGAGAGCGATACAGACAGAGAGACAGAGACAGAGAGACAGAGAGATAGAGAGACAGAGAGAGCGATACAGACATAGAAACAGACAAAGAGAGACACAGATAGACACAGAGAGAGACAGAGGGACAGAAAGACAGAGACAGAGAGACAGAGAAGAGACACAGAGAGAGTGAGAGAGAAAGAGAAGAGAGAAAGAGGGAGTGAGAGAGAGAGAGAAAGATAGAGAGAGACAGAGACAGTGACAGGGACAGAGAGAGAGAGAGAGAGAGAGAGAGAGAGAGAGAGAGAGAGAGAGAGAGAGAGAGAGAGAGATTTTTGTTTGTTTGTATTTAGCATGTACTTTGGCAGAGGCCAACCACCCATCGAAATACCCATCAGCCACCAATCCATCCATACATTCATCAATCAATCAATCAATCCATATACAAGAGTTGCTGCAAGATGCACAATTGGATGTTAGCGCGGGAATCAGCATGTTATGGCTTAAGAAATACTGTTTCTCGGTCTCCCAAAATTATTGTAAACATTTGTTTGCGAATGCGTGTCCTTTTTTCCCCTTAATATATTCTTAAAATCGCAAAATGTAGCACAAACACTTCGCATTTATGGAAATATTCCTATTTTCCTGTTATTAAAATGTGGTTCTAATTTACATTTTAATTATAAAAAAACTATTCACATATAAATAGACTGGTTCACTAATCTTAATCATCTATTGCAAACTCGAACGAGTCTGCCGTTAATGCGACGTCACGTCCCGATTTCGGCAAGAATTGCAGCAGATCTCTGGTGTTTAAGGGGCATGGACGATTTAAGGATGGGCGTCAGTCTATCGCAGACGATGAACGTTGTGGCCGTTCCCCGAAAGTGAGATCAACGCTGGTGAGGAAGGTCAGAGACATGATTCACGAAGACAGGCGGTTCACTGTTAGAATGTTAGCAACTGAGCCTCAAATGTCAAAGGATTCTGTTCATAGAATTATCAAAGAGGATCTTCACATGAATAAAGTGTGAGCAAGATGGATGCCGCGGCTACTGTCTACGGAACATAAAACCAAACGGGTGTCGTGTTCCAGAGAAACGTCAAAAGTGACGTGGGAGAATGTAACGGATGCCTTTGTTTCAATCAATGTAAAATAATGCTTGTTCTTTGTATTTTATAGAATTGTCAGAGTAATAACAAAGAGATATTAAATTTTGTAATGGTATAAGTAATTGTTCGTTTTGTTATATATTATGAACGTTAGGAGAAAAGTTCACGAACTTCTGAGACACCCCTCGTAAGATATATGAAAAAAAACCTTAAATTTATCAAGTACCCTTTATACTCGTAAGGTATATAAAAAATACTTAACATTGTCAAGTATCCTTTTAACTGTAAGGTATATAAAAATGACTTAACATTGTCAAGTATCCTTTAAACTGTAAGGTATATAAAAATTACTTAACATTGTCAAGTATCCTTTAAACTATAAGGCATATAAAAATGACTTAACATTGTCAAGTATCCTTTAAACTGTTAGGTATATAAAAATGACTTAACTTTATCAGGTACCCTCCCTATATACTGTAAGGTATATAAAAAACTTTATCAAGTACCCTATCTACTCTAAGCTATATATACAAATGACTAAACTTTATCAAGTACCATATATAATGTAAGCTAAGCTTTACTACATTCAAACAGTGCCACTGTCACCTTCGCCAGTCAAACATTTGGACAGTAGCTAAGTTACATACGTATACATTGTCCTGCATGCCTACGTTGTCAGCATCCCCGTCTGCAGGAAATAGAACATCTACTATTTGAATGTCTCCTAACGGACAGTCATAGACTATGGAACGAGATATATGACGAAAACAATTCATTATGTTCTGAGTTCTGTGCTATGCTACTATGTTTACCTAGACACGAACTCTTCACTTACATGCTTGGTAAAATAGATGACAAACTTATCAATGTGTTAAAAGTCGAATTGTACCCTTCGTTTCTAACTATCTTTTCCGATCTCCTGACAAAAGTATACGCTTAGAACTGTATTAACAAGACGTTTAATAAGAGCCTTTTGGTCACTTTGCCAATTGCACTGTTGCTGTTTCTGTTTCTGTTTTGCTTTCAGAGAAAGTTCAACCTATCCACATACTGATCCTACTTGGGAAGAGTCATCGTGTCACTTAAAAAGAGTATGCAATACACATTAAATTAGGAGAAAGTACATCAGTGTTAGACCCAAATGGATCGCAAATGTACGTATTCCACTTTTGTTCCGCCTCACAAACGTTTTAAAGTAGCCCGATCCTATGTTGTTTTGGCATTTAGTGGTAGAAGAAACTCTCCTCTATATAACCATACCATCGGTTTGGCTTAGATAAATTTATTCATGAAAGAAACAGTGCCAATTCGCATACGGTCTCACACGAGTACTAATTAACTTTAGTGTAAATCAAATCGCGTTCAAAACCCCCTTGCAAATCTTCATATAAACTTCAATGTCATATATTCAATGTTGGTTGTCTCTCTCGTATTCCCTGTCTTGCGTACCATTCCATTTATCCATCCTCTACATATAGACATAAATACACATATACAAAGTCCTCGTTCAAAAGATGGAAATGTTCGTCAAGCCCAGGAACAATACCGATCTTTAACAACTTCATACGGCCACCACAAATTAAATCAAACAAGATGTGTTTGTGAACCACTGATGCCCCCGAATGGCAACATCTAGGTCAAAGGTTAAGGTCGCCAGGTCAAAAATGTTGGTACTGACAGGAAGGTCATGTCACAAGGAATACACATGTGAAATATGGTAGCCGTACCTGTTATGGTTCAAACGTCGGCAAGGTTAAAGTTTTTATCGAGAATGGAAACATCTAGGTCAAAGGTCAAGGTTGCAAGGTCATGTCACAAGAAATACACATGTAAAATATGGTAACCGTACATGTTAAGGTTCAAAAGTAATGGCCAAGGTTAAAGTTTTTTTCGAGAATGGCAACATCTAGGTCAAAGGTCAAGGTCGCAAGGTCAAAAATGTTGGTACTGACAGAAAGGTCATGTCACAAGGAATACACATGTGAAATATGGTAGCCGTACCTGTTATGGTTCAAAAGTAGTGGTCGAGGTTAAAGTTTTTTTTGTGCAGACAGACAGACGTGCAGACGTGCAGACGTGCAGACAGACGTGCAGACAGACGTGCAGACAGACGTGTAGACGTGCAGACAGGCCAAAAGCTAGATGCCCACCGAATCGGAGATTCCGGGGGCATAACAAATTGAGAATATACAAAGAAGAGCAGTGAGGTTTGTCACAAGTAGCCATAGAAAATCTAAGAAATTGATCAAGTGTCACAGATAATATGATAACTAGTCTGGAAAGGTCTTTAAACAAGACTCAAAGAAGCCTATATCATGCTATATAAAATAGAAAATAACATGGTTACAATATACAAAGACAAATATACCTTCTTGTTAACCATACATGTATGTACACAATTTCCATTTTATTATACCTCACGTGACTTTGTAATGTTAAATTCTCATATACTCATCATGGGAAAGTTTTTACTGTCTCATGCTAACAGTACGTGTTAACAGTATATTGTTACATGGCACACGCGTTAAAAAGGTGGTTATATGCACGTGCATGACGTCATTTCAAACAATAACGTCACCTTTTAGACGCACGTCCCATGTAACAACAGTATACTGATAACCGGTATATTCATATGTGTGTGTTACATTGCAGTAGATCTACTCATGTTCACTTTCCCTGCAAAGGTACAGAATATATTGAATAAACGTGTAATTTTGTTCGGTATAATAAAATAAATAGTGCATGGCTTCCAGTGTGACAGTACATATTGTTAACATTCGGGTAAATACTGTTAACCTCGGCCTCGTCTCGGGTAACAGTATATTCCTCATGTTGACAATATGTACTGTCACACTGGAAGCCATGCAATATTTATATAATAGTGCATGTTGAATGTGGGCAATAAACACAAGAAGAAGAGATTTACTATATTTTGCCTCAATTTTTGGATTGCAAAGTTGTCCGTTGCAGATTTGTTGTAAAACCTGCCACAATGAACTATTTGAGGATTTGTCAGTGATTGCATACTGATGAAGGAAATTAAGAATTTCAAAGTGGGAGTATAATTATAAGGATACAGTAAGAGTTATGAAATGTATTAAACCTTTCCCACATGCTGACAAATCTGACTTAGACAACTTTTCAAATCATGCTAAACGGAGAAACTGATCACAATGAGAAATTTCTCCTTTTGGTATAATGTTTTGTTTTTTAACAATTATTTAATAATTGAATTTTCATTTAAAGACTTCAACATTGCTGCCAAAACATTTTCAAAGCTATCTGCTGCCGATGTGTTGTATGTGGGTTAATGGAAGAAGGTAGAACAGGTTTTTGGCAAGTTGCCAATAGTATATCATAGCCAGCTGCAGATCACTTTGGAATAAAATCAAATTTACCATTTTTAGGATAATAATTTTTGTATTTATATAAACCTATATTAAATAGTCTTGAAAGTGCCTGAGGGATATATTTCAAATTTAAAATGTTAATTATCAAAGGCCTCCAGCCCTTTTACATCAACATAATACAAGCATAATACACATAATGCTGTGGCATTAAAATGCTATTGGTAAGCTATTTTAGCTAAAGAAGAAAGGTATTTAATGAAAACCTGATCCGAACTTTCCCATGACCACATAGTACTCTTAGAAATTATTCAAAATTGAAAAAAAAAAGATGGAATATATTCATTCATTGAAGTGGATAAATAATAAATAAGTGGAAATGTTCAATACTGACTCAGCCAACATACAATTTCGATATATACATATATATATGATTCATTATGAACTGTTGTGGATAGAATCATGCAACCATGAAATGGTATCAAAGCTGACAACGCTTACTTTTTTACATCAAATACATGCAGCATTATTGCTTAAAGCTCATTGTAAAAGTTGTAAATTAAATAAACTTTTGTTTTAATTTTCTAGGCAGGAAAACAATGGATGATATTGAATTGCAAATGTGTGGGGTAAAGTTTGACCCTCCTGCTATCGTTATTTCATACAAAGAGACAAAATCGGGTAAACTTTGACGGAGAACCATGCCTCTCAGAGATTTCATCAAGATTACCAAAGTCAGTGATGCAGTAGATGAACTACGCAATAATCCTAGACATAAGAAATACGTGGCTCTATTACTAAAGGACAGCTTGATAGACTGGTAACAATTATTAGAGACAAACTAAACGGAATGAGTTTGACAGCCAGTCGAGCAAAAAAATGACGCCATGGATCATCTAGATCCTGAAGAAAATCTCAACACACTCGATGATGACACTTTACGGCGCAAAATATCAGTTATAGAAGCAACATTTGAAAAACACAAAATCAAGCCAGGGGACCCAGATTATCAGTATGACATTGAGGTGGCGTTTCAGGAGGAGAACGTGCTAGAATCAGGCTGGGATTCAAATGATGATAGTTCAGACATGGCATTTTAGCCCTGTGGCTTCATGACTTATTTATAGATGCTTCCAAATTTAACCCTTTACCTTTGTTTTGAAAATAACCCTGCAGCAGACGACTTTGTATATATCCTGGAAGTCATATTGAAATTCTCTATCAATGAAAGTATATGTATTGAAAAGAGATGAAATATTATGGGCAAGTTCTCCTTCTAGCCAGACTGTTTTCAAGATTCATCTGCTGCATATTCATTAAATTTGTCGGAATGTGGATACCAGTAAAACTGTATTTCTATACCTGAGGCAGACACATGTAGCTTTTGGCAGCTGAAGCCTTTTAACCTTTACCCTCATATAAACGCTTCCTGACGCCTCTGCAGCAGAAGGCTTTTTGAAAACATAGTAAAACAGAAGGAAATTGCTCTTAATAAGTGTTATCCATTCAATTATAGAGATTTTTTAATTTTTGACAAAATATGTTAAAGTCGTCTGCTGCAGAATTGTCGTATGAGGAAAAGGGTTAACCCCTCTTACTCACATACAACATATCTGAAGCAGACGACTTTGTTAATGTCTAGGCAAATATAGGGACAACAACATATTGAATCAAAGCGCCAATGGCACTATAGTGGCGATCGTATGGAAACAAGCGGTATATCGGTGTAGGGCTTGCGATGACTCTGGTGCGGGTAAATTTGAGAATGTATCAACCCTGCATCTTTTGACAGTAGAATATTGTTAGTTTGACAGATTGTTGTCTTGGTGATTTTTTAGTTACGTTCTGAAATTGGTCATGATGTGTTCAAAATTAGGCCATTCCAAAGTTATGAAAAATCTAGTTGCTATTCGATAGACTAGCGTTTTAGCTCATTAGAATAGCTATTTGTAATATAAATTGTTCGGGTAATCACATGTTCATCACCAGGTCGCTAGGCCATATTAGGCCAAAATATCCATTAGTTTGGTGTTTGTTTCAATGATGTCCGATATTAAACAGGTCTGTTCAATTTAGTCCCTTCACATTGCATGATTGAATTGTGTCAGAGACATATAAACACAGTGTATTTATATGTCTCTGAGGTTGTTAAACTGCTTCGAATAATGTGAGTGCAAAAACAAACACAAAACATGCTCAAAAAGCACAATTTCACTATTTGCCAAACTGTTCAATTTATAAAAATATAGGCATATATTATAAGGCTCGATCTCCAAACTAAATTAGGCTACACTTTCAGCATTGATCACTAATTGACTCTAGAACGTGTAGACGTGTATACATAACGTGTGTACACACTGACATCGTGTGTCCTTTAAACCTTTGTAAACCAGTCTTATCATCTAGACGCTTTCATATATATATTTAAACAACTACACAATAAAGCGTTTATAATATTGAGATAACCAGTTGTTGTTGTTGTTGTTTCTTGTAGTTCTCGCGAGCTATTTATAGAACATTTTGGAATTTCCAGATTTCTGTATCATCAGTTATTTGCAAGGCAGATAGAACGCGCAATGATATTTATTATCTGCCCAATCATGACGAAGATAATATTAACATATTTTAACTCTATGTAGATAATGTCTCGATAAAACTCAAATATTAGTAACAATCCGGTAACAAAGTAGCACTGACATAATTATGATTAATCACTTCTCTGCATCAATGATGGAACTATAACGGATGTGAGTAAATTAGTTTACAGTAAGGAAAAAAAATATCAACCGATTGTTCAAAACCGACTATGTAAATATTTTTCGTTGTTGTTGTTTCTGTTAGCATTGTGGCGATTGTCAAACCAATCGCCACAAAAAGTGCAAAAAAAAGCAATACCTAACAGACCTCCACAACGGCGCTCATGATTGGCCGAATTTCAATCCTCTTTTCTGGTCAAGATCGACTTTCACACACAAATCTATGGTGACAGACGACTTGACCAGATTTAGCGTCCAGCCAATCACAGGCCCCGTTGTACAGGTAACTGTTTTACCCTTTAGCCGATGTAGATGGGCAAAGGGCGAATATATATATATATTTTTAAAATTTCACATATTGTGTTTGTCTCATATATTGAGAAAACACTATGGGTTTAAAAAAAAAAAAAAAAGGATAACTTTTTAAAGAGAAAAATCTTTTTTTGCTATTATTTAAAAGTAGAGTATTAAGATGAAAAATATAAGACAAAAAATATATAGAAAGAAAATGTGCCAAAAAAGCACTCCCAAACCCTCCTCCACAACGGTGTCCCCGATTGGCCGAATTTCAATCCGCTTTTCTTGCCAAGCTCGACTTTCACTCATAATTATATGTTGAAGGACGAGTCGACCAGATCTAGCGTGCAGCCAATCACAGGCCCCGTTGTGGACAAAGGGCGAACTTGTTATATAAATAATCACTAAAAAATGAAGAACTAAGACTGATTTTTAAAAGACAAAATACATATGAAAAATAACATAAAACAAATGCTACAGCGTAGTGGCACAGTGTGGTTAAAACATTTGGCTTAACAAATACCTCCAGCAATATGCGCACCATCCAGCAAAAACGACCCTTGAGGACCCATTAAAACTAGTGCTATATACATATATCCCACACTGTGCCAGCCCTGTAGGATAAAATATTTACATAATTTAAAATGTTATGACTTGATTGCAACACTGGTGCATATTGATGAGTGGGCTCCTTTGTCATATCTAGTCCCACCCACCAGCCGCCCGATGGATTTCGCAGCTATGCTCCCTGTACACTTGCTCATGCGAGCCCCCGACCGCGCGCGCACCCCCAACAAAAGCTGACGGGGAGGACATCTTTCGTAAATGACCCAGATATCGCCATCCCCCCGTCACGCAAATGAAGGGTGCCGCACACGCGCAGACGGGTATCCACCAGACAGCTCAGTCCGCGAGACCATTGCAACAGCACACGGAAAAAGCGTGTGCCATTGTCGACTTATGACTCGGGAGCCAATTTTATTGATGCTATATCCCATGTAGTACCGGCCAGGGCAGAAAACAGTGCAATTTCAAGGTAAAAAATTAAAAAAGACTTGGAAGAAAACCTACATCTGAGCGTAGATTTGTTTTCAATGGTTTGATGCATTTGGCTTTTTGTCCGGTCTGTCAAATTTCATTAAATAGTTAATTTATCTATGTAAAGTATTAAAAACCTGTAATGGTATGTAGATAGTATCCCTTTGATGAATATAAAATATTAATGTAAACAATGTGAAAAATGATAAGATGAGACAGAGTGCGGACGCGATCTAAAGCCCCAGTCTTGGGTAATTTAGAGATGTAGGTGGATCATACTTCAACCAATGTAGGTCAAGGACGAGTTAAGTCAATCCTTAAATATTTAAGGGCGCGGACGCGATGGAACGCACCCCCAAACAGACAAACATTGGCGAAAAGGAAGTAAAATAAATGGAAAAATTGCACTGAATTCGGAAAAATAAAAAATGGCCAGAAAAAGATTATGCAGATGACACCTATATCTTGTCTGTCATCTGACAATCTAAAATGTAGCACTCCAATGCCATATACGTAGAGGTCCGGAGGGCCTTGGACGGAAAGAGTAATGTATTAATGCCCATTTGGCCGCCAGACCTCAGTACGACATCGGAGAGCGCTTTCCTTGCTTCTCCGTGAACCCTGCAATGCAACAGAAAATGCTCTGTAGTATCTGGGACGACACATACGTGACATATTTTAGGTTTGTCCAGTATGAACCGTCCCATACTCCCCGGCAGCAGATTGTATCCCAGCCTCAGCCTAGTCACGCACTTATCCACCCTTTTACAGGTAGAATACTTGTGTGGCTGGCTAAGACTGGCTCCCTGTGGTGGGATGGGCTGGCTCTTTGTTTTGTCCGCCAGCCCTTTACTCCATTTTTGCTTTTTGATGCACCTAATTATGGAGTAGATTTCAGTTGCTGCCAGGGGAATATTGTCAACGACAGAGCACCCTAGTCCGTCCTTAGCCGCCCTATCTGCTAGTTCATTTCCCTGGATGTCGACATGAGCTGGACACCACATTAATTTAACTTTTATGTCATTTACATAGCACTGATCATGAAGGGAGATTATATTTTCTATAAGATCAGGCCTTGATTTGCTGTTTCTTTGATGAATAGATTGGAGTGCAGATAACGAGTCTGATAGAATAGCAACAGTATGTGGTCGGTTGACGAGAGTCCAGTTAAAAGCATATTGGATTGCGATCAGTTCGGCCTTATGTTGAACAGTACTTAATCGGTTTAAATTAGTTTTTGCTGCACAAGCATAGACTTCGGCACCATAGTCTAGCTTTGGACGTATTAAGGACTTGTAGAGAAGGAGGAGCGAGTTTTTATCAGAACCAAATTTTGTGCCTTTCAGCATTCTCATTAAATTCAAGTCCTGTTGGCATTTGGTGACCAGTTCATTTATATGTGACTGTAAAGTAAACCTCTCATCAAGAGTCATGCCCAAAAAATTTACAGTCTTCTTAAATTGTATTTTTGTGTTTCCTAAGGATACGTCCACTTGGTGCGAGTTTGTGTGACCAAATAATACCCCTACTGTTTTTGCCTGACTAATTTTGAAGCCCCACTCTTGGGACCAGCGCCAAATGGAGTCAAGTCCTATCTGTGCCTTTCTTTGTAGGTATTGAATATTGCCTCCACAGAGCCAACTGCCTGAGTCGTCGGCAAATTGGCTAATAACCATCTCTGACCCCTCAGATACATCAGGGAAATCATTAATTAATAGAGAGAAGAGTATAGTTTCAGAGGCGTCTGAAATCGTCTATATGTGGGAACGTTAAGGGATAAAAAAGCAATTTATACCTTTCACACTGGTTTTCAACTTGGTACTAAAAATATACTGCCAATTTTTCATGTTATACTTTTTTTTCCATGCAGAACACTCAAGAAAAATGAAATTATGTTCGTTATTCCATGCTGTTTCTTATTAATCCTTTCCCACCTGCAGACGCATTTTGACGCAATAGCAGCAGATGACCTTTGAAAACATTGTGGACAAAGGTGAAATTGCTCATGATGACCAATTTCTCCCTTTGCCACAATGTTTTCAACTTTATTTTTAAAATTAAGCTATCTTTTATGGAGATTTTTCAGGTTTTTGTCACCATGTTTTCAAAGTCGTCTGCTGCAGATTTCTTGTATGTTGGAAACGGTTAATGTGAAGTCTTGAAAGGGTGATCCTTTTATGTTTGAAACTTTAAGGAAGATGTAATGGTTTTTGACAAAAATATAACAATTATTATTGCTTAACCCTTTCCGTCATATAGTCGCTTTCTGACGCCTCTGCAGCAGACAGCTTTTTGAAAACATAGTGACAAAAGAAGAAATTGCACAAAACGTGCAATTTCTCCTTTTGCCAAAACGTTTTCCACTTTTTGTCATAGGTTATCCATTCAATTATGGAGATTTTTTATGTTTTGACAAAATACGTTCATAGTCGTCTGCTGCAGAATTGTCGTATATTGGAAAGGGTTAACACATATTAAAGCTTGTCTGATTGATGACTAGATAATGCTTGGACCTACAGTACTCAAAATTGGAAGGGAAGTTGGGCATGACAGTTTAAGTTAGCAGGTCAAAGACACTGTGACTGTGATCACAAAAAGCTTGTTAGCTCCCATTTCAGGTCATGCATATTTTATTCAATATACCTGACAATTTGATGCTATGGGAGGCTTAATGCTCTTGTTTACTTGTGGTTTTCACTTCATATGGCATGTAAAATAATGTGTTCATTTGAAAAATCTTCCTTATTTATTCTTGTAAAATACTTTGTAAGCAATACAATTTATATTGAAATAAAGGTGAAACTATGTATTCTCACTCTTTTAAAATAAAAATGTTAATTTTTCAAAACTTGCAACTTTAGGATTTTTGCGGGGATTCATGAAGCATTACGACTGATATATACTGATGTCAGGATAAACTTAACATCAGGACTGGTAATTAATCCAGGAAATGACATCTAAAATTTTTGTTGAAGGCAACATAAAACACCATTCTAGCAAGAGCTTATACCTCCCTTTAATTCTTTCTTACTTGTAGACGTATTCTGACGCATATTTAGCCGACAACTTTTGAAAATATTGAGGAAAAAGGAGAAATTGCTTGTTATGAGCAATTTCTTCTTTTGCCACAATGTTTTCAACTATTTAATAATATACTTTCATTTATAAAGAGTTTCCTTATTTTTGTTCTACATCTTTTCACGGACGACTGCTGCAAATTTGTTGTAAAGGAGAAAAGGTTAATGTTAGTTCTAAGAGATCTAGGTCCAATTCCACCAACTTTACTTAGTGCTAAGCTATATTTATTACTTAAACCATATTCCGTCATTTTTGTTTCCCTAATATTGTGTTCTACATTATTAATGGTGGAATATATTTAAGTTTATGACTTGACCCTTTCCCACCTGCAGACGCATTTTGACGCAATAGCAGCAGACTATATAAATACAAAAATTATTATCCTAAAAATGGTAAATTTGATTTTATTCCAAAGTGATCTGCAGCTGGCTATGATATACTATTGGCAACTTGCCAAAAACCTGTTCTACCTTCTTCCATTAACCCACATACAACACATCGGCAGCAGATAGCTTTGAAAATGTTTTGGCAGCAATGTTGAAGTCTTTAAATGAAAATTCAATTATTAAATAATTGTTAAAAAACAAAACATTATACCAAAAGGAGAAATTTCTCATTGTGATCAGTTTCTCCGTTTAGCATGATTTGAAAAGTTGTCTAAGTCAGATTTGTCAGCATGTGGGAAAGGTTTAATACATTTCATAACTCTTACTGTATCCTTATAATTATACTCCCACTTTGAAATTCTTAATTTCCTTCATCAGTATGCAATCACTGACAAATCCTCAAATAGTTCATTGTGGCAGGTTTTACAACAAATCTGCAACGGACAACTTTGCAATCCAAAAATTGAGGCAAAATATAGTAAATCTCTTCTTCTTGTGTTTATTGCCCACATTCAACATGCACTATTATATAAATATTGCATGGCTTCCAGTGTGACAGTACATATTGTCAACATGAGGAACATACTGTTACCCGAGACGAGGCCGAGGTTAACAGTATTTACCCGAATGTTAACAATATGTACTGTCACACTGGAAGCCATGCACTATTTATTTTATTATACCGAACAAAATTACACGTTTATTCAATATATTCTGTACCTTTGCAGGGAAAGTGAACATGAGTAGATCTACTGCAATGTAACACACACATATGAATATACCGGTTATCAGTATACTGTTGTTACATGGGACGTGCGTCTAAAAGGTGACGTTATTGTTTGAAATGACGTCATGCACGTGCATATAACCACCTTTTTAACGCGTGTGCCATGTAACAATATACTGTTAACACGTACTGTTAGCATGAGACAGTAAAAACTTTCCCATGATGAGTATATGAGAATTTAACATTACAAAGTCACGTGAGGTATAATAAAATGGAAATTGTGTACATACATGTATGGTTAACAAGAAGGTATATTTGTCTTTGTATATTGTAACCATGTTATTTTCTATTTTATATAGCATGATATAGGCTTCTTTGAGTCTTGTTTAAAGACCTTTCCAGACTAGTTATCATATTATCTGTGACACTTGATCAATTTCTTAGATTTTCTATGGCTACTTGTGACAAACCTCACTGCTCTTCTTTGTATATTCTCAATTTGTTATGCCCCCGGAATCTCCGATTCGGTGGGCATCTAGCTTTTGGCCTGTCTGCACGTCTACACGTCTGTCTGCACGTCTGTCTGCACGTCTGTCTGCACGTCTGCACGTCTGCACGTCTGTCTGTCTGCACAAAAAAAACTTTAACCTCGACCACTACTTTTGAACCATAACAGGTACGGCTACCATATTTCACATGTGTATTCCTTGTGACATGACCTTTCTGTCAGTACCAACATTTTTGACCTTGCGACCTTGACCTTTGACCTAGATGTTGCCATTCTCGAAAAAAACTTTAACCTTGGCCATTACTTTTGAACCTTAACATGTACGGTTACCATATTTTACATGTGTATTTCTTGTGACATGACCTTGCAACCTTGACCTTTGACCTAGATGTTTCCATTCTCGATAAAAACTTTAACCTTGCCGACGTTTGAACCATAACAGGTACGGCTACCATATTTCACATGTGTATTCCTTGTGACATGACCTTCCTGTCAGTACCAACATTTTTGACCTGGCGACCTTAACCTTTGACCTAGATGTTGCCATTCGGGGGCATCAGTGGTTCACAAACACATCTTGTTTGATTTAATTTGTGGTGGCCGTATGAAGTTGTTAAAGATCGGTATTGTTCCTGGGCTTGACGAACATTTCCATCTTTTGAACGAGGACTTTGTATATGTGTATTTATGTCTATATGTAGAGGATGGATAAATGGAATGGTACGCAAGACAGGGAATACGAGAGAGACAACCAACATTGAATATATGACATTGAAGTTTATATGAAGATTTGCAAGGGGGTTTTGAACGCGATTTGATTTACACTAAAGTTAATTAGTACTCGTGTGAGACCGTATGCGAATTGGCACTGTTTCTTTCATGAATAAATTTATCTAAGCCAAACCGATGGTATGGTTATATAGAGGAGAGTTTCTTCTACCACTAAATGCCAAAACAACATAGGATCGGGCTACTTTAAAACGTTTGTGAGGCGGAACAAAAGTGGAATACGTACATTTGCGATCCATTTGGGTCTAACACTGATGTACTTTCTCCTAATTTAATGTGTATTGCATACTCTTTTTAAGTGACACGATGACTCTTCCCAAGTAGGATCAGTATGTGGATAGGTTGAACTTTCTCTGAAAGCAAAACAGAAACAGAAACAGCAACAGTGCAATTGGCAAAGTGACCAAAAGGCTCTTATTAAACGTCTTGTTAATACAGTTCTAAGCGTATACTTTTGTCAGGAGATCGGAAAAGATAGTTAGAAACGAAGGGTACAATTCGACTTTTAACACATTGATAAGTTTGTCATCTATTTTACCAAGCATGTAAGTGAAGAGTTCGTGTCTAGGTAAACATAGTAGCATAGCACAGAACTCAGAACATAATGAATTGTTTTCGTCATATATCTCGTTCCATAGTCTATGACTGTCCGTTAGGAGACATTCAAATAGTAGATGTTCTATTTCCTGCAGACGGGGATGCTGACAACGTAGGCATGCAGGACAATGTATACGTATGTAACTTAGCTACTGTCCAAATGTTTGACTGGCGAAGGTGACAGTGGCACTGTTTGAATGTAGTAAAGCTTAGCTTACATTATATATGGTACTTGATAAAGTTTAGTCATTTGTATATATAGCTTAGAGTAGATAGGGTACTTGATAAAGTTTTTTATATACCTTACAGTATATAGGGAGGGTACCTGATAAAGTTAAGTCATTTTTATATACCTAACAGTTTAAAGGATACTTGACAATGTTAAGTCATTTTTATATGCCTTATAGTTTAAAGGATACTTGACAATGTTAAGTAATTTTTATATACCTTACAGTTTAAAGGATACTTGACAATGTTAAGTCATTTTTATATACCTTACAGTTAAAAGGATACTTGACAATGTTAAGTATTTTTTATATACCTTACGAGTATAAAGGGTACTTGATAAATTTAAGTTTTTTTTTCATATATCTTACGAGGGGTGTCTCAGAAGTTCGTGAACTTTTCTCCTAACGTTCATAATATATAACAAAACGAACAATTACTTATACCATTACAAAATTTAATATCTCTTTGTTATTACTCTGACAATTCTATAAAATACAAAGAACAAGCATTATTTTACATTGATTGAAACAAAGGCATCCGTTACATTCTCCCACGTCACTTTTGACGTTTCTCTGGAACACGACACCCGTTTGGTTTTATGTTCCGTAGACAGTAGCCGCGGCATCCATCTTGCTCACACTTTATTCATGTGAAGATCCTCTTTGATAATTCTATGAACAGAATCCTTTGACATTTGAGGCTCAGTTGCTAACATTCTAACAGTGAACCGCCTGTCTTCGTGAATCATGTCTCTGACCTTCCTCACCAGCGTTGATCTCACTTTCGGGGAACGGCCACAACGTTCATCGTCTGCGATAGACTGACGCCCATCCTTAAATCGTCCATGCCCCTTAAACACCAGAGATCTGCTGCAATTCTTGCCGAAATCGGGACGTGACGTCGCATTAACGGCAGACTCGTTCGAGTTTGCAATAGATGATTAAGATTAGTGAACCAGTCTATTTATATGTGAATAGTTTTTTTATAATTAAAATGTAAATTAGAACCACATTTTAATAACAGGAAAATAGGAATATTTCCATAAATGCGAAGTGTTTGTGCTACATTTTGCGATTTTAAGAATATATTAAGGGGAAAAAAGGACACGCATTCGCAAACAAATGTTTACAATAATTTTGGGAGACCGAGAAACAGTATTTCTTAAGCCATAACATGCTGATTCCCGCGCTAACATCCAATTGTGCATCTTGCAGCAACTCTTGTATATGGATTGATTGATTGATTGATGAATGTATGGATGGATTGGTGGCTGATGGGTATTTCGATGGGTGGTTGGCCTCTGCCAAAGTACATGCTAAATACAAACAAACAAAAATCTCTCTCTCTCTCTCTCTCTCTCTCTCTCTCTCTCTCTCTCTCTCTCTCTCTGTCCCTGTCACTGTCTCTGTCTCTCTCTATCTTTCTCTCTCTCTCTCACTCCCTCTTTCTCTCTTCTCTTTCTCTCTCACTCTCTCTGTGTCTCTTCTCTGTCTCTCTGTCTCTGTCTTTCTGTCCCTCTGTCTCTCTCTGTGTCTATCTGTGTCTCTCTTTGTCTGTTTCTATGTCTGTATCGCTCTCTCTGTCTCTCTATCTCTCTGTCTCTCTGTCTCTGTCTCTCTGTCTGTATCGCTCTCTCTGTCTCTCTATCTCTCTGTCTATCTGTCTCTCTGTCTGTCTGTCTCTCTGTCTCTCTCTGTCTCTCTCTCTGTGTCTCTCCCGCTGTATCTCTCTGTCTCTCTCTCTCTCTCTGTCTCTCTCTGTCTCTCTCTGTCTCTGTTGCTGTCTATCTCCGTCTCTCTGTCTGTCTTTCTGTCTGTCTGTCTGTCTGTCTCTGTCTCTCTGTCTGTCTGTCTGTCTCTCTCTCTCTGTCTCTCTGTCTCTCTGTCTCTCTCTCTCTCTCTCTCCATCCCTCTCTCTCTCTCTCTCTCTCTCTCTCTCTCTCTCTCTCTCTGTCTCTCTCTGTGTGTCTCTCTCCCTCTCTCTGTCTCTCTGTCTCTCTGTCTCTCGCTCTTCGCTCTTTCTATCTCTCTCTCTCTCTCTCTGTCTCTCTCTCTCTCTCTCTCTCTCTCTCTCTCTCTGTCTCTCTCTGTCTCACTCTCCTCTCTCTGTCTCTCTCTCTTTTTCTCTGTCTCTCTCTCTGTCTCTCTTGCTCTCTCTCTCTCTGTGTCTCTCCTCTCTCTCTCTCTCTCTCTCTCTCTCTCTCTCTCTCTCTCTCTCTCTCTCTCTCTCTCTCTTCTCTCTCTCTCTCTCTCTTCTCTCTCTCTCTCTCTGTCTCTCTCTCTATATATATATCTCTCTGTCTCTCTCTCTGTCTCTCTGTCTCTCCTCTCCTCTCTCTGTCTCTCTGGTCTCTCTGTCTCTCGCTCTTCGCTCTTTCTATCTCTCTCTCTCTCTGTCTCTCTCTCTCTCTCTGTCTCTCTCTCTCTCTCTCTCTCTCTCTCTCTCTCTCTCTCTACTCTCTCTCTCTCTCTGTCTCTCTCTCTCTCTCTCTCTCTCTCTCTCTCTCTATCTATATGCATTACGTCAGAAAGCGTCTTTATGCTGGGAAGATTAAATTCATCACTATATATAAAACTGATTGCGTCTTGTACCAAGTTTAAATTGTACGTAAGTGCAGACTGATCCAGGTCAATATTTTTCGCAACTATTGTTCAAAGGCGCACATCGTCCCATCACATATCATTTAATTTAACAGCTCATGTCAAGACGTATTTTGAGGCATGTGTAACAGAAATCATTGTAAAAAATGGAGTTTAGTTTTAACTTATTTATTTTACATCGATTGCGAAACAAGCCTTGGGCTTAGATTAATCACGCTCGATGTCTGCTTCCTGGAGACTTCACCAGTACTCGCGCCGTTTGTGTGGAAAAAATCCCAAAGTCAGGACCCGCTCATCACGGACTCGAACCAGGGACCTTTGATACGAGAGGCCGACGCTCTACCTCTGCACCACTGTCTTAAAAAAATGGAGTAACTCTCGAGTTTCCCTGTCTATCTGCCCAGTATTAAAATAATCTACACAATTTGACAAAATCTACTAATAAGTGAAAACTTTTCAAAGGACGGGTTCACTTAGTCAATATTAACATTTTGGTATTTTACAAATAATACTTGATTACACAACGACCTTTTACTTCCAATAATCCCTTCCTTTTAAAACCCGACTCAACCCTTTACAATAAATCTGCAGCAGACGACTTTTTAAAATCAAAGCGCCAATGGCACTGTAGTGGCGATCGTATGGAAAATCCTGCAAAGTAACAAGCAGTATATCGGTGTAGAGCGCTTCTGGTGCGGGTAAATTTGAGATTTTTCAGGTCGTTGTCTCTATGTTTTCAAAGTTGTCTGCTGTTGATTTGTTTTTATGTGGGAAAGAATTAAATTGACATAAGTAGTTTACTTGCTGACTAACAATTATTTTTATGAAATGTAATATTTTGGCATTTTTATTAGGCAAACAAAAATGATGAAATATGTGTAAAAGTATTTTAGTATTTCTTAGTGCTAAGTAAGGTTGGAATAATTGGAACCTGATAGTGAATTAGTTTACTTAGTAGTGTGATATTTAGGATTTATGTCACTTGACTTATCATTGTGACACTACAGGATTATTTCTCCAAGGTCTGTTTTCTGTCTGTCTGTCGTCTGTCTTTTTCTTGTTTTACCTAAAAGAAAAGATATGAGCAGGTAGGACACATATGTTCCTTTGAAAAATCTTGTTTGTAATATTCTTTCGGTGTTTTGACAGGGTTGTCATGTTCATGTGTTCAAGTCTTTGTTATCATTCCGTCCTATTTGTTAATTGTATTGTAATTGTGTGGAAAAGACAATTTTGTGTCATTACATACTCCTTCATTCAACATTATCTCTAGTGCTGTAAATGCCTAAGATACATAGAAATTGTGAAAACATTAATGATTATAGAAAATGTAGAAGTTTTTTGTTATGAGCATATCGAGGGCTTGGCGTGAAACGGTTGTAACTTAAAACCTATTTTGAAAAACCCTGGTTTAGGGGCAATTATGACCCCTTTGTAAACAATGCAAATTTAGGTGCCATTGCTCAAAACGAGCAATGGCACCTAAATTTCCATTGTTTACCAAGAAAAAAATGATTTAACGCTTATAAAGATTCATGGCGAGGTGATCAACCTTGGGTAAAAAATATACAATTTTAGTTACAACCGTTTCACGCCAAGCCCTCGAATATTCTCTGTTACTCTTTATCCTTTCCCACTTGCAGATGCTATGAAGCCAATACTTTTGAAATCATTGTGGCACATGGAGAAGTTGCTAATTATAATGAGTAATTTCCCCCTTTGCAACTATAATTTCAACTTTGTTCAATGATTAGGCCCCCCTTTTGAAGAAGAGGCGGTATATTGCTTTGCACATGTTGATCCGTCAGTGGGTCTGTTCGTTGGTAGACCAACACTTGTCCAATTAATAACTGGATAATGCTTAGACCTTCAGTATTCAAATTTGGCAGCCAGTAGATGTCCTCTCCTGATTTTTAGGTCATCATGCAGTTCAAAGATCGAGTTCACAGTGACCTTTTCACACTCGGAAAGGCATAATGTTTGACAAACATATCTTGATATACTTTCATTTACAGAGATTTATCATATCTTTGCCGAGATATTTTCTTTGTCTGATTTAATGGGAAATGGTTAAAAAAATATTATAATTTAAATATATATATATATATAGTGTTTATATAATTATGTCAGTTCACTTTATTTAAGAAGTACCTGTAGTTTGTTTTTTAACCCCTTCCCACCATGCAGTAACATTTTGACACAATAGAAGCAGACGACTTTGTGATTACATTGTGGCCAAAGGTGAAAATTGCTCATGATGAGCAATTCCTACTTTGGCCACAATGTTTTCAACTTTTGTTTAACAATTAAGCTATCCTTTAGGGTGATTTTTCAGGGTTTTAATTGTAAGTTTGCTTTCAAAGTTGTTTGCTGCAGATTTGCTGTATGTGGGAAAGGATTAATGACTATAATAATATTCACAATATATGTAAATTTGTATAATTATGTCAGTTCACTTTATTTATGAAGTAACTTTTGTTATTTTTTAATGACTTAATATTCACAATACATGTATATATATTCTGTTACCATACTTCATTTAAAAGGCATTCTTATAAGGCATAATTGGATGAACTCAAAAACCCAGTTGCTTGAGTTTGGTTAACATTTGCAACGCATCTTTAGTTTAAACCCTTTCCCTCATACGATAATTCTGCAGCAGACAACTTAGAACATATTTTGTCAAAAAATAGAAAATCTCTTTCATCGAATTGGTAACCTAGCTATGACTAAAAGTGGAAAAACATTGTGTCAAAAAGGGAAATTGCTTGTTTTGAGCAATTTCTTCCTTTGTTACTATGTTTTCAAAAAAGCCGTCTGCTGCAGAGAGGCGTCAGAAAGCGTCTATATGAGGGAAAGGGTTAATTAATAAAGATGGATGTTACATTTGTTTTGTACAGATCCATAACAGAAATGAACTGATCTAGTATTTAATTAGTCCTTATCTGACGCCTCTACAGGAGACAGGTTTTTGAAAATATTGTGACAAAAAATATGAAATTGCTCCCAAACGAGCAAATCTCTCCTTTTGCCACAATGTTATCATTTCCATTCAATAATTATACTTTCATTTATAGAGATGTTTAACCCTTGTCCTCATATGACAATTCTGACTTTGAACATATTTTATTAAAAATAGAAAATCTCTATAATTGAATGGATAACCTATGACTAAAAGTGAAAAACATTGTGTCAAAGGAGAAATTGGTCGTTTTGAGCAATTTCTTCTTTTGTCACTATGTTTTTAAAAATTCGTCTGCTGCAGAGGCTTCAGAAAGCGTCTATATGAGGGAAAGGGTCAATAGCTTTGCTGCTAGATTTTTTTAAAGTCTACTGGTGTAGATATGTGTATGTGGGAAAGTGTGTACCAATTACCTGCTATGATCTCTTTTATGAGGCGTGTGCTTTAGGAGTATTTGAGGAAGAATCTGTAACATCTTGATAATAATGAGTTTTGCTTTTCACACAGATTTATATAAAAACATTGTGGGCAATGGGAGCAATTCCATTTTATCCACAATGTCATTGTGGCCAAAAGTGTCCTGCTACATAACCCATCCTACATATGACAAATCTGCTGCAGACGACTTAGAAAACACGGATTAAAATTTGATGAAACTCAAGGAATGAAAGTATAATCATTGAATTGAGTTAAAAACTTGTGGCAAAAGGAGAGTAATTGCTCATTAGGAGCAATTTCCTCATTTGCCACAATGTTTTCAGAACTTGTCAGCTGCAGAGTTGTCACATAGCACCTGTATGTTTGGACAGCTTGATATGTCGAGACTATCATGCAAATTATTCTCATCTAGTTAAACAACGAAAGCTTTTACTTGATAACAATTTACCTCTTTAACCCCTTTCCCTCATATAGACGCTTTCGAACGCCTCTGCAGCAGACGGCTTTTTAAAAAACATAGTGACAAAAGAAGAAATTGGCACAAAACGTGCAATTTCTCCTTTTGCCACAATGTTTCCCACTCTTTGTCATGGGTTATCCATTCAATTATGGAGATTTTTCTATGTTTTGACAAAATATGTTTCAAAGTCGTCTGCTGCAGAATTGTTGTATGAGGAAAGGGTTAAGTAGTTCTACTTCTTTCAAACAACCTCTTTAACTTAAACCATATACAATATATCTGCAGTAGGCGACTTTGAAAACATCTGGGCAAAAAAATATATAAAGATTTCCATGATTGAAAATGTAATTATTGAATGGAGTTGGAAATCATTTCGGTAAAAGGAGGAACTTTCTCATAATGAGCAATTTCTTCTTTTTTGTTTGCCCACAATGGTATCAAAAGTTGTCTGCTTCAGATGTATCAAAAATGTGTTTGTAGGTGTATAAAAGTGTTAACTTTATATCACATTGGTATCTATATTAAAAGTATTTGGTGCATACATGTTTATTATTAGCCAGTTTTAAGAGTTTTATTGTATAATTTTGTGTGAATGTTTGACAATAGTTTGTGACTGCAAAAAAAAACGTCATTGTGAGAATAGGAACAATTATTTTAAAAGCCTTTGTCTGAAATAAACTCCTTCTGACTCTCCTACTGAAGACTACATTTGATAACACTGCTGGAAATGGAGAAAAAAATGCTTGGTACAAGACAATTTCCCTTTTTCCTTTAAAATGTTGTCAACTCTTTGTTCAAAGTGATGCCTCTAACATATTTAATATATGTTATATTTTCCTCCTATTGTTTATCTAATCACTTTGAGATGCATGTCATCTATATAAGAAGCAGACCTATATAATATCCTTTTGCAGGATCTATTTTAACAGAGACATATCCAATATTCCTTCTATATTAGAAGTATATACCAATTAAATATCCTTTTGCAAGATCAATTTAAACAGAGAAATATCCAATATTCCTTTCTATATAAGAAGCAGACCTATAAATTATACTTTTGAAAGATCAATTTAAACAGAGAAATATCCAATATTCCTTCTATATTAGAAGCAGACCTATAAAATATCCTTTTGCAAGATCAATTTTAACAGAGACATATCCATATTCCATCTATATAAGAAGCAGACTATAAAAATATACTTTTGCAAGATCAATTTAAACAGAGAAATATCCAATATTCATTCTATATTTAGAAGCAGACCTATAAAATATCCTTTTGCAAGATCAATTTTTAACAGAGAAATATCCAATATTCCTTCTATATAAGAAGCAGACCTATAAAAATATCCTTTTGCAAGATCAATTTTAACAGAGACATATCCAATATTCCATCTATATAAGAGTGACATCACACACAATGAAGTCTCAGAATGTTGACTTTCTGCCTTGGTAAGTTTACACATAGGAATCATTTCTACATTGTCAATTTGTCTCTTTCTTTTGACTTAAACCAACTCACCTTTACAACAAATCTGCACCCATCAACTTTATTAACCATTTCCCACATGCAGCAAATCTCCAGCAGCAACACCTTTGAAAACATTTAGTTAAAAAATATTTTGGCAAAAGGAGAAATTGCTCATTCTTTTTTTCCACAATGTTTTCAAAAGTTGTCTGCTGGAGTGATATCAAAATGTGTCTGTATGAGAGAAAGGCTTCACAAAGTTAAAAGAAAATCTTAATAAACGAAGGTCTTTCATCATTGGACAGAGTTGATAACATTGTGGCATGAGGAGAAAATGAAGATCAATGAGCCATTCTCCTCAAAAAAAAGACATACCTTCCTTCAAACACTTCTTGTCTGTTGATTTGTTAATTTTATCTTTGGTCACTTAATTTAAATTCATATTTATCCTCTGTACCACCAATTTGTTTTATTTAACCCTCTTCCCTCATACGACAATTCTGCAGCAGACGACTTTGAACATATTTTGTCAAAAACAGAAATTAGAAAATCGAAAATCTCTATAATTGAATGGATAACGTATGACAAAAGTAGAAAACATTGTGGCAAAAAGGAGAAAGAGAAGAAAGGAAGGGGATAAGCTTGTTTTGAGCAATTTCTTCTTTTGTCACTATGTTTTCAAAAAGCTGTCTGCTGGCAGAGGCGTCAGGAAAGCGTCTGTATGAGGGAAAGGGTTAACCCCTTTTCTGCAGACCCATTTTTTGCGCATCTACAGCAGAGACTTTTTAAAAACATTATGGCGAAAGGAGAAGAGAAATTGCTTGTTATGATCAATTTCTCCTTTTGCCAAAATGTTTTCATCTCTGTTCAATGAGTAAACCTTTAGAGATTTACTAAATTTATCCACAAATGTTTTCAAAGTCATCTTGCAGATTTGTAGGTTGGTAAGAAAGGGTTAAATACAAAAATTAAATGAAAATTCTTTGTATTTGTTTTGTGTAAAATGCTCAAATTTGAAATGGCAAGTTTGATGAATAAAGTTAATAGAACAATGTTTGAGACTTTGCAATGATATACAGATAATAGTCCAGAATGCCTTTTATAGAAAACTAACATCTGATGTATTGTTATTCTTTTTACCCTCCCAATCTCCAACATATAACAAATCAGCAACACACAACCTAAAAAGCATCTAAAGAAAAATATTGGAAATATATTTAAAATAAATTATTTTATTGAGTAGAGTTCAAAACGTTGTGGCAAAAGGAAACGCTGCTTATTATTCTCCTTTTGCAACAATGTTTTAAAAGTCGTGTCTGCTATTGATGGATCAAACTTGCTAGGACTAATGTCATCTTGGCGATTTGACTCCTGAAACTGAATGGGTTACTATATTGGACCCTATTCCTGATGAGGATGCTTTTTGACCTGTTTACAGACAACTTGAAAACATCACAAAATGATAAATTACCCATAATGAGCAATTGCTGCCTTTGCTACAATATTCATCTTTCAAGGAAGAGGGGGTATATTGCTTTACACATGTTTGTTGTTTCGTCCGTCTGTCTGTCGGTAGATCAATGCTTGTCCGATTGATAACTGGATAATGCTTTGATATATGGGACCCAAACTTGGCAGGGAGGTGGAGCATGTCCAGTGAATAAATATATAGATTATGAGGTTATCCATTTAAAGGAAAGGTCATGGCGACCTTGAACATAAGAAGCTTGTCTTATTGATAACCGAGTGCTTGTGCCTTATGTCCTAAAATTAGGCTGTGATGTTGGGCATGGTCACTAAATGACCCCTCATCCATCTAAAGGTCAAGGTAACAGTTACTTTGAACATAAGCTTGTCTGATTGATAAGTACATAATGATTGGGCCTAATGTGCTCAAATTTTGCAGTGGGGTTGGACATGACCAGAAGATGATCCCATTAGTTTTTGAGGTCATCTGGTCAAAGCTAAAGGTCACAGTGACCTTGAATACGAAAACGATAACTACAGATACATTGGGCCTACAATACACAAATGTGTTGGGGAAGTTGGACATGATAAGTAGATGACTGATTCATTCGGAGGTCATTTGAGCAAAGGTCAAGGTCACAGGACCATGAACACAAAAAGTTTGTCCAATTAATAACTGGACAATGCATGGGCCTTATGTTCTAAAATTCGGCAGGGGGGGGGGGGGGGGGTGGGTTAGGTAAAGGTTCACAGTGACCTTGAAAACAAAAGGCTTGTCCGAACGAT